>JAZGLN010000119.1:0-397500 GCA_038380765.1 Odontothrips loti | reverse complement strand
ATTTGACCTACAACTGATGTTAACTGTTTTAACATGTGACACACGAGGAAGCAGTCAGTTTTACTGATGGACTTGACGATTTTGGAACTAATGAGGTGAGTAACTGTTGGACAGTGAAGACAAGATCGTAACTTTAGTGTCTGTTAGGTGGCTGCTGCAGCTCATCTTGTTGGACTTAAGTTATTGACTAGTTGACTTCGAATTCAGTAAATTCATCATTCAAACTAGGAGGCACGATAGTGAAGCAACGAAAGGGTTTCAACTTCAGAACCCTGATCTGTTTCTTTAATCAAGCGCTCTTATTTCTCTTGTATGTGTAATCTGTATTGAATTGTTTCTTGCAGGTTTTAAGTGTACAGACCTCATTTGCCAATGCTGAGGAAATTTCCCAAGACATATTACAGAGTGATGTAAGTATCATGATAGGAATTATAGGATGTTCATTTATTCAAATCTCCGTTCTCACTGCTGAAAAGATTTGTACTTATGAACTGCTCTCATCGTGATTTTTAAGTTAGTGCAGCAGTACTTTCCATTCCCATTTTTAATGGATTTATTATTGTTGTTTCAGAATGTAACTTCAATTGATGATGAAGAAGACATTCCAGAAGCTGTTGGTGGTATTGTTCTCAGGCAGGCAGATTTTAACATTGAACCCCCAGAAGGCTGTGTAAGTTGTAGTTTCCTGGCAAAAGAGCTGTTATCTGTAGGTAGCCCTTAACTAGGTGCTTAGTGTTTCTAAAATATTTTTCCTTGTGTTTTCTTAACAGGTTAAAATCTCCTACACTAGCTTCATGAAAGCTGCCAAAAGTGTGAAAGCTGGGGAGTTTGGAGACCAGCTATTTGTAAAAAATCTTGCTGGCTTCCTGTGGTCACGAGAGGAAATTGCAGCTAGGAGTGCCTCTGGAAAAGCATGCCCGACTCAACAGGGGAGTGAAGCAAACCCTGAATGTTCTCCTCCAAAGAAGGAGTACCTAAAAAGTAAGTAATGTTAAGAGAAAACCTTCGCAGGAATGAAATGTTTTCATTCATGACTGCAATAAGTTTTCTTTTAAAGTGGATGGCACAAACTCTAGCATGCACTTGTAAAAGCTGTACATTGAGTAGATTAGTGAAAGATTAAGATGATTTAGGATTGTAGCCTTGTGTGGAAGTTAATCCTTGCCATTTCTTGTTGCCTCTGTTTCTCTTCTAAATTTTGTGGTTGATTTCTCTTCCAGAACTTTTGTCCCTCCGTATTAGAAAATCTATCAGCCAAGTATCAGATGAAGAGCTCGTGAAAAGAACCAAGGATGTCGTAATTAACAAATATTTAAGAGGGAAGATTAAAGCTGAAAAGGAAGCCGTGAAGCGCATTGAAGAGAAAAAAAGACAGATAGAGCAGGCAGCTATGCAACTGGCATCATAGAAGACCACTAGTAGCCAGCTGGGCAACTTGCATCTTAGAGAGTACAGAGACGTTTGATTTATTTATTTATTTGTATGTTAATATTTGTTTTATCTTCACTTTGTTGTTAACTTTTTTTTCCAGAACATCTGCCCCTCCATATTCGGTAGTCTGTCCTCAAAGTATCAGAAGCAGGAGTTTGCGAGAAGAACCAAGATCCACATCAAGAAATATTTAAGAGGGACGTTAAAAGTAAAAAAGGAAGCAATGAAGGAAAATGAGACTATCCACTAGTAGCCAGCTGTGCAACCTGCATCATAGAATACAGGGACGTTTGATTCATTTATTTATTTGAATGCTTATATTTATTTTATCTTAATTTTGTTCTTTTCTTCTCTTCCAGAACATCCGTCCCTCCATATTCGGTACTCTGTCATCAAAGTATCAGAAGCAAGAGTTAGCGAGAAGAACCAAGATGAACATCAACAAATATTTAAGAGGGACGATAAAAGCTGAAAAGGAAGCCGTGAAGCGTGTTGAAGAGAGAAAGAGACTTATACCAGCAGGCAGCTATGCCACTTGCATCGTGAAATACAAGGATATTTTGTTTATTACCATAGTTATTTTATTTGTTAATATATTGTTAAAAGTCTACCTAAATTTTTGTTTCTATGGTTGTTAAAAGTATGAATAATAATGTATCACATATTGAATGTTTCTGATTCCAAATATTTTGTGCCTTCTTCTCTGCTTTAAAACTACCACAACGAATAATTCTGTACATTACACTGAAATTTTTTTTTGGCATTTATGTTCGTAATTGTGCATGACCAGAATTTGATCCTGTGGTTGTTGTTGCATGACTAAATTTTCGTGTAGAATTTTATGCACGTGTTTTGAACAATTTTCTGCAAGAGTAAACTTTGGAAAATTTTATGCATTACCTGTTGTTTACTTGAAATGCATGGCTTGCTCTTGCTTAAGATTGTTCACAGCACTGCAAAAGATTCTACACAAGAATTTTGGATGCATATTCAGTTGCTTATGGTCACCTGACCATGGTCATCTGACCACAGCCACATGCTCATGGTCATCTGCCCATGGTCCCCTGCTCGTGGTCATCTGATCATGGTCATGGTCAAATGGTCATCTCAATTATGAACATAGGTGCTGATCATTTTTTTATGACCATGTTCATACTTCGACCAGGGAAGTAAAAGTTCATGTTTTAAATGTTGTGCTAGTCACTTTGTTTTATATTATAAGCACAAATTAAATGTTTTGTTTTATCATTGCTTTTATGTAATAACTTTTAAATTATTTAAATACATTATATTTCAGAATTCAATGTTGTTTGTTGTTTTGTTTTTTTGTTCCCTGGTGGCTGTCAAAATCACTATTAGTGCATCAGTTAATTTCTAAAAAGTGCAAGAGTTATACCCATTTCTGTTATTTTATTACTCACAAAGAACAGAACTTCAACGTCCTTGAACCTTCCTACTTCAAATCAGTATAAGTTACAAAATAAAAAAGCCATTAAGACCAACAAAGTTTAATAGAACAAAGGACAAGCAGGGAGAAACTAAAGGTGTCACTTCCACTTTCAAACAGCAAGACAAAAAATATGCTGCACTTCTAGTTTATAATATAGTTAAAGGCCCACATCATAAGGCATTCCTGTATATTTGTTCGTGAGGAACAGGTTTTTAATTGAATTGATAAAAATCCTATCTCAACATGTTCCCTATGTTCCTGCCCTGCTTTAAAAATAGCTTAGGAGAGAAAGTATATCAACTGAATTACTTACTTGCCTCCTGGAGACAAAAATACTGGGACTATTCAATCTTTTCACTAATTATGGTATTTATTGTGGTTCTCATGGAAAATTGGTGGCCACATTGAAGGTTTATGTTGAAAAACAATCAGAAAGCAATGCTTGTATTGCTGATGAAGTGTCAGAGCAATGGAATAAGTATACTACAAGAAAATCACTCATCACATGGTGGACATTGATTTAGACCGAAGTTCTGAAATTAAAATGTTACCCGTTGAATCAGCTGATATTACCACCAGCAGTTATGAATACAGTTTCTAAAGCAGAGAAGGAACATAGTGAACATTTTGAGAGAGGATTTTTATTACTTGATTTAAAAATTTGCTCCTCAGAAACAAATATATAGGCATATTTTGATCTTCTTCACTAACGCTTGAGGATGTTTAGTGAACCAAGATTTCATTTATGAATGTCTTGAGCAGGAACATCACTGCTTTGTTTACTTGGTTGTATTTTCATTATCCAGGACGAATAAAAAACAAGAATACACATTTGGACAGAATAGAAAGAACCTGAAAAATAGAAACAACATGACAGTCACTAAATTTGAGGGCAGAAAGTACAACACTCACACACAACAAAACCTTATGACAGCTGAAAGCTCACCACGTACGACTTGACTATGGACTAGAGAAAAGGGAATAGAACCATAAGCCACTGTCGTTTAGGATGCAACTATGGATGCAGATGCAACTCAACTCTGGTCCAATAACCTGAAATGCACACAATCTCATAATGATACAGCCACAGATTTCACGTAAGTATTGTTCTAACAAAATACTGAGAACACACCGATAATTTACCACGTTCCACGTCTGAGGTGCGATTCATACCTTTCGTTTCTTTCATGAAGTATCCATTTTTATAATAAGCTCAAAACTACATAAAAAGTCTGGTGGCAGGTTTTCTGCTTTAGGCTGTGTCGCTCATTCTTTTCTTCCCACATCACCCAGTACAGTATGAGAAATTCTGAAGCGCGGAGAGCGGTGAGCGGAGACACTCCGCGCACGAGTGGCTAGTGCGGCGCTGTACGGTCTGTCTCTAGGGCGTGGGGTATCGACGAGTTGACAGTCAACGAATTGATCACATTCGTACGCTTCGCTTACTATCGGGGCTAAAAGTGATGTCAGCGCGTCTTTAAAATCAATTAAAATTGAACTAGGAAAAACAGAACTAAACCAAAAGCGACAAGTGGTGCAAGATATTTGGATGCCCCGACCGCATTCGCAAGGTGCCCTGGGTGGGAAAAGCCGTAATGCCCAGTAGCCTCGAACACTCAGTTCCTCTCTCAGCCATGTATTCTGAACACCCCTAAATGGTCACAACAATTTCAAGGTCATCATTGTGCCCATCAATGCCTACAGGCACCAGACAAAATTTACAAAAAAATGAGTAAAAAACTGATTTTAGCTGAAGTAAAAAAACGAAACTTACCGGTTTTTTACTCCAAAACTTCTGGTTTTTTACTCGAGCCTGAATCCCTGGCCGCGTCGCAGGAGCCGCGGCGTGTCGCCCACGTTGCGCACGCGCACGAGGAGTGTGTCGCCGTCGCCTTCCACGAAAAGCGTGCTGCACACCGACAGACCTGGGGGCAAATTGACGGGAACTACCTCGCAGCTGGTGCGGCAGACTCGGACTCCATCGTCGTCGGGGGACTCGTGCCGGGCTCCGGGTGGTGGTCCACCGGCGCACCAGCGCGCCGCGCAGGTCTCCGGGCGCTCCCGGTGGGGGGCAGCTGGTCTTCTTGCGGTCGTACCGCCAGCGATCGTATCGCTATCCCTCGGTGGACAGTCGTACTGCCTCGTGCCTCCGACAGCAGCGTGCTCTTCTTGCGGTCGCACCGCTTCCCTCGGTGGACAGTCGTACTGCCAGCGGTCGTACCGCCCTCCCACGTTGCACAGTCGTACTGCCTGCGGTCGTACCGCACTCCCGTGTCAGACGGTCGTACCGCCATGTCCGTCAGGCGTCTCCCCCCCCCCCCCCCCCCGCCCCAGATGATTGGCCAGATCATCCGGGCAGTCAAGTCTGTCAGCTCCTCCGCCTGTCACTTCCTCCAGCGGGGGTGCACCCGTTTCAGACTGGTTCGTGTGCGAGACATAACGACAATGTGCCTGTGCCTTGGTTGTGCCTGTGCACCTGCTCCTATCTGGCCTCAGCGCGACATTGCCCATGACCTCGAGGGCGTGGCGTCCCACATGCCCTAAGAGCATCACAATAGCGTCCTGTTGTGTGCCCCCACCTTAGCCAGCCCGTGCTTACCGAAGTGCACCCCTACGGTCGCCGCCTGGGTCTCCTCCGCAGCCTGCACGGCAAGCGGCCATGGTCCAGCCGCCCACCCCAGGCGCTCGATCGCCTCCGCCAAGTAGCCATCGCCAGGGATGCCCTGCTCGCCGCAACGGTCTGGACGGCCTCCTCTGGGCCGGTCGGGTAGGCGGCCCAAGCCAGCCGCAGGGCGGCAGCGCCGAAGTCAGCAGTGGACTCACCGGACCTCTGGGACGTGATCCAGGACTTCCGACTCTTGTTCGGGGAGGCCGGCGCTCTGCTGGTTGGCCTCTGCCGACGCTGCTGCCCACTGCGTTAGGGTGGTCCATATCCGCAAAGTGGGGTAAATTGTTATGGGCTGACTCGTCAAAAGTTTCATTTTGGCATTAAAAAAATGTGTGCAAAACCGGAAATCTGTCGGACAATGTTTAGGGGTCGCGCAGGGGTCACGAAGTCGACGGCTCCTATCCAAACACAAGTTATTTTTTTGCTCGGATTCAAACCCTTGCATTGGCTCTCCCGCAGTTCCAAACCATCGTTATTGCATGACTCGTTCCAAACACTCGTTATTGCAAGGCTTTACCCAAACCCTTGCAACTGACATTTTTAGGTGCTTCGAGTTACAGCTTGCCACCAAATCTACATTGCATTCCGAACCTGTTGACACCCTTTAAACAATTATTGAGTCGGTATTTCTCCCCTAATGAATAATGGGAGATATGAACATAACCTCAAAGACAGGCTGGTTTCCGTGCCAAAGCCTAGCAACAGCTGTCGGAGCCGGTGCCTGGTCGGTCGGTAGGAAGAAGGGTCGAGGCCGAGTTGAAGCGAAGCGCGGGCCGCGCGTGGTCGCGACTAGTCGCAAGTAGTAATAATGTCAAAACGAAGCAGAACACTGCTCAACCTGGCGTTGGAGAAACAAGGTAAGCACTCAGTTCCTTAGCGATCGAAAACTGAACGGGAAATCAATGTTTCTAATCAATAACAAGGTTAGGAAAGTGTGGGACCGTTTTTCTTTGCAATTTCCAGGTTAGAGTAATTTGCTAGACACTAACCGACACCATTCTTTGTTGAGTTAATTTTTCCTTGTGTGCATGATAAAAAAAGATGCACAGTAATGTTTTGTGGAAACTAACCTATCGAGAAGCTATTATCATTTATCACACTGGAGTGTACAAACTGTTTGCCGTGTGGGAAGGGGAAGTCTGACCTCACAGTTTTCACACAGAACAACAAATTTTGTTTACCTAGCCGCACGAGACAGTTCCAAAATATGAAGTATCTAAAGGTTTTTGTTGTTTTCAGCTAACTCTGCCAAACATGCACCACATAATTTGGACCGTATTGAACCATCACCAGCTGCAACTTCACCTGCCCGATCTCTACCCATGTCGGACATCTCCTATCTGCAGAAACATGGTGAGTTTTTCTAATCCGGTCTCCTTGACCCTACTACTGGTATTGTTTACCAGGGTGAAAATTTTCCTCTTGTTCCAGGCTATCCATGGCCAGACTTGTCACCAAGTGGAGGGCCCTCAACTCTCTTTTCCCCATCTACTCCAGCATCAACAATTTCTTCCCAAAGTAAGTGATGCTGATGTTTCTATTTCACTTTGTACCTTTAGCTTGACTTTGACAATTACTTCTTTCTCCCTCATTATTTAAACTGGTTCCTGATGTAAATAACAAGTTAGGACCATTCATCTCATTTATTGATTAGTTTTCCGTCTCACTAAACTGATTGTTTCCCAAATGTTTAGACAGTTCTCCACCAAACAAAGTCATTAAGAAGAGGAAAATCAGTTCAGTTCCTAAATCTAGTAAGTTCAAATTTTATAACTGATCTCAGAGTGATGAAATAATTATTTTAACCTTTCAGATGTCACATTGTCATTCTTTGTTCTACAGCACATTATAGGAGACAACTATTGTTCCAGCAAGCACCCAATCCAACCACTCTGAAAAGCCAAACTGAGGTCAGCTTGTCTCAAGTTCCACACTGTGAGTGCAAGTTTTGTTTATTTTCTTATAGGTATGGTGATGGTGAAGAAGTTAAAAATAAAAGTGAGAACTATTATTTTTGTTACAGGTCAAAATTATTCTGAAGCAGTGAAGTCAGTCTCTGAGATTGTGAGCTTGCAAACAAGAAAGACTGGAACGCTCAATACTTCTGTTGCCAGCTCAAGTGCTGTTGATGCCGAATCAATCCAAGTTGACATTCAAAACCTAGATGCAAGAGGTAATGACAAATGAGTGACAGTTTTAACAGCTTTTTATAATAACTTTTTATGGTTGTGTTTTAAAATATCTATTGTTAAATATCCCAGAATATACATCTGTTATTTTTTTCTAGATGAGAAGGTTGATCATGGCGAGATGCTGATCCCACAACAACCCACTCTAAACCAAACTGAAGTTAGCTTGCCTCAAGTTCCACACTGTGAGTGCAAGTTTTGTTTATTTTCTTATAGGTATGGTGATGTACAAAAAGTTAAAAATAAAAGTGAGAACTATTATTTTTGTTACAGGTCAAAATTATTCTGAAGCAGTGAAGTCAGTCTCTGAGATTGTGAGCTTGCAAACAAGAAAGACTGGAACGCTCAATACTTCTGTTGCCAGCTCAAGTGCTGTTGATGCCGAATCAATCCAAGTTGAAATTCAAAACCCAGATGCAAGAGGTAATGACAAATGAGTGACAGTTTTAACAGCTTTTTGTAATAACTTGGTTGTGTTTTAAAATATCTATTGTTAAATATCCCAGAATATACTTCTGTAATTTTTTTTTCTAGATGAGAAGGTTGATCATGACGAGATGCTGATCCCACAACAACCCACTCTGATAAATCAAACTGAAGTCAGCTTGCCTCAAGTTCCACACTGTGAGTGCAAGTTTTGTTTATTTTCTTATAGGTATGGTGATGTACAAGAAGTTAAAAATAAAAGTGAGAACTATTATTTTTGTTACAGGTCAAAATTATTCTGAAGCAGTGAAGTCAGTCTCTGAGATTGTGAGCTTGCAAACAAGAGAGACTGGAACGCTCAATACTTTTGTTGCCAGCTCAAGTGCTGTTGATGCCGAATCAATCCAAGTTGAAATTCAAAACACAGAAGCAAGAGGTAATGACAAATGAGTGACAGTATAACAACATTTCATAATGATTTTTTGTGCAGAGTTTTGGAATAATTTGAGTAAAATAGTTCATGGTGAATCCTCCTCATACTGGTCCTGAGTTCAATTACCTTACTTGTGATTTTTTTTTGTAGACAAGAAAGCTGATCATGGTGAGAGGGATGTGAACACTGAGGATCATACACCAAGGTTCACACCACATGGCTTTCCTTTACTGGTTATTCCTTCAGGCTGTGAAGGCTTTATGGATGAGACAACACAGAGTGTGGATAACTCCAGCCAACAGTCTTCAATTCTGACCCAACCCAATATCAACACACTTCTTTCTTTAGACAGTAAGTGGAAGCTTCCAGTATCACTGTACATACATCTAAAGTGATCAATCTGTTGAAGACTCTAATAGGTTTTCTTTCCTCCCAGGCAACAATAATTGTGCGGTGGACCCCTCTGGAGAAACAGTATCTGTGGCTGATATCCCTTTCATTCTAGAAAAAGGTAATTTTTTTTTTCATCTTTTGTGTAGATTTCTTTGTGTCTTTTAAACTATTATAAAACATATGGATCGGGTTTCAGCTAAACTGGCTGGTGAGAGTTTTTAAGTTTTCGTTTATTTATCCTGCTTGTTTTTTAATCCAGTTTATCGTAATTCCTTTCAGGTGGTAATAAAATTGGGGCACAACTGAATGGACTGGAAGACGACTCTCTTCAAGTTGCAGCTGAAACAGAAGCAGTATTGTTGCATGGTGTTACAGAAATCGCACCACATCAGAACGGCCTGCAAGAAGACCCTAATCAAATTGCAGCTGAACAAGAACAAGTAGTGTTGCAAGGTGGTGATGACATTGAAATATTTTTTGAAGAATATCCTCCTCCAGTAGTGCAAGACGAACCAGAGTTTCAATTATTGCAAGATGAAATAGTAGCAGAAATTCAGCAACCAGAAAGAAAGCGCGTTGACAGAGAAAAGGCCCCACCTAAGGGAAAGAAGCGAGTGAGGTGCCCTGATGACTGGGTCAAAAACCAGCGTAAGGCAGCTCTTCATGCAAGGCAGGCCTATGTTACTGTGAAAGGGAAATCAATGAGCGCAAAAGTGATGAAGGAACCATGTGGTGAACATTGTAAGCTGAAATGCTCATCCAAAATATCTGAGGAAAAAAGGGAACGTATCCATCAAGATTTCTATCGGACTAAAGATCAAGAGTCAAAATGGAAATACATCAGAATGTGTGTAAAGGATCACGTTCCTGTACGGCCTAAAATTAAACATGAATCCAAGAGAAGGTCCAGAGTACACAGCTTACCAATTGATGGTGAGATGGTTAAAGTCTGCCAAACCATGTTTCTCAATACCTTAGTAATCAGTGACTTCATGGTTAAGACGGCACTCAAAAGGAATATGGTTTCACCTGAGAAACGGGGGGGGGGGGGGGGGGGGGCTAAAAAGGAAGTTATGATCCCTGATTACGTACACAAATCCATTGCTGATCATATTGCGTCATTTCCTAGAGGGGAATCCTATTACTGCAGAGCTGAAACCAGCTTAGAATATTTGGAAACTAGTGTCAAGAGTGCAGCAAATATGTACAGATTGTACACTGAGTGGATAATTGACAAGAATTACGGAGAAAAAATTGCCACCAAGAGACAGTATGAAGATGACTTCAAAAACAACCATCGTATCAACTTCTTTAAACCAAGGAAGGATTTGTGTGATGATTGTGTTCAATATGACCTAAATCGTGACAACTTCACTGAAGAACAGCAGCAAGTTTATGAATATCACATTTTGAAAAAAGATTTTGCCAACAATTTGGAAAAAGAAGACAGATCAAAGTATGAAAAAGAGAAAGATGCTACTGTGGTGCTTGCGCACTTTGATTTACAGAAGGTCCTTCTCCTTCCTCATACAAATGCTAGTGGTGCTTACTACAGCAGGAAACTGTCGGTGTTTAACTTCACCATCTTTGATGTGAGTTCAGGTCAAGGCCACTGCTACACATGGGATGAGACTGTGGGCAACAAAGGAGCAAATGAAATTGCTTCCTATGTTTTTAGCTTCATAAAGAAAAAAGCTGAAGAGGGAAAGAAGACAATAATTTTTTGGTCAGATAATTGCGCTGCTCAAAATAAAAACAGGCACTTGTATGCCATGTATCTGTTAGCCTCTGCACAATTTGGGGTGACTATCATTCATCGTTTCCTTGTTAAAGGTCACACCCAAAATGCAGCAGATGGTATGCATGCAAGAATTGAGGCTGAGTGCAGAAACAAGAATCATTATGTACCAGAAGACTGGTCCAAAATCATGGCTTCTGCCAAAGTTACTGGCAAACCATATGAAGTAAACTGCATCTCCACAGCACAAATCAAAGACTATCATACTATAACGGACAAGTACCTTACATGGCCTGCAGGTGCCAGGTGGAATGATGTAACCAAAGCTGTGGTTGCTCACAATAATTCACCGTGGGCAATCAATGTTAAGTATGATTTAAGTGATGGTGAACATACAACAATTTCAGTGAAGTCCAAGGATGCAGGTCGCCCAGTGAATTTACTCACTTACTCTCCAAAAGAAGCTTGCAAAGGACCTCTGCCCATTACAAAACTGAAGAGGGACGATCTACTGAAATTATGTGAGAAAGGTATTGTGCCTCGCCAATACGTTGATTTTTATCAAAATCTGAAGGTTCTACAACCAGGTCAGAAGAGGGCAGATGAGTTTTATGTTGGTTAAAGTTAGTGAGTGACTACTTTGTAACCATTGATATTACTATTGATTTAGTACCTAAGTAAGTTTTGTTTTTGTTATTACTTGTTTCTGAGAAATGTGATGCTACGAACTACTGAAGTGAAGCGTTATTGTATAATGTACATCTCTGTGATTACATACTGTGGTTTCTTTATTATTAGTTCTGAGTGATGTTCCTTTACAAACTAAGAAATTGTATCTTTCTCAGTATTTTTATTGTCAGCAATCAGAGCAAAGAGATCTATTGTTTGAGACAGGTTTCCTCTAGAATCATATTTTTGGTGTAAAATTATTAAGTTTGACTGCATTACTTTGGAAGGAATATAATATAATTTTTTTCTCTCTTTTGATCTCTATAGTTTTACTGTTTCCCTTAAGAAAGGACAAATTATGTTTTTGGTTTGGAATTTTGTAAGTTTGATTGCATTAGCTCTGATATTGTGATACCATATTCTAAGAATTTTTATTGATTTTATTATTATCTCTCTAGTTGTGCTGTGAGCACCAAAAAAACGGGCAAGAATTCAGAGATGGGTTTGTCCTTACTTTCATATAGTCTGTTTGTGATTGACTATCAGTATTGTTTCTTTAATATATTTTCTCTATACCTTATGTATAAGTCTGTAGCACTCACATGTGATCAAAATAGTAAGATCTCATTTTTAGAAGTGACCTAGTCTTAGTGACCTTGTCTGCATACTAATCATTAGCTTTTGACTCAAAGAGTGAGATCTCATGGTACTGACTGACTTTTAAAAAAATCCTCTTTTCTTGTACCTTTAGGTTGTTGACTTAATGGATCATCATAATCCTTTTATTGTGTTTTATTATTCCCATGGAGTCTTAAGCATAAATAGAGACAACTCTATTTACTTTTTGTTTGGTTTTGTCATTTATTGGTTGCGTTTTCATTTTAGTTCTGATGGAAAGGAAGACAAGTCACTTCACTTCAATTTTATTTTCCATCCACAGGACAGGGTACGTACATGAGAAATGAGTCTTTTTGACTCAGATTGTATTACAACATGTTTAAACTCACAGAAATAATAGCAGCTTTTCCCTTTAGACCTGAAACAGAAAACAGACTGAACAGAAAAGAAACCAAATAAATCACACTCAAAACAAATACCCATTTAAGTGAATTAAGCAAGCAGAACAATTTGCTCCATTCTAGACTTCTTTATTAAAGTCTTACTATTATTACTATTAAACTATTTCTTATGGGATACTTCTATAGTGTATGGGTTACTCAACTAACTTGAAGAATTAATCATAGCCGGATAGAGCGCTCAAGATGCAATCAAGGGAACCTTCTCTGCTACGCTCACAGAGCTTCAAAGATGATTGTCAGTCCTTTAAAGAATTAAACAGGCTCATATGTGTAGTTCATCGACAGACATTAATTTCTATTCAGAATTTTGATTTGCTTCTCTTTCTGTATTTGCTTATTTCAAAACTAATCACATTGTGTTATTCTTCAATTAATGAGCATATTTATGTGTTCACTAATAGGATTCCAAACTTAAATGCATTTATATCAAAAACATTGAAGAACATATTGGACGACACTTTGATTTATACAAATCTGCAACTTCACAGAGATTCTTAGCCATAATATTCCGAATACTAGAAGAGAGCAGACGATAAGTCTGATCATAAAAGTGGGTTTCAGTTAATGTGATAAGAATATAAATAGAAAGTTTCTTACAAGTTTAAGCTGCCAAATTAAACTATGCAGAGTGAAAGCAGGGCATTCATAGTAATTATTAAGTGTTTCACACTCACCAAACGAAAACAGTTCCATGGAAACAAATCATCAGCGGGGTTGGGCTGGACAGGCCGTCGTATTTTCCGTTCTTGTACGCATAACACGCTTTTATCTGGCAATATGATGACTAGTAAGCATTCCCGAGACCCTAACTCATGCGCAGGGATGATGCAGAGAAATAAATACACCACTCCTGAATTGATTTCTCAGCTGAAACTTTCTTTTCTGTTTTTCTCGAAACCACCGAAGTGCTAGTTGCTAGGGTTTGAACCACGCATTGCAATAGCGAGTGTTCGGAGCGAGTCATGCAATAACGATGGTTTGGAACTGCGGGAGAGCCAATGCAAGGGTTTGAATCCGAGCAAAAAAATAACTTGTGTTTGGATAGGAGCCGTCGAAGTGCCCTTATAAACAGTAAAAATCAATGTTTTTGAAAATTCGAACACAACCTATCCAGGTCAATCTGGCCAAAGTAGGACCCCGAAGGGCTAAAATTTCAAAGAAAACACTGTATCTCTTACGGTTTTCGAGATATCGGCGTTTAAAGTGAGAAAATCAAGCAAACCCTCGTTTTTCGTATTTTTGTTTGATTTTCTCACTTTAAACGCCGATATCTCGAAAACCGTAAGAGATAGAGTGTTTTCTTTGAAATTTTAGCCCTTCAGGGTCCTACTTTGGCCAGATTGACCTTGGATAGTTGTGTTCGAATTTTCAAAAAACATTAATTTTTACTGTTCATAAGGGCACTTCGTGACCCCTGCGCGACCCCTAAACATTGTCCGACAGATTTCCGGTTTTGCACACATTTTTTTAATGCCAAAATAAAACTTTTGCCGAGTCAGCCCATAACAATTTACCCCACTTTGCGGATATGGACCACCCTACCACTGCGCCAGCACGCTCTGCATCGCCTGCACGGCGGCGGCCGTCCCGTCGCCGGCCCGTCGCCCTCGCTGGCCACGGTCTTGGCTTAGGTCGCGCGGCATCTTGGTCTCCTCACAAAACTCTCCGGAAAGCCTGCACTTTCACTGCTGCTAGTCCTCTCCCCCTCCCGATTTATTCTGACACCAATGTGAAGGATGTAGGGGCGTATGGGAAGAGACTAGTGACCCAGATCAGGACTGGTGTATTCGGAGCAGAGCAGGGCAGAGCCGAGGGTACACAACAACGGCCGGTTGCCAAGGTGACAGCGAAGGCGGCGCGTACTATGGTACCGGTGTTGGACACGCGGGGTAGTCGCGGGTAGTCATCGGCACGGGGTACCGCCATTCCCTTACAATACTGAGGTTTTATTTAAAACCAGACAACACAAGAACAGAACATTTTTGTAAAGTCGTGGGAGGTATCAAGAAGGCAGTGGAAGACAATTGACAGTAGGGATACAGTATCCCGGCCAAATGGAAAACAGTTCCTCGTCAAATGTTTGTCGTCGAGGGAGTTAAGCTCTAAGACTCATTTCCATATTTCTGGAAGGAATGTAGGACCCAGATCTGGAATGACAAGCCTCTCAGTCTGCTGGCTGAATTTATAAGGATTTTTCAATAATGAAAAGATTAAGAAAAAAAAATCCAAAATGTTTTTTTTTTGCACCAGAGAAGTTAGAATGGATGTCAGACAGTGTGCTAAACATGGTCTGGAGTCCTATTTGTGCCTCAGATACCTAGGGAAGACTGGGCAGGAATAGGAAGATTGAGATGGGTGCGAATGGGCACCCAGAGGTGGCTGAGCCAGAAGTGGATGCGACTTTGCACCCAGAAGTGGGAAGAAGCTCTCAATTAACAAAAACAAAAACAAAACAAAAACAAAAATGATTTCACCATTACAAGTACAAGCACCTCATGGAATTTCAGACCAGCATGGGTCAGATCTAATCTCACCACACTGCTGGAAAACTTTATTTCAAACCTCTTCTTCAATTGAAACATAAATAGCTGTTGCTGCAAGTATACACAGCAAGATGGTGATGATGATGATGATTGCACGATTAAAGTCGACATCATTCTCATTGACACTCACTGTTCACATGTACAAGTGCCAAGTCGAATGAGGTTAACTATCAATCTGTACTGGTCTCTTCAGATGAAAGCTGCCATCCTTGGTCAGGGAATGTATGGGGCCGGGCTTAAAAGGGACACTTGCTTAGCAGCATGCAGCACAGAGGACTGCAACAGAACACCAGAATAATCCACACAGGTATAAACTTCCTTAATACATTTTAAGATAAGATGTGCAGAGTCTTCCATTACCTGCAAAAAACCATAGCATTTATTTTCCACTTACCAGTGGAGAAGGGAGACACGATAATGCTCCTTCCAGCATATGAAGTTGGGAAGCAGTATCCAGAGCGATGGCATCGAATATGCTCGGACACTATTTCATGCAGGATTACAGTTCAAGAGCGGTGAGATGACATGGACCGATCTTGGACACAGCAGCAGTCTGCAACAAGCATCCTGCAACAACAGTAAATATCATTAAAACAAACAAATAAGGCAGTTGTCTGCACTACACCCCAGCTGGAGCACAGATCCGACAATATTTAAAGATGAAGCAAATGGTATCATTCATTGAATAAACTCTCCTGACAATAAAGTTGAAAGAAAGTACCTCACGTTTGCTTCATAAATAACTGTCGACATAAGAAAAAACACTTTTAAAAAAAGGAGGCCATGAGCCCCACAACTTCTCAATAAGTTCTATACCAATTTCCAACTCTTGTGGATGAATACTTGACTGCCCAGGCAGATAAGTCTCTCCTGAAGGGAAAAAAAAGACACAGTTTGATTGGAGAGAATACATCAAGTTGCATATACTAGAAGAAATCAAACTTACCAAATTTTAAAAGAGTCATCCTCATGAGCAGGGTCTTGCAAATATCACAGAAACAAAGTGTCCCTGTTGCACAGTCTCCATTGTTGCTGAAGGTATCTCTGGAGACTCCACAGGGAGAGCCAGAGTCCTGTGCCTGTTACTCCTGTTACTATGAGTGCTCCTGGGCCCAGCAGAGGCATCCTGCAGGCTGAGGTGGATTATCTCAGAGGGCTCTCTGCTAAGGCATCTGTCCGCAACCGGCGGACTGTGGACGCACTTGTGGTAAGGACACTACATCAATGCATAAGTGTCCAATCTGTGAATTTGTGGGTGCCTTACAATCAGCTCACAATGCCCCGAAACCTGCAGACAGAAATAATACACAAAGTGAATGAGAGACACAGTATAGACCTCAAAATACAAGAACTAAAGCAAGCAGCACAGAGATTAAGTGCTTGCAAATGTGGAGCACGCACAGAAGGTGATGTTCACAGCTACTACTGACCTCCTTTTTTGTTCTGTTTTGAATACTTCATAACATTTATGTGCTTCGTGATCCCTCCACAACAGATCTCTGTATCAAGCAAGAAGAATCCCGTGAGTCACTAGGTGATAATGTTCGTGGCCACAAGACCAGAATGAAAGACCAGCTTTATTATCAGCACCCTTACCGCAAGCAAGCCGATACTTTTGGGAAAAAAAGATAGGAAATATAAAAAACCATGTCCGGGCTCTGCCTGTAGCTTGGAAAGCTCGCTTAGTACAATCACATCAGTTATACAATCTCGAGTGCACATTTACAACTGTCAATTGTATGGATAAGATGGACGACTGACAATGCCTCTAAATTAAAAACAAGTTCAGCTGCCATGAAAGTGCCAGAAAAGGGCTCAGGTGGGCTTTGTCAGAACTCACCAAGTCAAAATGAAAATTCAAAAATATGACCCGGATGTTAATTACATCCATCAGTTACATAAATAACACAAACAATTAACAATGCATCTACATTAAAAACAGATTTACCGACACTGACGATGACTACTTACCACAAGCCCACCACACATACATGAATCTGACTGCAGGACTTCAACTAGTCACTCAGAATCCACAGATGACGGCTTGTATGAACACCAAGTCCTTCTGGTCCTTTGCATGCCACTGTCATTATATTCTGTTCCAATTTGGCTGATCCAGTCACCACAGAACCCTTTACAGAGGCCAGAGGAGTGGGAGCTGTGGGCCACATCAGTTTGTAAAAAGGCCACAGAAATTAGAAGTAATGAAGACCCACGCATGAGGTATCATTAAATAATGTCTGCACACACTCAGGCAGACAAAAAGTACCTTGCTTTCAGTTTACAGCTGCTCCTTTGCTCACCATTCCTGTTGCAAAATATGTAGACATGGGCCCGTCTGCATCCACTTCGGGGTACACAAACTCAGCCCCTGCAGTGGGACAGCCGGAGGTGGGTGCGACTTTGCAACCAGCTGGAAACATGACTTTTAATTAGACCACAGAAATATAAATATTTAAATGTCAGACTTGTAGTATCTTGAAAAAGAAATCCTCACACGCACTCCAGTTGACTGAGAGAACAATGGAAACGGACAGCCAAGCAGCCAAAATTCCAATTTCAAAATATGAAGCATCGGACATCCTGAAACAAAACAATATGAAAGAGCTCTGAACAAAGCATCCCACATACTACACCTCTGATAGACCTCACCAGACAGAGGGGGTCTTCTTTGACGACAGATATTTATAATTCCAGTTGCAGGACAGTTCCTGAAACAACATAGGCATACTAACCTCTTGTTCGAACAAGCCACTCCACAATTCAACAACACCCAACTAGGGCCGTTGAAAATTTATCTAGTTCGGAAACACAAAATGCCCAGTCGAAGACAAGGCCGCAATAAATACCATGCTTCAATTAATATATTTGGCCACAGTAAAGTACGTACTACAGCCTCCTGCTCGTCTGTTTGTTTACGCGAGGATCTCAGTTCCATGTTCGGCCGCGAGGGGCGCTGCCGGCAGAAACGGCTGCCAACCATACAAGGACGTCCTGAAATCAAGTGCTCATTTGACTGATACAAACGGACACACAAGGACATTAAATCGCTCAAATCAAAATGAATACAGAATCAGTGACTCTATGTTTGCGGCGAATCTTTCGCGTTTAAGACATTGATTCATAAAATCGAAACGGAAATCGCCCAGTTTGATATCAAGTTGGCACTGTCCACCGCCTCCCAGATCACCGTTTCGTGCGCCAGCCAATCAGGAGCGAGCTTCCAAGTAAACAAAATTGACGTTTCTGCTTTACGACGCAGGTAGTTAAGAGAGTTTGTTATTCATTTAGTGAAGTCATGAGCACCTGAGTAGAAAATCAGTCTGTATGCGTGAAGAACGTCAATTTGACGCGAGGCTTCCCTTTGTCAGCGCGTGACAACGTGAGGCCAGGGCGATGCGCATCCCTAACCTCTTCATCATTGTACCATCTGGTCGACTTTGGTTCTGAATTTCTGTTGTAGAGACCCGGTGCTGTGATGCAGATTCCTGGTCCTGCCTGACTGCAGCCAGAGGTCCTGTTCCACCGTACTGGAGGGTTTCCATCAGTACTCATGGTCAGTCACTGATCCTCTCTTGCTGTGAGAGTGACTGAAGTGAGGGAACCGAAGGAGTACAGCAGTACAGGGTGTTTCTCCTCGTGAGGTCATCCACTTCAGGGTGGATAGGGGACACCTAGAAAAGTGTTTTGGGCATAGGAACCCATGGGCGCAAATGTCACGTTACAGCGTTACACGGAGGGTTACTTCTGTTCATTGTGCGCCGGGATCACTGCAAACCGAGGTGTGTTGTCAAGCGTGATCTTTGCCCTATGTGGTGTGATTTTGGGGTCCTAGACGTGTTCTTGTCCTCACGAAGCAGCCATGGATCAGCCGCGAACACACTCAGAGCGTGATCCAAGGCACCAACACGGTCGAAGTGTGTTTCAGAACACGGCTGAGACGTGTGCTGGCAGAGATTAACACACTTAGACAACACGGGGGTGACGGTTGTACGGTGACGTCAGCAACGAGAACACGGCTGGAGTGACCAAGATCACGGCTGCACATGGTTCGCGCTGCGCACTAAGTCCCATTGCTGTGGCTAACTTGTAAGTTTGGAGTTTGAGCTTGAGAGGTGCATTCTCTACATTAAGCCTCGCAGATACTACTTTTGAACAATGTCACACAATACCATGAATTTGGCAGATCCAGGCAACTAGAAGCTAGGAAATGTATGTCTGAATATTTTGAAAGATAGGATTGACTAAACCACACTCAAATCCTTGATGTCTCCGATTTTTATAAAAGTGATATGTTATGATACGGTATGAATGCAGAGTCCTCCCAGAAAATTTTAGGCCTCAGTGCCATAAGAAAGTAATAGGTAATTAGAAAATTTTCTTTATTCTGTATATAAATGTGGTCTAGTTCCACGTTAATACCATGTTACGGGAAAAAGAAAATTTGTTTGGGAAATGTACACTGGGCATGAAGTGAGTTAAAATATTTTGGTTAAATTGTGGACTCTACGCCTCTGGGAAGCATGGAAATCAGGTAGGTTTACGCCTTAGTTTTACCAGTGAGTGGTTCAATTAGGGTCCTCCCACAATGTTACCTCCACTTCACCTCACTCCACTCTTAACGACAGTTTCCTAGCTGCAAATTTGGCCTCTCAGAATTCTTATGAGCTCTAAATTTGTGTCATGCACAGAACGGAGTGTACTGTACTGAATCCACGCTCCTCCTACAAAAAGGTATTACAGGGTTCATAAAAAATAGTAGAAAGACATACTAATGAGGCATCTGTCTTTCTGATTTAAGCATTCGAGCAACAATTAATTTTGAACATGACATTAGATCACCTCTATTCAGTCAAGTATGCATTCAAATAAATTATTTTGGCATGTGAAGTACTCCTAGTAAAATATATCCAGTGTTCGGTGTCCAGAAGTGAAGTGAAGTAAAGTAAGGTGAGGATTGTGGGTGCGCCCTTAATTAAGTGACTGCAATATTATAGAAATGGATGATTGGAAAAGGAAGAGAACAGCTCAACACCCCTAGTTTAATTCAGGTTACTTTCAAAATTCAGGTACATATATACAGGTATATATTTTTAATACTACTATAACACATTTCAAACCAAGTGTAAAAGTCAATCAACTTCTTATAAAAACAAAAAAAAACCAAAAAACAGGGAAGCGCCAAAAACAATACATCAGTTCCATATTGCTTTTCACCAACTTGGCCCCTTACCTGCAAGCCTTCCTTTCTTCTAAATTAGTGACTCCGATCTGGAGTGATTAAAAAGTACTATATATTTTTTTCTCTCGAAAGAAAACAAGGAAAAAGTGTGGGGGTGTATCAAATCTTTAATATTCATTATAGAGGGTTCATGAAACTGTCTGTAATTTACTTCATATGCATTCAAATGAGGGCAGTAAATATCTGTATCAAAGGTTTGGTAGACAAGAAATATGGAACTGTTGTAAATATAAATGGAGGCTACTTTAGCAAATACAGGTAACAGATCTTCTTCACAAGACACTAAAATAATTGAATCTGGTTGAAACGTACAGCCATGCACATTGACTTTTGGTGAAACCATGACCTCAGTATTCTGAGGATCAACATTTGGCAACATGTTCACAAGTAAATTGGTATGTGGTAAAGATCTAATTTTTTTGGACGGGCCATCCTTTATGTTATGCCCTCCATATAGGAATCGCACAGATTCTTGACACCTTGGCAAAGAAGCTAACTCAACACATCTAAGCGATTCATAACGGTTACATAATGTCCATGGCATATCTTTAAAATTGCGAACCACAGGCACTGTGGATCTAAACCATGCATGAGCTGCTTCAAATCGCATGCAAAAATGTGATCGGGCTGGCCCAAAGTCAACCATTTGGTTTGGGATGTGAACAAGAAAATGAAATTTTGGAACTATGGTATCTGGGTACAAGTCTTTATAATGCAAAATAAAAATCTCAATCTGGTGTCTCAAAAAGGCTAAATCTTCTTCCGCTATCTCAAAAGCAAAGCATATATTTACAATTTGCAATAACTCTACATGACAAAGTAGGTGGTCAAGTGCATCATGATCATCAATTCCATCATCTCCCTTCAGCCTATCTCTAAGCAGAAACGGAAGAATGTGTCCCAAGCAAACCATTTGTGAAGCAGTTTGTTTCAGTTTTTCATTTAAATGATCTGCAGTGACTGGCACCGGTTTATCCCTCGACAGATGACCATAGTTGAAAAAATTCAGTCTATTGTTCAGCTCATTTACAGATATAAATCCTTGCTGAACACAGTACTTAATGAAGTTACGCATTTCTACCTCTAAAACACCCTCTGAAATGACATGCATTATGTCTTGCACAAGGCACTTTGTAATGTCAAAGTCAACTACATCCAATAGGGGACTACGTGAATTCACTCCATACATTTTCGACCAAAATTGTCTTGCTTCCTTCGACAGAGTTTCATTAGTAACTATTGGTACATGATTATTTACATGCATTTCCAAATTTCTCAGCGTAAACTGACTTTCTCTGAAGTTGACTCTCCAATCAGCTTGACTAGTGAGGCACCTTCTGCACAGTTTGTGAGTTTTATTGACAGAACGTTTGAACCCTCCTACTAGACCTAAAGCTGGATAGTCTCCAGCAACAGCAAGAAGTGACCCTCTATAATTCTTATTTACCCCATTAACTTCAATTGTAATACCTTCAGCTTGAAGTGTTTGAAGAGATGTTACAAGATTATCCAAAATTTTATCAATGCCAAATTTCACAATATAACTGTATCTAACAATAGCGTACAGATTAATGGAACGTACCGTGGACCGGTACTCTGGGTAGATGTTAGCTAACTGCCAATAAAAAATACCAAGTTTGTGCGTTCGACTACTCAGAGGATTTACAACCTCCAGCTCATCATAATACAGGACGATACCAAGAGCATTTCTCACAGTACTAAAAAATGGATGAGTCTGGAAATACTTTCCATCCATTATTGATTTTTTTTTCACACCAACTGCTCTAGGATTGTCAACACAATGTCGAACTTGTTGATTTTTGAGCAACCTGCTGAGGGCGGGCAGAAACGGTACAAGGTAACAGTGGCGTGCTTGTTGTATCAAGTCCAAAGGTTTCTTTTTCCAAACCCATTCTGTACCCATGATGACTTTATCAGGAATTAACATTTGAAGATTATTTACTAGGTAATGACTTAGTTTAGTTTTGGTCTCAACTTCCTTAAATATCTGAGAGAAAGGCAAAGTTTCTTCCAATATTTCTCGCACCACATCTACATTAACTATCTGTGTACCAGGGATTACATTGGAGTGAATTTCCCTCTGAAATCAAAGCAGGAAAGTTATTTTAGTTACACCAAAATCAGCTTTAAGGTAAAATACTGGCTGTAGCTCCAACTGAAACTCACCAATATTGTCTGTATGTACACCTCAACAAGCTGGACTACTCCCTCTTGCATTGCAAACATTGCTTTAGTTGATGTTTTG
The DNA here is from genome assembly GCA_038380765.1 of Odontothrips loti. Lineage (NCBI taxonomy): Eukaryota > Metazoa > Arthropoda > Insecta > Thysanoptera > Thripidae > Odontothrips > Odontothrips loti. The sequence goes on along the minus strand of JAZGLN010000119.1, from coordinate 374,973 downwards.
CATTTATCACGTATGTTCAAGAGAAATTTGGCAGCATGTCTACACAATAAGCTGAAAGGGCCTTCATTTTCCTCTGAAAAAGGGAGTCAGATTGATTACACCATTAAAATTTGCAATTTGAGGATAGTTCGGATAAACAAAATTACCTTCTTCTGCGTGCAATGCTTCTTCACCCACAACACCGTCGTCCAGAAAAATTTGTGCGTCATCATTTGGCATATCTTCGTCAGCCAGCACGTTCCTGTGCTTTCTGTACAAGTGTTTCTTGTACGAATTCCAATTTTGGTAGGTTGCTCCGCAGGCTTCCTCTCCACAGCGAACTGAGAAACGGCGATCAAACCTATGGTTTTGCACCAAGTGCCTCGCAAGTTGAGCGTACCGCAAGGTTGTGTAAAAACACATAGAACAATTGTATCTGCGTCTTTCCATTTCGTTACTACTTTTTGGTTGTCGTTTAGTATTCAACTCTATTTTAACCACCAGTCTCCGTTCCAAAACGTCGGGAAAACGTAAACAAGACGACGCAGACGACGTAAACACAAGACTACCGAAGACGCCTGGTATCAAGACAGCCAACCACTGGAAACAAAACAAAACTGAAAAAAGTTTCTTGTAGAGAATTTGATGCATTCGAAAAGTAAGTTAAAAATATCAAAAAAATTGTATGATTCCTTTTTACGATGTATTCTAACAAATCTTGGCTGTACGGAGAAATTAACTCAGGTTTTTGTCGTTGGCAGCATTGTTTTAAGGACCCTGTAGGCAACCCAAGAGTAAGTACAAGGCGCAGAGATCGCTTGTAAACAAAATTATGCCGACAAGAAATTCTTTTCCGTTTCGTTGCTCAACGAAGAAACATCTCAGCTCCAGCTTCTGCAGCAATTTATCAACGTCACCATGGTTAAGAAGTTCGTATACGTCTCTTGGGAAGGCAGGAACAAGAAGATTTCTTTCGAGTCGAATCCCCACGCCCTGGACCGTGACGTCCAGGCCCTTACCGACGCGGTCTTCAGTGCGGCTGAGAGGGATGTGGACTTGAAAGCTTCTTTAGACGGTTGCCGTATAATTTTCCAAGATAAAGTGATGATTGACGGCAAAGAAGATTTTCTGGACCTTGAGGCAGACGAGGAGGTTGAAAACCAGAAAAAGTACTACATGTTGTTTAGGCGAATTGCCGCAGCTCGTGTCGACATAACCTCTACTGACTGGGTAGCAGAAGCAGATGGTGTTTGTGGTAAAGTTGTAGCGGCGTGTACGGGTGATGGCAGCACTCTCGTTTTCGAGGAAAATTGTACATCACTGCCAGAAGGAAGTAGCCTGCTTCATACTTCTGCTGCCACAGATCAGGAAATTATGCCGCCACCATCTAAAGTAGCACCATTTAAGCCCCTTCCTTCTCCTAGGGAGCCTTCTCAGCAGGGACCCTTGAAGGTAGTTTTTGTTATCAACAACTGTTGTACAATGCTAAATGCATTCTACCTAGTTTAAATTTTATTGCCTTTATTTACTTTTTGTGTTCGTGTTCCAGCCCATCAACATAGCTAAGGTCAGAAGGGAAGGTCTTCCTGATGTGTCGGAAAATGTGTTGGCACATCGAAAGAGGGCAACATTCATGAGCAAAGTGGTGGAGCACTATGCTCATCATATCGAAAGAGAGTATGGAATTCACAAAATCGACAAATTGTATGAACCATATGCAGATATGATTTGTGCAAAGTACCCCGAGCTAGAAGATGAAGAGTCAGATTCTAAATCAGTGAGTTAACTGTACAATCTGATTTTCGCTTATTTCTATGTGCATGTCTTATATTCATATTGTTTGTTCTAGGCGATGGTGCGAAAGAGATTAAGCACATATTTCCGCAGCCTGAGGTCGAGAAGAAAGATTCATGAATCTGATAGTGAGGGCGAGACCGAAAGCAGGCCAAGGATCTCAACCAACGTAATCAATAAGAAAAAGAGGAAAACATCGTTCAGTATCGACTGTTTCAGGTAAGTTTACCTGTCTCAAATGTCTTCAGTTTTGGAACTTGTGGTTGGCATGCAGCAAAGCAGCTGTGGCATGCATTTTGTTTATCCCAAATGTTAGTGCATTTTCTGAAGTTGTTTATTATTTGTTGGCAGTGAAAACCGAGAAAGTGCTGACATAGAAGATCAAAAGAAGTTTACAGAGCAGCTAAAGGCATTGCCTACAATATGTGGTACAGCCCATGTGCTGCAGTGTTTTAAGGAGTCCTTCATGTACAGACGTGCCTGGATTAAAGAGGTTCCGGAAGGGTCCCGGACTACTTATATAACAAAGGAGTTCCCGCATCTGTTGCATCCAGAACTGGTAGGTATTTGTTCTCTTAGACTGACTTCTTTGTGTGTTCAAAATGCTTTTTAATTAACAATTTGTTGTATTATCAGATTGTGTTGGAATATTGTAAGATGACCAACAAAGAAGAGCCATTTCTTAAAATGAATTTCCTGAAGCTGATATCAAGTGTTGCTCAGTATTTTAATCAAGAGTTCCGTTGCCAGTTTGAGGTCAGCACTGGGAACGGTATTTGCGAGGTGCTTTCCTTTTTATACATGAAAACAAAACCGAGGAACACTGCAAAGGCAACACCTGCATGTGTATCTGTACATGAGGTAACGCGCTGATTCTGTTTTCATGTTTGTCTCAGTCCTATCTGTGACATTTACTAAAAGTAGTGTTTTTTTTTTGTTTACAGGCTTTTACTGATAACAGAGAGCATCTGATTAGTAAGGAGTGTGAAGGGGCACGGGGCATTGTTTATTTAGATAGGAATGACATTGGAGTTGGGTTTATAGTAGCAGATCAAGACGTAGTTATTAAAATGAAGGCTCCAGATATAGAATATTTCATTTTAGTATTAATAGCAACGTACACTGTGTGGGATAAGATCTTTCCAACTGCATATTGTCCATTTCTTACTTTTATTGAGGAGAAGGCCTTTGGTGTGAACCCACACAGTACACCAGAGTCATATCGTACTTTCAGGAAAGATTTTAACAGTTGGGTAAAGAAACAATCACAAATACAGTTATAAATTTGTCATTTATTTTTCCTTGGTTCATGTGTTCAAGTTCTTGATCTGCTATTTCTTGTTTCTGTATCATCACCTCATTTTAGTTTTCATTAACAATACTTCTTAAAAATTTTATTATGCAAGTCCAATGGTATTATGGAATTTAAGTTAAAAGAGTGCTACTCATTTGAAACTATGTGATTGTGATTTTATCTCAAATTCTCTCATCCTATTCTGCATCCAGCGTTTTTAAAGCTAGTGTTTATTAGATTACTGTAAGCTGCTGGTGATGCAAATTATTTCAGTGAATATATAGATTATGTTTGTTGGTGCCCTGATTAGGTTATTGGCCAACATTACTCACGTTCAATTTGTTCGATGTGGTATAGTTTGCGGTTGTTCATATTTGAGGTTCATTTGATTTTGATACATTCTTGGTTTGAAGCGTATCATGTCAAACAATATCAAGACTGTGATAGTTCAGATTGTAAGCAACGGCCCAAAGCAGAGAATCTCCTTTTTGTTTGTATAGGACCCAAGACAACTTTATTGGTTGGATAGGGTGTGCCTGTGATATTTTTCATGAAACCAAAGCTCTGAGGTTAGAAGGTATACTTATTGGTACAGCACCCCAGCCGACTTTGTTAGTGAGATGGGGTGTTCCATTTTCTGATATAGTAGGTACTGTGATATTTTTAATGAACCCACAGCTGTAGAGAGTGCGTGGGTGTGTTTGTGTACACAAGCGTTTTTTGTTTTTTTCTTTTAAATATATATCATGCCCAGATAACTTTGTTGGTTGGATGGAAAGCAGAAATTTGTGATATTTTTGATTCAAGGCGGCTTTAACTTTTTCTAACATTTTTTTAAACTTATAAGACTGACTGAATTAATTAAGTTTTTGCTGCTTTTATGTGTGTCACATGTGTGTCATATGTGCATCAATTTTTTGTACCCGATTTGAATTAAATTTTGTTTTACAAATTTTTTGGACTGTACCTGTGCGTGCTCTTTCGGAATCACGTTTCAGGTGTGTTCTGGAACACACCGCCCCAATCACACCTCCCTCGCACTTAGTCCTTCAGATCACACCTCAGCCGTGTTCTCTTGGAACACACTTCAGCTGTGTTCCACAAAACACCTCAAACCGTTTTCCAAGTGGGGACAGGAAGATCACGCTTCAGCCGTGATTAAAGTACACACCTCGGTTTGCAGTGATGGTAGGCAACCCATCGATCACGGTACACCTTGCCAACCCCTCCCACCCCACTGCCGCCCCGGCTGAAATGAATTTTCTCGGGGACGGTTTGTCACGTAGCTGTCAATTCATTTTTTCACAAAGTCATAACAAAAACAAAACAAAACGAGCAAAAATTCTTCGTCACATGAAAAACAAAATTCAGTCTCAGCAGAAAAACATACACGGTTACAAATGTTCAAAGTGTCCTCCACCAACTGCAATGCAATTTGCGACCCGCTGTCCCCACGCTGTCCGCATCCGCACTCGCTCAAACATACCAGGGTTTTGGCGGATGGATTCCCCGGCCATCACGATCCGCGCCAACAAATCTTCCTCAATTTCAACCAGAGTTTCGTATACGAGGGCCTCCATGGCACCCACTGTAAGAAGTCTCGCACTTCATCCAATCGCAATGTTCTCAAACTTCCCGGTCTGGTCTCAAACCGAGAAACGATTTTTCTAGGTATGGGGCCGTTACGAGACTGAGCGGCAACGGGTACCTGTTGTTCTTGCAAGAGGTTTTACCCAAGTTACTCGATGACGTGCCCCTTGCAGGGCGGATCGAGATGTAGTGTTTTGATGTAACGAGAAGTTTTTCTTGTCTTGTTTTCTGGTTTTGTCAAAGCATTTGTCAAAAATGAATTGACAACAATTTGAAGTGGCAAACCGTTCCCGAGAAAATTTATTTCAGCCGGGGAAAAGAGGCGGCAGTGGGGTGGGAGGGGTTGGTAAGGCGTACCGTGATCGATGGGTTGCCTACCATCCCGGTGCACAATGAACAGAAGTAACACTCGTGTAACGCTGTAACGTGACATTTGCGCACATGGGTTCCTACGCCCAAAACACTTTTCTAGGTGTCCCCTATCCACGCTGAAGTGGATGACCTCACGATGAGAAACACCCTTATTTGGTAGTACTGCCTGGCTGGCAGCTCCACTGACAGGAGGGGGAAGAGGAATGCTTAGAGAGAGTAGCCGGTGTGTATCACTGAATCAATAAATGTCTGGACAAAGGCCAATTACAATGGCCTGTGATATCGTACAATTTGTTTATTATTTGATTGTACCCAATGGTCTTAACATCAGCATGTCTGGTGTGTCTGTCGACACTCAATCACAACAATACAACAAACGAGGACAACACTGAATTACATGGATCATATCTCATCTCATACAAGGTCTCTGAGAGCAAAGTTTATGAAATTGGGAAAATCTTTATCTCATGACCTATTTGTAGGAAAAAAAGAAAATGGGAATGCATTTTCTAGTATGAACGACAGTGCTCTTTAAAGTGGAGACCAAGCCCTCAGCCTGCACATTACTGTTAAAAAGTAGGTGACTCATAAAGGTTTCCACAAAACACTTCAAATTCAGCTGAACATGAAACCTGAAACCCAGCATGTCTTGGAATACAGTGCACCGAATTTAAAAAAATTACGGCTTAAAGGGAGCACCCTGAGCAGCACTGTGTGTCATAAAAATTCTGAATTTTTCTGAAACTAATTGTGGCTTGCAGATTAGAAACCCTCTTGGTAACCATTTGAGTCTCCGATCCCAACTCATATGCAGAAATGGAAAAAATCCATAAATAATGAAGCAGGAGGGTCCTAAAGCTGGGATTTTGCACAAAAGTCACAAATACTTTTTAGAAATAGGAAAACAAAATTTAACACTGTTACGATCAAAGCTTTAATTTTGAAAATGGAGAAGCCATGCTGAGGTCTGGCCACAGCTGACTCTGGTACTTGTGAGGTTTTCTCTCCACCTACTGGACCAAATTTGATAAATTTGGGCTTAAAAGCAGGGCATTCAGATGGACTCCATGCCTACAAAATATTAAAGTTATCAGAAAATAAGTGTGGGAAAATACCCCTTGGGTGTCTAGTTCATTCTCCGAGGCCTACTCCTGTGTGGAAAACAACATATGGAAAAATTCATAAATCGTGAACCGATGGGATGTTAGTGTGTCTATCGACACTGAATCACACTGTTGGAAAAACTTACACCAAACGAGCACAACAGGCAGTTAGAAACCAGAATAAGTCATATCTTATACTATGTCACGCTTTCGGAGGAACACTTGTATTTCAAACCTCTTGTTCAGTTGAGACATAAACGGCTGCCTCAGTTGTACACAGCGAAGACAATGATTACACATTTGAAGTCAACATCATTCTCATTGACACTCACTACAATCTGTATTGGTCTCATCACATATGGAAGCAAGTTGGTGCATAAGCCGGTACGATCAATGGTTCTATTGGCAAGTGATATTCAAATAAAATTTGTCCCAGGAATTTCAGTTCTTAACTGAATGCAACCAAAATTTGTACAGATAAAGAGGAACATTGGATTGTCATTTAAAGCCATTAGGATTCAAATTCTGTTGATAAACACCTCAGTAAGACCTTGGTTTAAGCTGTCCCAGGGCTGAAATGGTAGTATTTACCACATAAATCCTTTTCCAGAAATTCCAGTTTTCAGCCCAATCCAACTAAACTCTGTACACATATAGAGCACACTAAGACGGTTCTTTCAAGACATCAAGATTCAAATCGGTTCATAAACAGCCAACTCGGAGCACTAACCATATCACTGGACCTGTGACGCGTTCAATCGTGTCAACTGTTATGCTCATAAATAGCTTCCCAGAAAATCCAATTCTTCACCAAATGCAACCAAAATTTGTACAGATAAAGAGGAACACTGGACGGTCATTTTCAGCCTACCGCCATGAAAGGAACCATGATGAATATGGATAAAATGTTGATCAAATCGGGTCGGCACCAGCCCCAGCTTTCCTGCCAACGAGGCAGGCAACATGAGCGTGCCCAGGGGCACTCCCGAGGAGGCTGGCAAGCGAACCATGCCTTGAGGCAGCCGAGGGGTGTCATATATGTAGTCAAGGTAGAAAGAATCTATGCCAACCAATAATGTTTTGTGTAACACTGCAGTGTGTTCAGTCAAAAAGACGCCTTGTAAGGCAACCGGGCCAAGCTGTGCTGCAAAGTGAAAAGGAAATTGAACCCAATTGTACTAATTCTCTGCTTTGGCGATGCACTGGCCCCTTGACTTTGTTTTAGTTGTAGCCGTTGTGACCTCAGACTGAGCGAGTGTGCTGAAAAGAGTCTGTGTCTGTGCTACGATGTTGGGATCAGGATCAGACCAATGTCTGGGAGGGGATAAGATGTCGTTCACAACAAGCAAATTAAATTTTCAGTTTATTTCTGCAAAAGAAAAGTTTTGCAATTGAATTTAAAAGAAGAAAAAACTAATGACTTTGGCATTACACAAAACATGTTCAACCAAAAATTGTTGCACCAATGCTATGGGTTTGCTGACATTACCTGTGCTATTTTTGTTTCATTTATACGACACAAATATATCGTTTATATGAACTTTAATAGCACTTACATGTTCTTCTTCATCTTCTTTACGCAACTCAAACCTGGACAGTGACAAATATCTGGCACTAGGGGTTTCAGCGTTCACCCAATTGACATCACTGTAGTTGGAGTTAGCTTTTTGTCTTAACAAATGCTCATACTTGGACGGTACTGATATCCCATACAGGATGATCACTCTACAAGTTTTGAACAGGCGAGCAGCTTCTTTTTGAAACAATTTGAAGACCTCGACTTTCTCCATATCAGATGCATCTGTATGAAGTCTTTCTGTTTGACTACAAAAAATGGGGCGAAGAAAAAACTATTTACTGAGGGAGCAAGCTTCAAAAGGTGTCTGGACTGTGTTAAAATGCCAAGTCACACTTGCCAGTAAATGTGCACTAGAAATACTTACGTGAATTTGAAAAATTGGCACGCAGGCACAATTTGGTAGCCACATCTCTTAATACCATTTGAAACAGCACTCATCTTGTCCACATGCTTCATGAAGTCTTCAGCACTGATTTCATCAGTGGTGTTGTCATAACCCATTTCTTGGACTACTGACTTCGCATGCTTTAATGCCCAATGAACTTTCATGTTCTGCTTGGCTCGCTTGGAAGAGCGATCTAGGTTCTTTCCACATAGTGTGCATGGCTTATATAACTTCTGTAAGCTTCTTCTCCGCAAGGAAAATCTAGTTTTTTTGGCTTTTGGAGCAGCTATATCAGTATCATCAGAAACTTCTTCTTCTCTATTGACATCATGATTGCTATCATCAGATGAATCTTCACTGTCAGTACTCGCATGATGTTCCCCTTCATAACAGCACTCCTAGAAAAATATGAAGGGAGTAAAGTGAGGGCATAGAGAGAAAGAATTAGAAAATGAAATGTTGTATGCAAGTGCTCTCTTACCTTCCACCACAGAGAAGACACAAAGTTTGTGGACCTATTATAAAATTGGTTGTACGCCCATAGTATTTCGTGACCAGGAGATATCTTATGCTTAAGGTATACACGACAGAAGTGGTACTCAAAATGCTTCTCGTTGGTTTTATCTACAGACGACACACACTCGAGTCGCACATTCCCCTTGGGGTCATGATTAGCAAAACTAATTGGGCCACCTAGGTACAAGCCATTGGAAAGCAAAGATCGCCTATAGCTGTGGGCTGTCGGGCAGTCATCACTGTCATCTAACGGCGCATGAGCAAGCCACCCTAGATCTGCAGATTTCACAGTGTTAAATGGCCTGAAAACCGCACCCCCACCACCCCCAGAAAGAACAGTTTTTTAGGGTTTTTTAGGAACATACTGCATCGTTTCAGGAGGGTAATTCTCAAGCAACATGTTGAAACTTACAGTTTGGACGCACCACTGCGTTGAGCATCTGCCACACAAAGTCCCCAACCACGAGACGGGATCTCCTTGACTTCCATACTAGATTCAGCTGTAGTCCACATATGACGTATCCTATTCTTTAACTTCATGAATTGTCCTTCCGGCATGGGTTCTCCCCACTCCGGATTGAAGACTGCTTTGCATTGCCTTCGCTTCAAGCCGAATAGTATTGATGCCAAGGAGTTATCATACTCCCATAACTGGCGGAGCTGCTCAGATGACAGACGAAACCCGTCTACCTTTGGGAGCTGAAAAAATAAATAAGAAAAGGAACTGAGATGAGCCTGGTTAGGTTAGAACTCGGCAAGTAAAAGATCACTCTTAAAACAAGGTCAGCGAAAAGACAACGATTCAATTAAGTCAAAGAAACTGTACTGGAAATGAATAGTTGTCGGATGACGTTACGTCAACCGACACCAAAGATTTTTCTCTCCAAAACTACAAGAACAACAGGACGGGTTAGACATCATTTTGAATACTATACAGGTAGAAATACCGGATTCGTCATATTAATGAGTTGACGGTCAGACGGCAAAAACAACCTAAACGGCCGTGAATACACTCGCTAGCGAGCTGCAGCAGCGCAGCGTTAGGAAGGCTGCCCGGCCTTTTCTGAGCAGCGGACGGAGTTGCGGTTTTTACGTTATGCACAGCCCTGGCCACCACTGAAAACAGAGCGCGCTGAGTACGAATTCTAGGGGCGTCCCAGAGGAGCGGAGCGGCAGTGTTGGGCAGTGTCGCAAAAGCCGGGCGTTTCTCTAGGCTCTGGCCGAAAAAAAAAACTAGAAATTATGAGTGCAACGTATGACCAGGTTGATGTGGTGGATGAGGCGGAACTGGTTTCTTTCGGAACTTGCCTGGAAAATTGTGAAAGTAAAGGATTGGAAAATGCGGACGGCTTTTTCGTAGTAAGTTACGCGTGCAGGTTAAGGAAGGTCTACACCATTTTTGAACATGGTGTGAAGTTGTTTCAGATAAAGATTTGGTGTGCTCAACACTAAGATGTGTGTAAATTCATAGTAGTATTCTGTTTCCAATTTTCTTTACAGGCAAACATCGACAAGACTATCCGGTTTCTTGACCCTGATTCAGAAGAAGATGTGAAAAAATTCTTAAAGTCAGCCACTGGTTATTTGAGTGGAGTTGAGCTACAGAAGCTGCACTCCTTCAGAAATTGTGACACAAGATGTCTCGGTATGCACAGAGCTCCACCAGACATAATATCTGAATTTAAGGAGAAAGCCGAACAACCTGACAGTTAAGAAGCAGACGTGCTGGTGAGTTAGAATTTTCATTACCCGTTCATTGACTGCAACATATTCTTTCTATCCAATAACTAATCTCTTTTTTGTTCTTATAATTTCAGCACGGGAAAGCTGGATGAAGATGTTACTCTTGAGAAGTTGGTCCAGCACATGTTTGTTGATACCATTGAAGAATTATCACACCCAGTCTGTGAAAAACCAAACATCCACCAGTTCAGTCAAATTAAACTTCTCCAAGTAGGGGAGGAGATGCGTAAAGAGTATCAACGAGGATGTGAGAGTGACATTTTTGAAGAAAGGCTATCAAAAATGATTTATGACAGCAGGTCACGATGCAACCAAGAACACTGTTTACCACTATCAGATTCTTGTGACTCATCGACAACCGAGGACGAAAGTGAAAGTGAAGATAAACCTGAGTCAAAGCAAACTCCACTGAACCCACATATTTTTATGCATTATGGAATTGGGGATGTGAAAGATGGTGGCATCAGAGTAACCCAAAAAGTTTCAATGTCCCGACTGTGGAATATTTTGTGGACACTGCCAAAAAAATATGGTGGAATTCACTCTAGCTATTTGCTTTTTGGAAGAAAGCATACCGTTTTCCCACTTCATCCAGAGGATGTTCGTTTATGGTCTGTAAGTAATCTTATATCCCAACAAGCCAATTTCAGGTCTCTATATTATGGCATGTACATAAGAGTGAATGACTTGTAGAGAGAACTGATCATATAAATAGAACTGTTCCCTCAGGTCAACTATCTGCACATTGGAGCGCCAAAGATTTGGTATGATCTATGATGATTGTGTAAATGGATCCGTGAAACTTGGAAATATTGTTGCTGGTTTTATCATCCATTCTTTTTTGACAGGATCATCATCCCTCCTGAAGAAACTGATGTTACTATTTAAGTCGCACAGGATTGTACCTGGTCCACACTTCATGCCGTAACTTCCTTGGACACAAAGTAGCAGTGCCAACTCTATATCGTTTGAAGACTTGGAATATTAAATTTAAGATTGTGAGAGAGATTTTTTTGTGGCAAACACATGGAAAAATAGAAGACTTTGTTATTTCAATCTGGTGGAAATTACCTTGTCTGACAAATTTGTATTCTTTTTACAGGTTGTACAGCGCCCTGGGCAGATGATGGTCCTCAGGCCCAATGCCTGCCATTTTGGTTTCCATGCAGGTGTCAATCTTGTGGGGGCCATAAATGTGGCTTCTAAATCATGGGTTAAAGAGGGTATGAGAAGTGTCATTTGCAAGTGCATGTAAGTTTTCTTCAATAATTTTTAATGACAAAATTACTCATCAAACATACTGTGTGACACATTTTTAATTTTCATATTTCATATCTTAATGATTCTATCTTTGAGTATCCATTTTCTTTTTTCAGAAAGAAACAAATACACTTGGATGTTGGTCCACTAGTGGCAGCATTTATGCCTGAATTGCTGCCAAGTTTTTTGAGTAATGAGGTGCCTCTGCCTTCAGCATTGGAGGCATCCAAGCATACTAAGACAAAATCCCGGAAACGGGTAAGTTAAGAAACTGTCATTTAAGATTGCTGCTAGATATCTTCCTTTTGTCAGGTTCTGGTAGCCCATATGTTTGGGGTTCACTGCTGCTACCTCATGGCTTTCTAAGAAATCTCATGGTTGCATTATTATTTATATTTCAGAATTACACTGGAGCTTTTAAGAGTAAGCCTGTTGATCGCAAACCACCTGAACCTGAGGCACCTCGTGATCCTGAACCTAGGGCACCTCGTGATCCTGAACCACCTGAACCTGAGGCACCTCGTGATCCTGCACCACCAACAAAAATCGTCTTGATGTGCCCTGCTGGAAATTGCTTACAAACCTTCAATCTGGATCCGAATAGGAAGGCAAGGATTCTGAACTCCATGACAAAACATTTTGACAAAAAGCACCGGCACAAAATCAAAGGACAAAAGTTGATGGAAAAAGCCACAGGTCTTGTTTATGGGGAAGTTCAAATTTAACTAAGAGAAGTTCACAACTCAAGATTGAGCCTAAATGTGCAAGCTGAGCCCAATTTGAATGTGAAGATGAGATACTTAAGTGGTTGTATTATAGCATATAAGTCTTTTTTTCAGTATTTTTTCCAAGAGATTATTTTGAACAGATTATAGTTTACAATAATGCAGGTATACAATACAGGAAGCAAATGCACTTAAAAACAACTCATAGACACATCAATCATTCATGTTACAAGAAATTAATCAGTATCATAAAATTCATTATCTAAAAGTTATGTGCTTGCTTTCCCGTGTCTTCAATTCTCCCCTCTCATTAATTACCGCCTCTAGTATTTTATTATAGATTTTTTTGGCTTAACTATTTAAGGTGCCATACCTTCCGTCCATGTGCAATTTATCCTTATTTGTAGTATTGTAATTGTGTACTGTTACGTAGAGCAGACTTATTAAAGTCACCTTTTCATACCATGGGCTACATAACCCTTTTCTTTGTTTACGTTCCTAGACACCATCTTTATACCGTGTCGCCCTCTGTTGGCTAGTAGCAAGACTAGCATTATAAGGTGCCGCCATCTAGCGGCTAGACACATTGTTGATACGGCTAGACCCCCACCACCTTTCACTCCTCCTTCATCTTCTCTGGGCCTATAAAAGCAGGCACCGCTCACCGAGCAGTGCCATTCTGTGAGACGCTCTCTTGGAGTCAATACACAGCTAAACCCAAACTCCCTGACTTCCTTATTCCGCCTCCTCTGGCAGCGGTTTAAATTCGGAAGGGAGGAAGGTTAGTCGTGGACGAAGAGAAGCGGTATCGCAGCGTCGCTTTGACGTTGAGGTTAGAATAGGCGAAGAGGTTCAGGGAAGGCCAGAGAGGTTAAGGGTCGTCAGGTACAACAGTGCTACGGATTTCGGACTTTGCGGCCGTTGGGTATAACAGTGCTGCATCTGGGTTCTGATGCCGTTTGAGTTCTAAAGTGCGACGATAACCTTTGTGTTTCGACGCCATAGTTCCAGACGTGCTACAGTTCTACGTTGAAGCCATTGTACTTAGCGTGCGACGTAGTCCATGGCCGAAGCCATTGTATATTAGTTTAGTTCAGAGGATTAAGAGGGAGGTTTTTGGATAGAGATAGTCAGTTAGTATATATAAGATAGGAATAGTAAGGTTCAGTTTCCACTTTCACGATACGTCTGGATTCGGTGTCTGTCGGCAGTGTGGGAATGCACCAGGTCCGTAGAACGTGAAGCCATTGTAACAGTGCAGCAGGAAACTGCAGCCGTCGCAATAGTGCATACGGGTTCTACGAAGCGGGTATTCCTGTAGTGAGCGGCAGGTGCTGGTTCAGGCAGTGTGAAAGTTTTGCTGTGGGTACAAGTATGAGGTTGAAGATAGTTTAGAAAAATTAATGACAAAACGACAAGTTGTGCTGAAGTGGTCTACTAAAGCCAACTTGTACAAATTAGTGTTCAATTGGTCCACTAAAGCCAACTTGTACAAATTAGTGTTCAATTGGTCCAAGTGCGCGAAACATTTGATTCTTTCTGTTGCTAACGCTAGTCCTAGAAGTAAAAGTAAATAAGTTTTATAGTTCACTCGTTCTTTGTTGAGTTTTAAATAATTTGTTCATTGTTCAGTTATATCCTAGTTCAGTAAGCTCAAGTTTAAATAGTTTGTTTCATTGTTGTTTTATCCATTTCCTAGTAGTAAGTTCAGTTTCAATTAGTTCTTTAAGTTTAATGGATAGCAGAAGGGTCATCCCTTTGGCTCATCCACTGTTCCCTTATATTAGGGTAACTTTGCCTCCATCTGAGGAAAATTGGGACGAGGAAAATTGGGACGAGGAAAGCCAGATTCCGTTGGCTCATCTTTGTACCTGTATAACAAGCCCTTGTTACCTCTTTGCGAGGAAAACTGGGAAACTGAGAGCGTAGACTCTGGGATTTCAGAAAGGTCCGGTTCTGCCAGTCCGGATACCTGCACAGAGGAGGAAGAATCAATTAGTTCCGCATTTGACACCAGAGAAGTTTGGACTTTCGATTCCAACGATAACTTGGTGGTTACCAAGCACTCTACAAGGAGAAACGAGGTTCGCGTGCCGATTCCGGAACCGGATCCCGAATTGGATCCGACCGTGACATATTTAGTACCGTACCCAGGGGCTCCGAAGGAACATTGGCGCACGTATCAGCAGGCTAGGGAGCAAGGCACAAATCCTCAGCTGCGTTTCAAGCGCAAAACACTCATACCACACAGTTCACAGCGTTGGTGGTAAGGCACTGAAATGGACGAACAAGAGCAAGTGGTAGAAATTCCCGAGCAGCAGCCGGCACCCGGGCCAGCGCAGCAGCGCGGTGAAGCAAGGGGAGGCCCAGGGGCAGAGGTCGCGGTCGTGGCCGTTGGGGGCGGCGCAGGGCTGGCGCTCAGGATGACAGGGCAGGACGATACGTTAGGATACAAGAACCGGGGCGTGATTACGGAGACGACACGGAGGGCGAGGCGGACACGGAAGGGACAGAAACCGCCTATGAAACAGAGGATGAACATGACTATGAGGAGAGGGACAGAGAAAGGGGGAGAAGGAATAGAGATAGGAGGAGAAGGGACTATGACAGATATGATCATCGTGAGGGGGAAAGAAGGTACAGGGAAGGCAGAGGCAGAAGGCATGGGGAGGAAAGACAGCTCCTAATACCGTTTTTGCAAAATATGTTTCAAAATATGATGCCGGAGCAGATGAGGCAGGGAGCTGCAGGAGTAGGGCAGGGCCAGGAAGTTCCTGTTGTCCAGGGGCCGCAGTTACAGAATAGGCCGGTAGGGGAAGTGCCACGACAGGCAGCACAGCAGGGACAGGCCGATGCTCAGCAGCCGGGCCAAGTACAGGGTCAGGTTGTAACACCAAGTGTGACACAGTCACAACCTAGCACAGGCCAAGGGTTAGGACAGATAACAGCAGGTCAGGATACCATGCTTAACGTAGTAGCTAAGCATAAGTTTCAACTTAATAAGTATGATTGGGACACTGATTATGCGATTTACCAACTACAGTTAAAGGAAGTAGCCACTGCAAATGGGTGGAACGAACAGGAAAGGAGAACCGCTCTGCTACAAGCACTATCGGGACACGCTACAGAAGTCATAGCTACACTGCACCATCAAGGAAAACCAATTACTTTTGATAACTTAGAGGAGGTTCTGTTGAGACAGTACAGTAAGCAGCCCATGTTTTGGGAACGAAAACAGGAGTTTGACAGTCTGGTACAAGCACCAGGCCAAACATTGAGGGAGTTCGCTCGTTTGGTAGAAAGGAAAGGTGGGGCATGCTATCGAAATGCACCGGAAAGGGACATTCAGGAGTCACTTGTGGAACGGTTCTGCAAGGGCATTACTGACAAGCAGCATGCCAGGACTCTGCCGTTTGGGGCATCCAGTACGCTGGATGAGGCTGTAAATACCTTAAGTAAAGCAAAAGCAATTTTAGGGGAGGAGCCACCGGCTAAGAAAGCCAGGCTAGTTAAAGCGGAGGATCAGCCCTCAACATCTAGTACAGGGATTGATATAGAAGGGCCGGAGGCTAGTGTAAATATGGTTTTCCCCTCAGGAAGTAACCCAGGGTTTTCGGGTAACCAAGCTAGTGCACAAGGCAGTAATGATACGGGGACCAATACAGAAGGAAATAGGGGCCGAGGCAGGGGCCGTGGTCGGGGAAGACCAAGGGGAAGTAGGGGAGTAGACAGAGGAGGAAATAGAGGAGGAAGAGGAAACACAGGAAACACGGGAGGAAACAGTTTTACATGCAATTTCTGTGGGAAACCGGGACACATGGAGAGGGACTGTTGGAGCAAGCAAGGAAATAGTAGTGGAGGAAGCAATTTCCAGGAAGCTTGTTTCAACTGTGGTAAACCAGGACACAGAGCAAGGGACTGCTGGTGCCCACCAAGCAACAACCGCAACAGAGGTAACAACACAGGAAACAGAGGTGGTTGGAACAACAGAGGAAATAATAGTGGTAATAACTTTTCCAACATGGGGTATTTACCGGATATGAACTGTCCACCGGATATGGTACAAGCCGCCATGATGTGGTATAGAAGTCAGGAGGGCCAAAGGGCTGGAGGTAACGCACAAGTGCCTGCGATCGCCAATGTTCCATTCGTCCCTAATAACAATAACAATAGCAATCAAAACCAAAATCAGGGAAACTAAACAGTACCTCCAGATTAGAGATGGGATCTGAGGTACCCTGTAAAGAACCACCAGTAAAAAACAAGTAAGATTCAGTCAGGAGCCACCAATGGAGCAGAATAAACCAGGGCTGGTTAAGGATGTAACTGAGGCTAGCACAGCAGAGGCTAGTCCCAAGTCAGAGGACAGGGCAAAGCCCGATGTGGAGGAGCCTGTTGTGGAAAGTATTGATAAATGTAATGTATGCTCATTAGGAAACAAAGCCCCAGTTTTGGAAGGCTCAATTGATGGTAAACCTGCTGAAGTAGTTATAGACACCGGTGCTGTGATAACAGTATTTAAGAGAACTAGTAGAGCGCTCGCACCAGCCAGGTTAAGGCTGAAGAGTGCAACGTCTCACAAGGCTGCATTGTTTGGACCAGTACTAACATCTATAGTACTAGCAGGATGGGAATTTAAGTTCAATGTTTATGAAGCAGAAATTGAAGAAAATCTTTTGGGATATGACTTTATGACTTTTTGGATTACTTTGATGCCACTATTAGAGTTAAAAGAAGGATTCTGGAGTTTCCTTTGATTGATGCTGGGGGTGTTAAAACCACTCAGTTTAAAGTTGGGCATGCAAATGTCAAAGGTAAATTCAGATCAGGGGAAGTCTATTACCCAGTAAGGGCAGGACAAAGAACAGTTTTAAGACCTTTTGTGGAAAACAAAGTCACAACGACTTTGATTACTGATTGTGAAATGGAAAATCTGGTAGATGTGGATACCAGGTGGACATCTGACTCTTCTGTTAGTCCACATCCACTGGGCGGAGACAAGGGTGACGCAATGTCCAAGCCCCACTCTCTATCCACCCAGGGGAATGGAAATCAAGCAGGGAGTACAATGTTTAAAAATGATATCGATCATATGAAATGGAAAAGTAATGAAAGGGGCGCCCCAGGGTGTATCGACAGCCCAATGGAAATGGAAATTGATATGGATAATGATATATATGATATGGATGTAGATGTGCACAGAAATGGATATGTTGAAATGGAATTAGAAGGAAAGGAGAAGGAGGAAAGGAAAGGAAAGCAATCAGGCCACAAAGATTTTAAAACTAAAAGAAAAATTCATTTGGGAGTGTTTTCAACAACTCCATTAATGGGAAATAAAGTTTCAAGATTACCTGTATCAGTCATAGTAGAGTCAGGGGTTGTGCCATGTGTAACAGCACCCATAGATGTAACTTTGCAAAATCTGGGGGACAGATGTGTAGAGGTTCCAAAGTATGCAGTCCTTGGCGAAGTGTATTTGTTGCATCCAGTTGAATATCACAACTCTGTAACAAATAATGAAGTTGGATGTGATTTTGATTATGAACAAAATGAGGAAGAAATTCCTACGTTGGTTACTTATGTGGAACACGAAACTAAACTGTTTAAGGATGCTGAATATGACGATAGTCCTAAGAATGTTATTTCAGAGGATCAACCATTACCTAAGGATTTGCAGGAGTTAGCAGATAGATGCAAGGAGTTAAATTTACATCAGAAAAAGGCTTTGGAAAATCTTCTCAGAAAACATTCGGACGTATTTGCAAAGGACAACACCACTTTTGGTAAATGTCCATGGCTAAAGTTTAGAATAGATACTGGAGAACATCCACCGATTAAGCAGAATTCTAGACCAGTTCCTATACATTATAGGGAAGCTGTGAGAGAAACTATTCTTAAGTACTTGCAACAAGGCGCAATTGTGCCCAGTCAATCAGCTTGGGCTTCTCCCATTCTTTGTGTTATGAAGAAAACCGGAGAGGTTCGAGTCTGTATTGACTATAGAGCTTTAAATGCTGTCACCAGAGTACCTGCTACACCTATTCCAAGGGTACAGGACCTGTTGCAGCATATGGGAGGAAAGAAACCATCATGCATTTGATTTGGCTCATGGTTATCATAACTTAGAAATCCATCCAGATGACCAGCCAAAAACGGCTATAATATTACCAGAAGACTTGGGTTTGCCAAGTAGGCAGTTTGAGTTTACCAGGCTGAGTTTTGGGTTGTCGGCCGCACCAGGAGCATTCCAGTGTGTTACTGACAGACTCATAACCCCAGCTAACGAGCCTAACCCAAATGATTTGGGTGATACAGTTTCAGTTTACCTGGATGATGTCTGTATTGCAGGGGATAACGTTGAGGTCATGTTGCAACGCCTAGAGGCATTGTTTAACAGAGTGAGAGCATCTGGTTTCCTGTTGAAAGCAAAGAAGTGTGAGTTGTTTCAGAAAGAAATTTCATATTTGGGACATAGATTGTCAGAACAAGGGATTAAGACTGATGACAATAAAGTCAATAAAATATTACATTGGGCAAGGCCAAATGACCAAAAAGAACTAAGATCTTGGTTAGGATTAGTAAATTACTATACTAAATACGTGCCACATTTGGCAACAGCAGCAGCCCCTTTGTATGGACTGCTGAGGTCAAAAATAAACTTTGATTGGACTCAGCAATGTGAGGAGTCTTTTGGTAAAATCAAACAGTTGCTCACAACACCTCCAGTGTTGGGAACACATGATGAAACTAAAGGGCCATTCACTTTAACTTCAGATGCCAGCCTAACTGGCCTTGGGGCAGTTCTAAGCCAAGAGCAGGACGGTCAAGATGTAATTATAGCATATTGGTCAAAAATATTAAACGTAGCTCAAAGAAATTACTGTGCAACTCACCGTGAACTTCTAGCTTTAGAAGAGTCAGTAAAAGCATTCAACCATTATTTAGCAGGAGCACCGTTTGTGGTGAAGTCAGATCACGCCGCATTTCAGTGGTTAAGAAGTTTCAAAAATCCTACTGGAATGTTGGCAAGGTGGCTTGAAAAATTAGCACCATATCAGTTCCAAGTTGTTTATGTAAAAGGAACCAGCATAGGCCATGCGGATGCCCTCAGTCGTAGACCTCAGAGACCCTGTAATCAAAATTGCGTTAAGTGTGCAAGAATAGAGGAAAGAGAAGAAATAGCAGCAGTCAGGTGTACAACTGTTGAAGAAAGGGAAGGAAAGAATGGAAATGTCATGATAGAATGCAGCAATAATTTTAAGCTTATCCATAAAGAAGGATCAATTTTTGATAGCAGTTCTAGATTACCCATTATTCATGCTGTCAGTTTGGATGGTAAAATGGGAGCAGGACTTGCCAAAGATATTGAGTATTGTTTCAATGTTAAAGAAGAATTCCTTCAAACTTGTAGAGACTGTCCAGGAATTGTACCTGTAAGAAGAGGGCAGAGAATAATTGTTAATGTCATCACAAAGTTGAGATATTTTCAGAAACCAACGTCTGAACAAGTCAGGTTAGCTTTAATTCAGTTGAGGTATTGGCTGATAGAAAATAATGTAAATGAATGGTGCATGCCTGAGTTCTCGTGTGGCAGAGACCAACTAAATTATCATATACTGATAAAGTTCTTAAATGAAGTCTTTGCAAACACAGGCATGAACATTCATATGTATCACTGGAGTCCAACCAACGTATATAAGGTTGAGACTAAAAGCGGTTGTGAACCAAGTAGAGTTGCTGTTATAGATAGTATTAGAACTTTACCTGTGTCAGTGGAGAATGTTATGATTAACTGGGGAACTATCATAGCTGAAGGCATAGATCCAGATCAACTAAGGAGAGATCAAAGACGTGACAGGGATATAATGCCAATAATAGTTGCAGTACAGGAAGGCAAACGCCCTGATTTCCAAGATATTGTTGGATATAGTAATAAAACTAGAACGTTGTGGCATCAATTCAGGTCTCTTGTTGTGAAGGATGGTTTGTTGTACAGGAAGTTCGTACATATCACCCGAGATACTGAAAGAGATCAGTACCAATTAGTATTGCTGTCAAAACATGTACAAAATACTGTAAAGCACTACCATGAGCAGTTAGGGGAGGTAAACCATTTTGGAATACATAAAACAGTGGCACACATGCAAAGGTTTTTCTGGTGGCCTGGAATGTAAAATGACATTCAGTGGTGTCTTCATAATTGCATAATATGCAACAGATTTAAGGGAGTTAAAAATAGAGTGAAACCACCAATGAAAATATTCCAGGATGGGGTACTCCATGGTAGATGGCACGTAGATTTAGCAGGACCATTTAAAGAAACCTCTGAAGGTTATACTCACATTCTTATTGCAGTAGAAGCATTTTCTGGTTGGCCTGTAGTTGTACCACTGCGTGGTGAAAAGGCACCAGAGGTAGCCAAAGCCTTAATTACCCATGTATTCTCCGTCTTTGGCTCACCAATTTCTATGATGACAGATCAAGGGAAGAATATGCTTTCTGAAACAATGCGAGAAGTAGCTAATTTGTATCAAATCAAGAAATTTAGAACGTCAGTCAAACACCCAGAGGCCAATGGCAAGGCAGAACGGTGGATCAGAACGTTACAGTTACAGTTAGCAATGTTGATAGGAGATAATCCATTGACATGGCCAGAATATTTACCTTTCATTTCACAAGCATATCGTAGCCTTCCAAATGAGGTTACGAAGTGCTCTCCTTATGAGATTATGTTCGGAGCACCAATGCGGACTCCACTGCAAATGGAGAGAGGAGCTCCACCTTCTCAGACAGATTGGAGTCGCCACAGAGATGCATATCCTTCTTCTGTGAGAAATGCTTTGACAAAAATTCACGACATAGTTAGGCAGTCAAAAATCCAAGCTGCAAAAAGAATGAAAGAACATTATGACAAAACTGCTATGCTGTCGCCATTCAAAGTTGGAGACAGAGTATATTATTATAAGAAAAACACACAGCAAGGTGTGATGCGAAAATTAACCTCACCTTGGTTAGGACCATTCACGGTCGAGGATATTATAAATGATTGTAACGCACAGATCAGAGACGAAGCGCCACCACATAAACAAGGTAGGCGTACGCCAGACCGCGTCGTGGCGTAACAGGCTTCGCTCACCGCGAACCACTGTTCCGCCCCTCCACGCCTGGCGTACACCTACCTTGGCCTGCCGGCGGCTGTCACCGGGCGAGTGGGACCCTGCAGGGCTAATCAGTCAGTACTGCGCCCTGCGGGCGCCGGTCTTGAGGCGCGAGGGACGCTACGCTTCTAACCTAACCCCTGGACGTACCTACTCCCACAGTATTGTGAACTTCTCTACCGTACTTAATCGTGCTTAACTCTAACTTAACTTACCTAGCCTACTCCAACCTTACCTACCCTTCCCTACTCTAACCTAGCCTACCCTACTCTAAACTAACCTACACTACTCTGATCTAGCCTACTCCAACTTCCCCTACTCATTGTGGACTTCCTAACCTACCCTTTCCTACTCTAACCTAGCCTACCCTACTCTAAACTAACCTACCCTACTCTGACCTAGCCTACTCCAACTTCAGCTACTCATTGTGGACTTCTCTACCGTACTCAATGCTGCTCAAACCTAACCTACCCTAGCCTAACCGGTTCCGTTCAAGGAGGCCCGGCTTTGACAACTGGCACCATCAGCAGCACCTGGGGTCTTCCTCAGGATTGTGATTGAGGTCCTGAGTGTATTTTAAGCGTTATCGGTTCCCATCTTTAAGTTCAAAATACTGCTTTTTTTAAGCAGTTTTTCCTTTTGTTCCTGCTCCTGCTCAAGAATGCCCTGGTTTGGCCCCCAGCACCTGCAGCAGTACCTAAAGGTCAAATTTGGCATTTTGAATGGGGTCTAAGGGTGATTTAAGAGGGGGTCGGTCGCCATATTAAATTTTGACATTCTGCACGATTTAGAATTTGGCACCCCGTTCCAGTTCCTGCCCAAGAAGGCCCTGTTTTGACCCCTAGCACCTGCAGCATCACCTGGGTTTGATTTCGGCATGTTGAATGGAGTCTTGGGGTGATTTTAGAGAAGGTCATTCGCCATGTTTAAGTTTGATATTCTGCACGATTTAGAATTTGGCCCCCGTTCCAGTTCCTGCCCAAGAAGGTCCTGTTTTGACCCCTAGCACCTGCAGCATCACCTGGGGTTAATTTCGGCATGTTGAATGAAGTCTTGGGGTGACTTTAGATGGAGGCGGTGGCCATGTTGAAGTTTAAAATTCTGCACGATTTAAAAGTTTGCCCACATCTTCCAGTTTGTGCTCAAGAAGGCCCTGTTTTGCCAACCGGCACCTGCAGCAGCACCTGGGGTCCTTTTCGGCATTGTATTTGAAGTTCTGAGTGTATTTTAAGCGGGGTCGGTTCCGATCTTCAACCTCAAAATACAGCTTGTTTAGCAGTTTTTCTATTTGTTCCTGCTCCTGCCCAAGAAGGCCTTGTTTTGACCACTAGCACCGGCAGCAGCACCTGGGGTCGACTTTGCCATCTTTACTCGGGTCTTTGGGTGATTTTAGAAGGGGTCGCTCGCCATGTTCAAGTTTCATACACGGTTTGTTTAGAAGTTTGCCCTTCTGTTCCAGTTCCTGCACAAGAAGGCCCAGTTTTGCCAACCCGCACCTGCAGCAGCACCTGGGGTCGTTTTCGGCATTGTAATTGAAGTTCTGAGTGTATTTTGAGCGGGGTCGGTTCCGATCTTCAACCTCAAAATACAGCTTGTTTAGCAGTTTTTCTATTTGTTCCTGCTCCTGCCCAAGAAGGCCTTGTTTTGACCACTAGCACCTGCAGCAGCACCTGAGGTCGATTTCGCCATCCTAAATTGGGTCTTTGGGTGATTTTAGAAGGGGTAGGTCGCCATGATCATGTTTGAAAATCGGCACGATTTAGAAGTTAGCCCCCCTGTTCCAGTTCTTGCACAAGAAGGCCCTGGTTTGTCAACCGGCACCTGCAGCAGCACCTGAGGTAGGATGCCCCCGAGGTGAGGTTGACTCCGGTATGATGCAAGGAGATTGTGGTCCAAATTTGAGCCCTCTACGATGAACCGTTCTCGAGAAATCGCGCGGACAGACAGACAGACAGACACGCACACACACAGACAAACAGATAAAACATTTTTGGGCCAGTGGGGTAAGGGCTTCGCTATCGCTCAGCCAACAACTGATTGTTCATATCGATAAGTTAGCTGCTTTTACTCCACAAAATTCCGATAAAGAGTTGGTGACGGCGGCATGGCTCACTTTTGTGATGTAAACAGCCGGTGCACGGCAGGGTGGATCGCACCGAGCGAGCCGAGTCACGGCCGGAGCGATTCGCTCACCGCCGACACCAAACCAACAACGGCCGCGAGAATTCAAAAACGCTGTTCGCCGCAAGAAGCATGCTGGGAGTATCGACGCGGGGTATGCCGGGGAGGCGTCACCAAGGGCCATTGTTGAGATAGCGTCCACCCAGACAACATCGATGGCACCCAGAATCAGAATCGCGAGGAGCAAGCAGGAATTCAAGATTCCGAAGAAAGGCAAGAACGAAGAAACACCAGCGCAGACGCAGCAGTCACCACTGGCCGCATTGTTCCGGGCTGAGGAACTTCGGAGCCGCGGGGTAGCGACGCCCAACGCCACTGCAGTCCCAGCCGCACCCAGGAAGGGAAGGCCGCCGCAGCAGTGGAGGGACCCGTTCAGGCAGCAAGAAATTTTAGTCAAGAGGAGCAGTGACCAGAAAGTTTTCCCGGAGCAAGAAAAGAAGAGGAGCAGAGCGGAGGAAGTCAAGTGGCACTGCACCCAACTGGTGCGCCAAGCACAGAAGAGGAAGGAGCAGCAAGAGCGAAGAGGCATCAGGTCAGAGGAGCAGAAGTTGGAAGAAAAATATCAAGAGTTGGACAATTTGTGGGAAGAAGAACATAAGTGGACGGTGAGCGAAGTGGAGAGTGAGTTTGGTGGCAAGCTGTTTGGCGAGATGGAAGAAGAAATTTGCAGATTAGAGTTGGTGATGGAAGAAAAGAAAGTGGACTTTATGGAGTATGTGGAAAGTGAGTGTGAAAGCAAAGTGTTTAGTGAAATGGAAGAAGAGATGAGCAAGCTGGAGTCAGTGATAGGAGAAGACAAGAGGAAAGGAGAAATTTTGGAGGAATTGGTGTGTTTGTTAAGAATAGAGGAAGAAAGTGATATGTATGTGGAAGGACAGCTGGAGGAAGAGGAGGATGTAGATTTGGAGACATTATTGAGGCAAGTGGAGGAGAAGACCAAAGAAAGCTTGGCTGTGTCGCAGCAGTTACAAGAAGCAGAGGAAGTGATTGATTTAGAGTGTGAGAGCAAAGTGTTGGAAGCAGAAGTAGAAGCAGAAGTTAGCATGGAAGTGGAAGAGTGTGGAGAGGTTGTGAATGCAGTGGAGATGGACGTGGAAAGGTGTGTGGAAGTTGTGGAGTTAGTAATGAGACCTGTGGGAGAGAAATCGGTAGAGTGCGTGGAGTATGTGCCAACGAAGATAGGAGGCAAGAGTAATAAGAGATGCAGGAGCTGTTTGAGCAGTGGACATGTTCCGTTAAATTGTACAAATATAGGAGTTAATTTAGTCAGGAGGTTGGAAGCAGTAGTAGAGGGGCAGATGGCAGGTGTTTTTGTGGTCACAAAGGCGGAGGAGAAGCAGATAAGAAGGTGTGATTTTTCAAAGGAATTAAATCCAGAAGTAGAGAGCTGCAAAAGGGCTATGGAATTGAGTTGTATAACCCTGAGGAGCCAAAATTGTAAAGTTTTGTTAAGTTTGGTATTGTAAAGTTTTGTTAAGTTTGGTTGTTCAGTTGTCAAGTATTTGTCATAAAAGTATTATATTGTTTAAATTACAATGTTAGCAAGTAAGTTTTAAATGGTTACCATTGTCAAAATGTAATTTTAGTTGTAAGGTAAATGATCTCAGTATTGTTAATACCATAAGTGTTCTGGTTGAATGAATAAATTTGTCTATATCCTAGGTTTACAAAGGTCTCTCAATCCAAAAATATCCCCGAATACACAAGTCATTATAGCCACGGACAAGTATAGTCTGGTGCTGGACCAGTTCTTCGAGAAAAGTGTAACAGCAATGGAAGGAGTGGATAAATATATGGCAACAAATAGAGAATTAAAGGTCTATTCTTCATAAATTGGTAACAATGCGATCACAGTAATAAGAGAAGGTCAAGTTATAAATGACATAAATAATGGTATAGTAGGAATAAGGGAAATTATAGGTCAAATTATAGATGACAGAGATAATGCTGGGTGAAGAAAGTGGCAAAACTAATTGTTAAAATAAATACCGAGGTGGTCTTCCGCCAGAGCGCGGTCCATGTTGTCACACAACATTTCCTAAAAAAAAAAAAAAAATAATAATAATAAAAAAAAAAAAACGGGTTTAGGCATCGTGCTGGCAAAGATTTGTAAGGGTGTAAACTTGGCGGGGGTATGAACTTACAAAGCAGTTGCCAAGGCAGGAAGTAGTTCGGCCATGGCAGTCCAGCATACGGGACTCAAACAAGAACTCGTGAGAGTACACCCGTACGCGGTTGATGCACCAGTCCCCGGGTAGAATGTGGCCATTGAAGGGGCAAGGCCCGCGGGGCATGGCGCACAGTCTGCATAGCTTAAAATAAATTAAAAAAAGGGGGGGAAAATAATTAAAACTAAATTGATCCCCTAGTAGAAATAGAAATAGTAACGGGGAGTAAATGGTGGTGAGGGTAAAAACACTTACGTTCACCAGTATGGGGCACCCAGGCAGACTGGCCGGGAAAACTAGGACCAGCACTTTGTATGCACGCGGAGCAGCCGCACGGGGAAGACGCCGGGGAAGACGGCCCAGTGGGGCAGCTGGCTGGCGGAAACGTCGGTTAATCCGAGGTGCTGGATAGTTGACGGGGTAGCGGCGGCGCCGCGCGTCGGGAACTCTACGAAGAACGCGCCTTTGGCCAAATAAAGCCTCCATGGCCGGGGCAGCGGGTACAGGACGCTCCGGGAGCGGAGCCTGATTTCCCCCAACAGCCGCTAGCGGAGGCTCAGCTGCCGCGACGCCGACAAAACGCACGGGGATGTCCTCTTCCAGGTCTATAAGCTCCGGGAAATCACCCTCTTGCACACGAAAGAACTCCATAACGAACGCAGGTACGCAGGTAACGACGGGTTGGAGGCAGTTTTTCCTACTAGTGGAGCCGGAAAGGGGAAGCGACCGTCAGGTGTCTGCACTCGAGCTAGGCCAAACGGACGGGTAGCAGACGGACAGACGGGGGTAGGTCCTAAAGTCGAAAGGACCCCGTAGACAGAACCGATTTTGGATTTTAAAACAGAATTGAGCAGGCTAAAAGTTAAACTAAATTGGCCGAACGGAGTGCGAAAATGTTACGTAATTTCTGGAGACCTAAACGCAATAAAAGGGAGTTCCCCGACGGGAAACGGATGTGACCACGGTAGTCAGTTGAGTGTCTGCTAATAAAGTTTCGTGGACACATAAGTTTCTCATACTAAAGGTGTCAACTATGGAGCCAAAAATTCAAAAGACTCACTGCAAACAACGATTTCAGAACTTGGGCAGTAAAACAAGCAGGAGTGCTAGAATTCTGGCGAAATAGCTCGAACGGAGATGGAGTCCCAAGTGATTTCCGTTATATATAGTCTATATATGGCTTATATATGGTCCATATATAATTATATATAGGTATATATAACCATATATAGCACTATATATAGCTATATATGACTATATATAGCACTATATATAGTCATATATAGCTATATATAGTGCTATATATGGTTGTATATAGAGTTATATATAACTATATATAGAGTTATATATAGCTATATATGGAGGTGTGCATGCTGTTGTATCCCCGCGGGATCATTGTGCAGCTATATATAAGTATACATAACTATTTAAAACACTATATATAACTATATATAGTGCAGATATTGCCTTATTTGAGGCATATATAATTTATGAGTTATATATAACTATACATAATCTATATATAGGGTATATATAATCATTTTTAATCTGTATATAGAGTATTAATGACTATGTAGACTGACATAAAGGAGCACAGTGCCAGCATGCAAGTTTTTATGTCTCTCTTGTGGACGGAGAGAGGAGAGAGTGCTTAACACGTGAGGTTCAGATTACAACCAATATTTATTGAACTTTTTACACAGGGCTCGGCAATATCACATGGGCAGTGAATTAGGACAGTGCTGCCATCTGTCGGTTGTCATACATAACACCCTCCAGAGGCCCAAAAAAACAACTCACTGTGGGAATCAATCACGATGACATCGATCCATTTCGAGTAGGCATCAACTACAATTAGGAACTTAACACGAGATAATTCAAAGAAGTCAAGATGCATTCTTTCAAATGGGAATTTATATTGACTTATTAACACAAATACAGCATTACATTTCACAAGACAAAACGGTATAGATTTGGCCTTTTCACCAAAAAATTGCGGATTTTGCCAACTTTAACTAAAGTGCTTATAATATCAGTAAGAGGAGCCACACAAACTTCTTCACTTGGTGACACAGGCACTAGATGGGATATAGACTTCATGGTTTCTCTATTAAATATAACACCAAGATGATCCACTGTATACAATTGCAAACATACATAAATCTTATTATCTACCAGAGCAAAATACTTAATTCTGCCATATTTATCTTGACCTTGGTGTTGCCACATAACATGAAAGTTTTCAGAACGTAACGGCTTGTGAATTACAGAGGTGTATGTATCATGTGCTATCCTAGCCCGTGCAAAGATTGTGGGTGTTTTACCATTAAACAAATTGATCTCTTCTGGAGTCAAGGTAATCTGTATGGACTTTCCCAAAACCTGACCATATGAGAATGCAGATCTGAACCAAACTTGGCCATCTATTCCTTTACTAATATTTTGCAGCATTTGGAGCCCCTGGGCAATTTTAATATTATTGACAATTTCCTCACTAATCTGATAATTGCCATGTGTGGCTGAGGCAACAATACCATTAAGGTTTTCGAACGGAAAAGCACTGTTTGAAAATAAAGGGCCATGGCGTTTAACACTAAGGCCTAAATGGCATAAATTATGAACATAATATGTAACCTTGCGTTCATGGTATAGGTTCGGAAAATGCAACACAAACAGCTTTAGCAAGCCATCTGCTTCTTCAATATTCGTTCAGTCACATTGCTCTGAAGGAGTAAATACACTCCCCTAACTAAAAGCAAGTAATGTTGAAAGTATCTATCTGGTAGACATTCTTTGAGCACGGGTACTGATTCAAAGAGGAGGAAATAATAATAGTCTGATGCTTTCCAGTATTTAACTGATTTTAGGGCTCTTGATGCACGGTGAACAAAATCAGGATGTCGCACTTCTGCCAGGAGACGGTCAATCACAGGGGTGACAGCTGAGATGTTCCAATCTCCTGTCTCCGTTGTCCAAATGGATATCAAGTGTTTCTCCACTCCAAGGAGTACGGCATGCATATACTCCGGGATGAAGGATGCAGCAATATCAACAGAAGGTATAAGACTCAAAACTGAAGGTCCCTTCACACCCTTGACAGGAGCCCCTGCTTCTTGAGCCTGCCTTGCCTGGTCAATCATTCTTCCATTTTCACGCAACACAAGATTATTTCTAAAAGGGTGGAATCGCTTGCGTTTCTTGCCAGGAACTGGAGCAGTCTGCTTAGCTTTAGATTCGCATATGTTGCAGCCATATATACCATTGAAGTTTGATACATTCTGTGCTTTTGCCCTTGCTGGTGCATCTGCAATGTTCAAAGGATTCTTGACACAACTTGAATGGTTTTCCTTAGTTACTGGATGTGTCCACACCACACCTTCTGAGTCCAGTTTTCTCAATTGATCACAATAGGGAAACAAAAATGTATTCATATTGGGAGGCAAAGAATCATACCACACACCAACAATAACAGTAAAGGATTCCCTCAAATGAACCGGCACTTCAAGTGGGGCACACATAATAAGCCACAACTCTTTGTTACTACTCCTTTTTATCCTTACCCCATCAGTAAACATAGCAAAATTGACATCATACTTATTTCTATCAATATTGAGATTTTTGTAAACACTACCATCTTTAACATCTCTGTAACAACCTTCACTAGGTGCATCCAGAGTCAAATCCATTGCAGCAGCTAAGTTTCTACACTCAAATAAATACTTTAAATTTGCACATACATCAAAATGATAAAACTTGGCATAATCAGGGGTCAAGTCATTTTCATCACACACAGTACATCCTTCACCAATGGCTTTACCTAAAAATGTCAAGCAGTTCCTACAATAAAAATGGGGAGCAGCAGGAACAGGAGGAGCTAGATTCATAACATAATTTAAAATTGCAGTGGCGCTGGTTGGAAAGTTGTGATCATCCGGAAGAAATTTGCAAAATGAATTGACAGTTCTTTGAAGGCCAGATTTAGAATCACAATTGTCTAAATCAAACCTCTCTATAACGCCATTCCGATCACTGACTCATGTAAATGTTTGGGTATACCGGTCCGAGATACGATTTTTTTCATGAGAATGGACCCCCTCTTAAATGATCTAAAAACCCCAGGAAAAATCCCAAAAACGACCCCAGGTGCTGCTGCAGGTGCCGGTGGGCAAAACAGGGCCTTCTTGGACAGGAAGTGGAACAAGACGGAAAACTGCCTGAGGGTGCGCTATTTCAAACTTGAACATCAGAACCAACTCCACCTAAAATGACCCAGGAAACAAAGTGAGAATGCTTAAAACGACCCCAGGTGCTGCTGCAGGTGCCGGTGGGCAAAACAGGGCTTTCTTGGACAGGAAGTGGAACAAGACGGAAAACTACATGAGGGTGCGGTATTTCAAACTTAAACATCAGAACCAACTCCACCTAAAATGACCCAGGAAACAAAGTGAGAATGCTTAAAACGACCCCAGGTGCTGCTGCAGGTGCCAGTGGGCATCATCAAACCTCTCTATAACGCCATTCCGATCACTGACTCATGTAAATGTTTGGGTATACCGGTCCGAGATACGATTTTTTTCATGAGAATGGACCCCCTCTTAAATGATCTAAAAACCCCAGGAAAAATCCCAAAAACGACCCCAGGTGCTGCTGCAGGTGCCGGTGGGCAAAACAGGGCCTTCTTGGACAGGAAGTGGAACAAGACGGAAAACTGCCTGAGGGTGCGCTATTTCAAACTTGAACATCAGAACCAACTCCACCTAAAATGACCCAGGAAACAAAGTGAGAATGCTTAAAACGACCCCAGGTGCTGCTGCAGGTGCCGGTGGGCAAAACAGGGCTTTCTTGGACAGGAAGTGGAACAAGACGGAAAACTACATGAGGGTGCGGTATTTCAAACTTAAACATCAGAACCAACTCCACCTAAAATGACCCAGGAAACAAAGTGAGAATGCTTAAAACGACCCCAGGTGCTGCTGCAGGTGCCAGTGGGCAAAACAGGGCCTTCTTGGACAGGAAGTGGAACAAGACGGAAAACTCCTGAGGGTGCGGTATTTCAAACTTGAACATCAGTACCAACTCCACCTAAAATGACCCAGGAAACAAAGTGAGAATGCTTAAAACGACCCCAGGTGCTGCTGCAGGTGCCAGTGGGCAAAACAGTGCCTTCTTGGACAGGAACTGGAACAGGAGGCCAAACTCCTAGACGATGCGGGATACAAACTGTTTCCCGAGAATGGACCCCCACTCAAATGACTCTACATCCCCAGGAAAACTGCCAAAAACGACCTCAGGTGCTGCTGCAGGCGCCGGTGTTCATAACAGGACCTTCTTGAACAGAAACTGGGACAGGAGGCCAAACTCCCAGACGGTGCGAGATACGAACTTTTTCCCGAGAATGAACCCCTCTCAAATGACTCCAAAGCCCTAGGAAACCACAACCGACCTCCGGTGCTGCTGCAGGTGCCGGTGAGCAAAACAGGGCCTTCATGAAGAGGAAGTGGAACGGGACGAAAAACTGCCTGAGGGTACACAATTTCAAACTTGGGCATAGGAACTAACCCCACCTTAAATGGCCCTAGGAACCTAGTAAAAATACTGGAAACGACCCCAGGTGATGCTGCAGGTGCCGGTAGGTCAATCAGGGCCTTCTTAAGTGGAAAGTGGAACGGGAGGGCAACCTGCTAAAATGTGTGGACTTTCAAACTTGAACATAAGAACCGAGACCTGCTCAAACAACCCAATGACCTAAGTTATAGTGTCAAAATCGACCCTAAGTGCTGCTGCGATGATAGTGAGCAAACCATGGCCTTCTGAGACAATAACTAGAACGGGATGGTTCCTGCTAAGATGTACAGTACTTCAAACTTGATCATGAGAACCGAACCGACCCTGCTAAAACAATCCCAGAAACCTAGTCGACCTCCGGTGCTGTTGCAGGTGCCGGTGTGCGAAACAGGCCCTTCTTGGGCTCGAACTGGAACGGGACCAACTGGTGAGAGATACGTACTTCTCTAACAGAATGGATCCCGTTAACAATGGGTCCAGGAACGCGGAGACAATGCCAAAATCGAATTCACGTGCTGCTGCAGGTGACGGTGGGCACAACATTTTTTTTTTTTTTTTTTCGTTGCTTGCTTTACCACTGGACTGCTTGAAATTATAAAACCTACCAATTATGGTACCAAAGGGAGAAACAGCAGGGCGTAGCCCTGCACGGGGTCTGGGGCGGAGCCCCCAGCGAGCAAAGCGAGTACAATCTTAAGATGTCAATAATTGCTTCATTTAGACTCATATCTGAAAATGCATGTATTTTGACTGCATTGTTTTGAAAAGCCTTAGAGATCCTGGATCTAACTTTGTCCTGATTAGACAGATTGTCGTCAGCAGAATCATCTGCACAGCAACTTTGCTCTCCATTACTGTCATTTTGATCTTCTTCACTACTGCTGCTACTGCCAGATGTACTTTGCTGCGAGCTGAATGAGGCAGAGGAAGTAGGTGACATTTCATCTTCACTTAATATGGGAGACAAGGGCTGTCGTTGCCCACCTGCAACACATAAAATTTTGACAGTGTCCACAAAATAACAGAACTAATCGCAAGAAAAGCATACTTGTAATCACAAGTCTTACCTGTGGTGAGGTCAACTGACTCATTATTTTCCATCTGATGTGTGATATTAACTGACGAATCTTCAAGATGGTGCAACACCTGTTGTACCTAATAACAAAATATTGCTCTCAATAAATAAACAAATGGTACACAACAAACAACACTAAATAATTGTTTACTAAAACAAACCTAAACAAATATATACTAAGAGTATATGAAGAATATCGAAGTCCAAATGACTGTGTTGCAACGCTTTCTCAGTGAAAATGATAATTGACGCTCCATTACCTATCATATTAAAATACAACACACCTCCAAAT
Source organism: Odontothrips loti (assembly GCA_038380765.1). Taxonomy (NCBI): domain Eukaryota; kingdom Metazoa; phylum Arthropoda; class Insecta; order Thysanoptera; family Thripidae; genus Odontothrips; species Odontothrips loti. The sequence continues at coordinate 342,191 of JAZGLN010000119.1, read as the reverse complement.
GGTTCTCTGCCTCTTCACTTGAATTCTCCTCGTCTTGGTTGTGTTCATGTACCATCTTCACTACAGAAGGGTCCATCAGAGACCTGTTGTCCAAAGAGATGTCAGAAGTTGAATCAGCAGTAAATGACTTTTCTGACTTGCGTGGAGAAAAGTTAGAATTCATTTCAAAGGTATCCTCCTCTTTCTTAACAGGAGAGGACAAATTTGAAACACTCTCCTCTTCAAATATCTGATGATAGAAGAGAGAAAAGAAAATCTAAGAACAAATAAGTCATACTGCATGCAACAAATATATTCCACAGAAAAATACTGTAGGGTTACCATTAAATGCTCTTTCACTCTCTGGTCTAGACGGTTCTGTTCTAATGGCATTACTGAAGACATGTTTCTCAAGACATAAGGAAGATCCTGGAGAAGAGAAAAAAGTCCACAGATTTAATAAAACACAGTCAACTGCAGAAATGATAAGTATAAAAAAAATACACAGAAAATGTTTACAAACCTCACTGAGGGATGTATTCAATATAATGCCAGGGAGTGAATCAACATGAAAATTTACATCTTTTTCTTTGTTACTTCTTGAGATTTCACCAAGACTTTCCATATTTTCCTCATTATGCTGAAGTATCTGACAACAAAAACAGAATCCATCAAGAATGTAGCTACTAAATATTTCTCAATAGAATATGAGTTGTTCTGGTAACAATACTACTTTTCCATGCAAGTGTTCTGTGTTCCATAGGGTGCTCCCAGATTGATACCTTCACCACAGCTCACTTCACTTCTTGGCTCGTATTGGAAGTGAGATGTCTCTTTCATCACCAAAATAGATTTGTAAAGATATCACGCTTGTTAACTTGACTTCATTCAGTTTGAGTTGCTTAATAAAAGTGAGATTTTAATGTCTGCTCTCACACAAAGGAACCTTTGTAATCCCAAATATACTATACCAGAAGTGTTTCACACGTTAAAATGATTCCTTTGGATCCATACTGAGCAAGACTGACTGAACAATACAATACAACAATACAATACAATACAATGTCATGTGTAAAATTGTTGCTGGAATACTTAAGTTAGCAAGACCATTACAGCACCATTAAACCATTAACAGCTGTTAATACTATTTCCAAGGCATCAATATTTTTTGTTTTGTGCGAAGGTCTGGATAAGTTGAAACAGACTTGGTTCTATGCATGCGGCATGAATTTGGAGCCAGTACGTAATCTCAGACACCAAATTAGGAGCTAGGAAGCTTTCAATGCAGAAATAGTTGTGGGCAAATATTCCAACTGAAGTGAAGGTATCATTATGGGAATACTCATACCACTTGTGTCTATCTCATGGAAAAAAAATGACTTGCAGAGAGGTAAACATTTGAAAGACTTCTGCAAACCTTTAAAACCTGACTGTGCTCAAATGATGAAGGAAGATGTGAATTGAAACTTAAGTTGCTGTGCTGAATCTCATCACTTTCCGTGTCTTCATTCAAGGACTGCAACTTAGAATGGATTTCTATTCTTTCGTCTATCTTTGTGCCCATTTCCTGAAAGAAACCAATCATTACTGAACAAAGTTCAACAAAAATTGAGACCAAGTAAAACTAATACCTTTATGTCCTGACTGTGGTCGAATGAACATTCTGAATCTTCTGAGTCTTCTTCCAAACACTGCGCAGAAAACGTAAATAGTACAAGACATGACCTTTACCAGACATTACACCAATGTAGACAATTTTAAACAAACCTTTTCATGTTCAGAGAGTCTCCTGTCAACACTGTTCTCATCACGGCAATTACCAGCTTGTTTTACATTTAAAGGGAATTCAAATTGTTGAGAAACATTGGCACCACCAGTGAAAGGAGGGATAACTTCAGACTATGGTAAGGAGGAAACAAATACTACATTATAAACAACAGGAGTGCAGATTCACTCAGGACTTCACACTATTAACATACCTGGAAGTGCTTCTTCACGTGGGCTTCAAATCCTGACACCGTCTGACTGCCAAAAGATATGTTATGATGATAACTTTCATCAGCTGATGACCCCGATGAGTCCTGGATAATTAATTAATCAATGGAACACAAGTATTAAAATGTGACAAGTGACAAAATGAATGTACTTCATAACGTGACTGGTGTGACATAAACTTTGATGTCAAGACTCACTTCATCATCCTTCAATCGACGTTTTCTGGACTGCATTTTTCACTTCCAGTGGACACTGCAACAGAAAGACGGGTAAGCGAGTGCTAAAATCAATATTTAGAAACAAAATGCAGATAGTAAAGCACAATAAAATTGATTGGGAGAGTAAGTTTAGAGAAAGATTTGAATGTAGTTACCAGAAGTTACACAACAAAATATAACCTTATCTTTGCGAAAGCGGAACGGAAGGAATGTGAAATAACCCAGGACGGGTGAAACCAAGGCTTAAAATATTTTCTTGCACTGATACTTACCCAAGGAATCAGGTATTTCAGAGAACAGTTTTCATTACAAAACAAATTGTTTGATTTTGGGGCTTTTGGGACGCTGATGTTCAGCTGTGTGGCTGTGTGGAGTGCGTTCTGCTACTGCTCACCGGATGCGGATGGGTCAGACTGTTGCTGGCTGCTGGCTCTGGCGTTCCGTGTCGGTAATATTACAACAGTTGTGGCTTGGCATGTATTTAAAAGTTCAACATTTGATTGAAGTTTCTTAACAACGTCATTATCAGCAAAGAGACGCAAACTCTTGTGAAAAAAATCGACCGCCATCGTTAAATTCACCAGTTGGCAGCACTGATATCTTCGCCCAGCAATCTTCCCAGCGTTCGATCAACGGTCAACTGTGTTTCAGCGTGCATGCAGTACGGGCTAGTAGGTGAAGCCGAAGCTAGAATTGTGTTTTAAAATGCCGCCCACCACGTATTACATAATGTATGCATATTCTGACAATACGTATGCGTTGATACCCGGCAAATCATTGATTGCCGCTGGTGATCCAAACGAAGGGGTAAACGCGAACTTTTTCTATGGCAAAAAGTCATTCCAAGGCAAAGTCGTCGCCAAAGGTAAGGAGGTCGTTGGTGCAAGCGAGATTTACTTTGTCTACTCACGAACGCGTTTTCAATCTGCGTCATGCTCATGTCATACGTTTTCCCGTTTTCATCATAAAAACGCCATACTTTGGGGTTATGTTACGACTCGATCGAGGTGGTCGAGGTATGGTCCGGTAAAACTTGTTGGGGGGCTTGGGTTTTGGTTCAGCATCGATTTGATGCTGTACATAGTAGGTAGTCCCCGCGGTACGGTCGAGATATCATAAAAAAACTGCATATTATGATAGAAGCATGAAATTTTGTGGAGATGTTCCTGAAACCCAATAGAAAAAAATGGCTCGACGACTTTTTTGAAATCTTCGGTACGAGTCGAGATATTGAACACTTTTGAACACCTATATTTTAACTACGGTATTCGCCCGGTTATGAGGTTGCATGTCGCTGTTATACCTCCCAATCGGTTTCAGAACCCGTTTTTTAGCCCCACATACGGCCCTGATGGATATCAGTGAGTTGTCAACTGTTCAATGTTCAAATTTTGAACATTTTGAACAAATTTTGACTGTAAATTTCAAAGGTTTGCGTGTGATCAGCCCTTTCCGACTAACTGGGCCCTGTTGAACACAAATACACAACCGCAGCGTCCATTTGACCATCTGTCTTGCTCGTCATGGACCCGCAGTCTGTTCAAACCTCGTTAAAACCTTGAACACTTTGAACACGCAATTCCAGAATTGAGCCTGACAGGAGAGCTAAGCGTCTTTTCCGGCTGATTTGGTGTCCCTGAAAACTTATCTGGGGTCGGCGTGGACGAGGGTCTCGCTGCTACCGCCCGGTACAGCCCCTAGACCCTAGACTGTTCAACCTTTGAACACCTTGAACACCCAACTAAAAATCGTCCGAAAGTCGTAATCCGGGTGTCGTTTCCGACTAATTCAGCCATGCTGGTCACTTCGGTTGCATTGAGTACCAGTATTCGCCCGCGCTGACACCCTTTCGCTGGCTAATAGACAATGGCCCCGGCGCCGGGCGAGTGCGGGCAGGCGGCTACTCCCGCGGGGCAATTGTCGAGACAGGGCCACCGCCGGCCCCGTTTCCATAGCATCGCCGGTGTAAGCTCGGTTTGCTGGGGCGCTGAACTAAATTATGAGCAAGGGAAGGCTGGCTGTGGCTTCCGCCACATCCCTAGGCAAAGTGGACGCCCCCATTGATTGGGCACTATGCTGCTTTTGTCAAAAAGGCAAAAGTCTGCAAAAGGGGGATTTGGTATGTCCGGCTAATAACGCCATAGCATCCAAGCGCACGCTAGGGTATGTAAATATTGCTCCCCACATTGAGACGCTGAAAAGATTTGCAAGTTATCGGTTCCCGTCTGGACGCCGTGCCACATCTTTGGACGAGGGGGACAGCGTCAAGGTAAGGTCTTTAGTCCAGATGTGGCGCGTGCTGTTGGCAATATGTGATTGCAGGGCACATTGTACCCCCATTTACAATCAGGAAACACTCATCCGGAACACCGCTCGCTGGCTCGCTTGGGGCGACTAGAATTGACGTCGTATGGGACTTGTCTGCTGAGCGAGAGAGCCGTGGGTCTGGTGTGAGGAGAAAGGATCTGCCAGAGAAAGGTAACTTTTTTCGGAGGCTATTTCTTCATTTCTGAAACAAAAACTGTTCTATACAATACTTGCTCTTTGATTTCAGGTTCTATTCCAAAAGATTGGGCTGATTATTTAAAGAATTCTGCTAACAAGACAGAGTTGTTCCCCTTTTTAGGGAAAGGGTTAGCTGAACACATCAAACTGAATTTTGTCACAAATATTTTGGGGGAAATAGTGTGCCGTGGTGTGACGAGCACAATGTTAGGGCCGCAGCACTGTGCAGCAATGGAGGAGGCGGACCCGCGTGTTGTCACACATGCCCTGGACATGGCAACACATGGAGCTAAATCCGTGCTGATCAGAGCTACCGACACTGACATTGTCGTCATCGCTGTCTCCTGTTGGAATCGGCTAGCCGACGTCGGGATGACGGTACAATGAAATGCAATCCAAATTTTTTTTTTAACACTGTTTTTGACTGTCTTACTTTTTTTACAGGAGTTGTGGATCCGCTTCGGTACAGGGAAGTCCGTCAGAGACATTCCCGTACATGAAATCAGCAATGCCCTAGGCAGGGCGAAATCAGAAGCACTGCGAGGCTTCCACACCTTTACGGGGTGTGACGTTACCTCCTACATGTCTGGCGTCGGCAAGGTAAAAGCGTGGAACCTGTGGAAGGCCCACCATGAGGTCACGTCGGCCTTTGCGGTGCTCGGGCGACCGCTGCAAGCGATTCCGGACGACGTCTTCGCTGCACTCGAGCTGTTTACAGTAAAGCTATACGATCAGAACAGCCTCGAAACTAGTGTCGATGTCGCACGCTGCAACATGGTAGTGAACGAAGGAAAGTCGGCGTTTAACATTCCACCCACTCAAGCAGCGTTACTTCAGCACGTCCGAAGGGCAGCGCTGGAAGCCGGCCACCGGTGGGGGAAGGCCCTGGACTTTCTACCTGCACCCGCCCCCGAGCTGACATCGTGGGGGTGGAAACTAGAGGGTGATGCCCTCGTACCCTTCTGGACAGAGCTGACCGACATCTACCAAGCATGCAGAGACCTCAACTTGTGCAAGTGCAAAACAAACTGTGGCACGATGAGGTGCAGCTGCCGCAAAAACAACGTTCCCTGCGCGCGCGGATGCAATCCGTGCCACGGCAAGTGCCTCAACAAGAGGTACTCTCACATTACAGCAAAATTTTCATTCCTCAACATGGGCGCCACACAAATCAAAATTGTCCTGTTTCAGCAAAAATGACGACACATTAGTGCCACCTACAGGCGCCGCCGTTCAAGACGGTGCTGATGTCGACGAGGAAGAAGATGAGGAGGAAGTGGATGCGCCGTTCGGAATTTAGTCATTACTTTGTAAATGTTAATCGAGCAGGAATACATTTTTTAATTGCTATTATAAACACTGTTAAAACGATGCCAGATTCGTGATCAGCATGGCTGAATTAGTCGGAAACGACACCCGGATTACGACTTTCGGACGATTTTTAGTTGGGTGTTCAAGGTGTTCAAAGGTTGAACAGTCTAGGGTCTAGGGGCTGTACCGGGCGGTAGCAGCGAGACCCTCGTCCACGCCGACCCCAGATAAGTTTTCAGGGACACCAAATCAGCCGGAAAAGACGCTTAGCTCTCCTGTCTGGCTCAATTCTGAAATTGCGTGTTCAAAGTGTTCAAGGTTTTAACGAGGTTTGAACAGACTGCGGGTCCATGACGAGCAAGACAGATGGTCAAATGGACGCTGCGGTTGTGTATTTGTGTTCAACAGGGCCCAGTTAGTCGGAAAGGGCTGATCACACGCAAACCTTTGAAATTTACAGTCAAAATTTGTTCAAAATGTTCAAAATTTGAACATTGAACAGTTGACAACTCACTGATATCCATCAGGGCCGTATGTGGGGCTAAAAAACGGGTTCTGAAACCGATTGGGAGGTATAACAGCGACATGCAACCTCATAACCGGGCGAATACCGTAGTTAAAATATAGGTGTTCAAAAGTGTTCAATATCTCGACTCGTACCGAAGATTTCAAAAAAGTCGTCGAGCCATTTTTTTCTATTGGGTTTCAGGAACATCTCCACAAAATTTCATGCTTCTATCATAATATGCAGTTTTTTTATGCGTACCGCGGGGACTATCATTCCATGCTCTTCTTACATTCTGCTTCTGCATGTTGTTTGTCATTTAGAGACAGAGCGACCAAAGGAGCCTTGTCAAGGGCATCAACAAGATTCAGAACGATTTGGAACCAAGCCCCACCAAAGAAGAACTGAAGCGGGAGCTCAAGGAGATTAAGATGAAATTGCAGTTTTCGTATGCAGGTATATGCGTTGTCATTTGTTGTTCATATAATGCATGCCAATCTGGCCCATTTTAAAAGTTGGTTTCTTTATCTACCTTTTCTTATGTGTCATTTATTTTGTTTTGTTTTATCACTTGTTCATCTGAAGTGACTACAGAGTGATGCAGCACACCTTTGTGCCAAGTAGGATTTTTGTGGTTGTGGGTGTTTTTTGAGGGTTTTTTTTCTTATTCATTAATAGCTTAGGATTTCATTGGCATTTTTGTTGAGGGAAGTAAAGTAATGCAACAAGTCACAATGTCAATATAAATGTCCACATGCTGTATCCAAACCCTGCTGTCTGAGATGAGAAGTCTATATTGTGATGGTTTTTTTAGAGTGTCTGTTTTTTTTTTGTTTTTTTTTCAGAACCACTCCACTAGAGTTCACTTGATTTACTGTTTTGAAAATTTAGTGACCGAGGAGCTTTTTCTGCTGTCATGTTGCATTTGCTGTAATGTTACCTTTTCTTATTTCTAGGTGACACTCCCCAAAGCAGCAGAAATTCAGGTTGGCCTTTTTTTTTTTTTTTTTTTTTTTTTTTTGGTGTGGCTCTGATTGCTCAGTTGTTGCACTCCCTTTTTTTTGTGCATGTTTAATATTCTAGAACAGAGGGAATGTGCTTTGTATACATGTGAATCTGAGAAGTTTGAATTGCCTCCATTTTTATGTGAACCTTCATTTTAATTCATTTTCATTTTCTTTTATCAGACTGGTTGGAAGCTGATGAAATTGTATCTGATGGATGTAAAGACATAAATGGTGAGATCAATAATATTATTTATTGCAATTTTTAAAAATCTTTGTCATGTGCACCCACTGATAATTAATTTTCCTGATATTTTTCAGAACTTCCTGGCCATGAACTAACTAAATTTAATGAAGACCATGCTCAAAGTGAGTTGAAATATTAAAGACAATTTTCTTTCCATGTGCATTTCATTCAATTAATTTTGCTTCCTGCATTGCAGATTCCAACAGCCCCAAACCCGAGTCCCCTTCATGCCATCTCTCTGACAAGAGTCAAGAGGACAAGAGTCCTGAACATGTCTTAAGTAAGTCACATGACAGCCATACACAAAGTCAGTTGAAATTAAATATATTGTTTTCTTTTTATTAATTTAATTAATTGTCCATCCGGCATTGCAGATTCCAACAGCCCGATGCCCAAAGCCTCCAGCTCCAGCCTCCAGAAAAGGAAGAGCAGCCCAGAAAAATTGGAGTGCAAGAAGAAAAAGAATAAGTGTGAGGACATTGAAGTGGACGATGCACCTGAGATGATTCACCCCCAGCTTAGGGGTAGCGGTCCTGTAAGTGTATTTATGTCTTTTTTTTTTTTTTTTTGGTCCGTCTTGTCTTTTGATTTTAATATGTTCATTTACACCTAGCATTTGTTTTGACAGGATACGATGCACCTTGGGAAAGGGGTCTATTGCAAAACTGCATACCTGAGGTATGCAAGAAGAAGCAATTCCGTCGTATGCTTTGTGCGCCGAGCATTTGCTGGGGTGTTTGATCCCTTCAAAATGGATGGCATTACACTGACTGGGCAGGGCTACAGAGCTGGAGGTGGCCCTATTGCTCAGAAAGCAGCCCTACACATAGATGCCCTCAATGTTATCATCGGTAAGTGTTGTTAATTATACATTGTTATTGGTAAGAAAGAATCCATAAAAGTTAGCAGTAGTTACAAAATTAAAACCAACTGAAGCACCACTGTCTGAATTCATTTTTGATGAAAAATTTGATTTTAGAATCTTCACATGCCTGAGGTCTAATGTAGGGATGGTTTGCTGTTATTCTCATTTAGACTTTCATATTTCTTTTCTTTTTTCAAATGTCCTCCTGAGCATATCTTTACTATCAATCTGTGAAAAAAAAATAGTATATTTGATTTTATTTATTGTAACTTAACTTCAAATTTGCATTGCAGAATTGGATTAGCATTAGTCTACTTTGATTAAAGCTGTTTCAATTTATATTTGAACTCTTAGCAGAGTCTTTCCGAATGGCAATGAGACTTTGTATTAGTGTTCATATCTGACTGAAAGTTTGGACGGGGTTGCACTTCACACAAATAATTCAAGAAAGAAAATGGAAGGTGTGTGAAGCTTAAACATTCCTCTGTGCCCTGACAGGGGCTCATCAAGATTCAAAGTTGTATTGGAGAAGCTGGTGGCTCTCGAAGGAATTTTTGATCATTTCATTTCAGTTTCATAATCCGCTAACTCTTTATAAAACATAGCTTTGAACCAAGATGAGCCCCTAATTATATTATGGCACAAAGGAATGTTAAAGCATCACACAACTGCTTCCATTTTCGTTCTTGAACTCTTTCTATAAAGTGCAACCCCGTCCAAACTTTCAATCACATACCGTAACTTAAACCGTGTCTCATTGCAATTCTAAATGACTTCTGCCTAGAGTTCAAATATAAATTTAAACAGATTTAATACAATTAAACTAAAGGCAATCCAATGTTGAAATGAAAAGTTATTTTACTACAAATAAAATTAAGGTAACTCCCTTTGCAAGGGAAAATGTGCAGTACATGCCCTCCAATAATTTATTGGTATTTCTTTCTTTTCCAGAGTATGCCAACGCCCTTGGCCACACCAAGAAATGGAAAGGGTCAAACTTGGAGAAAATGTCTCAACAAATCTCGCAGCGAATGGGGGAGATAAGAAGAAGCGTGGCTGCGAACAAATTTGTAGATCTGTAGAGCTTGACTCCACAAATTTTTATTTTTTGAGATATTTCTATTTGTACTCTATGTAGTGTTTTAATTCTATCTATTGTTGGAAAAGTGTACAAGTCAATTAGGGTACTATTTATACTGTTATACTGGTCATGCTTGATTTTATGTTTCTGTATGTTAGTAGATCTTACTAGACTACAAATTTTTATTTTTCTACTTCCCTGTACTCTACTTTCTTTTTTTTTTATTGTTCTTGTAAAGTCTACAAGGAAATTAGCTGTTTATTGTACTGGATATTATTTCTTAATACAATGTGATTCCCATTTTAGTATTCTTTGACTTTTCTTCCTTGGTGTGCTCCCTTTTTACTCTTTTCATGGCGGAGGGTGTGATACTGGCTATCCCCTGTAGGAACCGCACTCTTAATGTAAGCTATATATAGACTATATATATTGCCACATATAATTATATAGAGCTATATATAGGACCATATATAGTTATATATAGAGCTATATATAGTTATATATGAAGCTATATATATAGACCTATACATAGTTATATATAGAGCTATATATAGTTATATATAGGACCATATATAGTTATATATAGAGCTATATATAGTTATATATAGAGCTATATATAGTTATATAAAACTTATATATGGATTATATATCTAGACTTATATATGGATCATATATAGATTATATATGGATAATATATAAATTATATATAGGGGAGAAAATCACTTGGGTAAGTTAGTTTGTAAGCAAATAGGTCAGAATAGTGGGTGATAGGTCAGCATGGCACCAAGGTGTAGGCATCATAACCTGGAAACAGGTTAAGTAAATGTATGTAAACAAAAATACTGTGCAGACATGTTTGTGTTTCAGTGCATGGGAATGGCAGTCAATCTTTCTTGCATCACAGCAGGATTGCATCGTTTCTTCGAGAGCTTCGAAATCAACGCAAGACATCTTTAACACTAATTCCCAATTTGAGTGAATCTATGAGAGTGACTTCTGCGGCGAAGTAGCATAGGCAACCTTCGACTGTAGGAGAGTTAGTCATGTTAAAAGCGTGTTACTGGCCATAACACGCGCGTCGTATAGATTTCAACTCAGCACACAGTGTGTCAAGGATTCAGTCAACTTCTTTATGTTTATTTTTGTTTGAACATGGAAGCTTTGGGGTTTGGGATTGGACACCCTAAACCAGCACGTAGTCGTGTCAAAGTGGAAATGGGATTATTTCAGGATCATTGAATATGATTTAGCAAATGTAAGGCAGATTTTTAATAGAGATCGGTTTGATTTGATGTAACGCGTTACTGAAATGGAATCAGAATTTAAAATTAAGTGTAAGATTTTCAAATTGTAAGGGTCTTAAAAGGAGATGAAGGAGTTTAAAAAAGAAGGGAGTGGTGTTACGTAGAGCAGACTTATTAAAGTCACCTATTCATACCATGGGCTACATAACCCTTTTCTTTGTTTACGTTCCTAGACACCATCTTTATACCGTGTCGCCCTCTGTTGGCTAGTAGCACGACTAGCATTATAAGGTGCCGCCATCTAGCGGCTAGACGCATTGTTGATACGGCTAGACCCCCACCACCTTTTACTCCTCCTTCATCTTCTCTGGGCCTATAAAAGCAGGCACCGCTCACCGAGCAGTGCCATTCTGTGAGACGCTCTCTTGGAGTCAATACACAGCTAAACCCAAACTCCCCGACTACCTTATTCCGCCTCCTCTACTTAACAGTACTTTACTGTTCATTTGATTTTTTAGATAGTTCTTTGTGTATATTGCTTATTGGAAATAAATATATATGGAAGTTAAAGTTATATTATTCTCAGTTCTTTTCATTTTCCATTTGCCCAAATTAAGGTTCTATACCATCGATTTGAATGCATAAAAGCATAATACCCTTTTTACTCGTTCTTTTGTACTTGGTCCAATTAAAAAAAAAATAAAAAAAAAATGGATATCGAGATCATTGTCATCAAATATCATAAACGCTGTCTTACTTAGATTTAGGAAAAGATTCAATGATGAGAAATACTTTGCCATTTTTCCATGATACGTTCAGCAGTTGTTTTAATCTCCTCCTTTGTTTCTTTCCTTTCATATTATAGTAGTGTCATCCACATATATTATGGGTTCTCCTCCTTCTGATTTAACCACTTCTTGAATTGCATTGGTATACAGTATAAACAGATGCTAAAGACTATAATTTTAAGTACCTCGTGCTCATTACATTCTTTTAAGGTAATAGGGTTTCATGTATCTTGGCAATGTATCCAAAATTAAATTTAGTTTTATCATATGAGATATTTGATTAGGAACATCTGTATGATAATCACTGTTGTTGTTGTTCCCTCTTACAAAAAAAAATAATTATGGTACGCCTCAAATCACCATGTCCGATGCAGATGTTGCATAATTTCTTCGGACCCTACATCTTGGAGAGCAGATGACTACCTGTTCCACCTCAGGAGCAACTAAGGGAGAAGAGAAAGGCTACAGAGGCATGCCTCCTAAAGCTTCTTCAAATAAAGGGCAAAACTTTTCAAAACTGATCATTTACTTTATTTGAATGCAAACAGAGAATCTAGTTGCTTCAAACTTGAAAAAATAAAAGAATAAAAGAGTTGAAAAAAGAAAAGAATAAAAAAGTTGAAAAAACTTTACAATAAAAGGCACGACCGGAGGACAAACATAATTTTTCAAAATTAAGATAAGAACAGAAAATGTAGTTGCAACAACTCCCTTCTCCGGCCATTTCAAGAGAGAACATTATCCAGATTCTATGAAAAGTTTTTTTGACAAATAAGATGTTGACCTTTTTCCGGGTTTGTTGCCCGTTGTCTTGGAATGTAGTCCGCAATACTTTCCATTCTACAGGAAATGAGAAAACAAAAAGACAAAATTAGAAATAAGAATAAGTGTTCATAACGGGAAGTATTAACTTGCGCGCAGATGAAACTGCGCGCACGTGAAACTGCGCGCATCTCTTTGCTTCGTTTGGGTGTGAAGGTGCGCGCACGTGAAACTGCGCGCACATTTTGTGGGTGAAGCCAAGAGCCCGTGTTTAAACTGCGCGCGCTTGAAGGTGCGCGCACGTTAAACTGCGCGCAGGATAAACTGCGCGCACATTTTGTGGGAGAAGCCAAGAGCCCGTGTTTAAACTGCGCGCGCTTGAAGGTGCGCGCACGTTAAACTGCGCGCAGGATAAACTGCGCGCACATTTTGTGGGAGAAGCCAAGAGCCCGTCTTTAAACTGCGCGCACGTGAAACTGCGCGCAGCGTAGAGTGCGTGGCAGCGTAGAGTGCGTGGCAGCAGGCGCGGAGACTCGGGGCCCCCCACTCCAGGCGGAGCGGTGCAGCGCTGCGCAGTGGCTCCGCCTACACACCCCCCTCCTCCGTCCGTGGCGGCGTTCCGACAGCGCGCTCCCCGCACGAGGCTAGCAGGCTATGAGAAATAGCGTTGACCGTTGCGAGAGCCCCGCAACATGCGGTGTTGCCTCGTCACTGGCAGTGCGCTCCCGCTCCTACCTGCAGGCGAGCGAGCGCCCGACGCCTAGGCAGCCCAGCTAACCTGCAGCTGGGTTCTGTTGTCTACTTGCAAGGCGTTCTGGCCCGGGTCATCAGATGAAGAAAAGAAGGTGGCCCAATTGAACTGTTCGGCCGCTTCCCGTCATTGCTTCGACAGATTCGATTTGTTTAAAAGATCAGTGAGTTGCACTGCATGCTGCAGGCGAGTCCGCCCATGAATTAACTAAACACATGCAAGCATGTGGCTCAGGGTTATCGGTTAAACAGTTACTAAGAACTGTACTTGAGCAGCGTCACGTCCTGCGCCACATCCTGCCTCCGAGCCGCTGTGGGGTGAGGGGTACTGTACGCCCGGTAGGGCAGAGAAAAGCCGCCCCCGCACTGCCTGGCTGGCCTCGCTATCTCTCTCTCTCTCTCTCTCTCTCTCTCTCTTCGGTCTTCGATATCCTTCTTAGCCCCGCGGTGGTCCTTGACTGGAGGCAAAACTGTAGTTTAAGTGAATTTTAAAACTATGCTCATAAAAGAGCTTTGAAAGTATTGATAATAGCCAGTTCAAATCGCAGTTTACAGTATACTTAGCTTTCCAGTCAATAGTACTTTTTAAAAGCGTACTGAAAACTCAAATAAAACTGTATTTACCACTATGAAATGACATTGCAGTAGCAACTTCTTTTTTAAAGCACAGATAGCGTCGAGTAAAACTAGAGTTTCGCACTGCACATACGATTACAGTGGCTTCTTCCGTTGAAAATGAACCTTGCACGAACTTAATTTTCCACCTCCGACCACAGACAACACTACAAACTCGAACTCTTTCTTTACTACACTTATGACACCGAAAAAAAGGTAGTCAGAGACCTACAGTTTAACATGTACAGTGTGAACACTAAAGATCCTTTCACCCCGGAGGGGACCGTGGTCGCCTCCCGCGGCCAGGCTGAGGGGGGCAGGGGCGGAGGACGGCCGCTCTCCTATGCGGTGAGAGGGCTGAAGCCGTAGACCGACTCCCGCTGCCAGGACCGAGGCAGAGGGCGTCTGCTCACCGCTCGACTTTCTCCGCTGACTCAGTACGTCGTCGAGCGCCTGACGCTAGGCAGCCCAGCCTACCCGCAGTTGGATTGTGCTGCATACTTGCAGGGCGCTTTTTTTGAACCCGCACATATCACGCCGCGTCTCCCCTCGCTCATAGACACACCGAGCGGAACTGAGCGGAACGGAAGTTGAAATGAAAGCAGAACTTATCGTTTGCTGTATTATGAGGGAGAGCCGAAGATATTTGAAAGAGAAGAACATCTCCTGAGGCAAATTTGGTAACCTGATAGTTAATTTTCGGTTTCGGTAGAGGCCCTTGGCCAAGCGAGCGAAGGCGAGGCCATAGCTGAGTGCAAGCGGAGCCGAGTCGGCGGCGTTCTGGACAACAATGCTACCCGAGCAGTGCGCGACAATCTCGCGGGGTATGCGCGACCGCGACACCAACACCAACGGCAGAACGCGGCCCCCCCGTGCCTCTGCATGAGAGTACAAGCCGCTGATACATTATCTTTACATTATTGTTATTATTATCTTTATATTATTGTTATTATTATCTTTATATTATTGTTATTATTATCTTTATATTATTGTTATTATTATAGTTGATGACAGATGTATCATCTACTAAAAAGCGCCTTGCAAGTATGCAACACAATCCAACTGCGGGTAGGCTGGGCTGCCTAGCGTCAGGCGCTCGACGACGTACTGAGTCAGCGGAGCAAGTCGAGCGGTGAGCAGACGTCCTCTGCCTCGGTCCTGGCAGCGGGAGTCGGCCTACGGCTTCAGCCCTCTCACCGCATAGGAGAGCGGCCGTCCTCCGCCCCCCCCCCCCCCCCCGGCGGCCTCAGCCTCAGCCCTCTCACCACAGCGGCGAGCGGCCGTCCTCCGCCCCTGCCCCCCTCAGCCTGGCCGCGGGAGGCGGCCACAGTCTCCTCCGGGATGAAAGGATCTTTAGTGTTCACACTGTACATGTTAAACTGTACGTCTCTGACTACCTTTTTTCGGTGTCATAAGTGTAATAAAGAAGGAGTTCGAGTTTGTAGTGTTGTCTGTGGTCGGAGGTGGAAAATGAAGTTCGTGCAGGGTTCATTTTCAACGGAAGAAGCCACTGTAATCGTATGTGCATTGCGAAACTCTAGTTTTACTCGACGCTATCTGTGCTTTAAACAAGCTGGCCCGTCCCTTCCGTCAACCTCGGTGCCAGTTCCGCTGCGCTCCACCGGCACCTCGGTTCGACAGGGGGACTTGGCCAGCTTGGCCTGCCGGCGGCGTTTGCGGGGGCCTTGGGCCCCCGCCTCAAGTCTCCCTAGAGGTACCCGATAGCAGATGTATTTGTTACGATTTAAATCGTTAACCTGTGCCCGTACCTGTGCGCGCCGCGATATGGTAATTGTGTGCGCGCGGCGGCCAACCCTAACCTCAAAAAGCAAGAACAGACAAATTTTCATTAATCAATAATGCGATACAAATCGAAAATTGTTGCCACCGTACGTGATTCTACGTTAGGAAAGGAGGTTGTCCTCCAAATTTGAAGTTTTTCTGTGAACGATAAGTCGGCGTACACGAACAAGCTGGCCCGTCCCTCCCGTCAAACCTCGGTGCCAGTTCCGCTGCGCTCCACCGGCACCTCGGTTCGACAGGGGGCCTGGGCCAGCTTGGCCTGCCGGCGGCCTTTGCGGGGGCCTACGGCCCCCCGCAAATTAATCTGTGGGGCAAGGGCGTAAGGTTTTGTACAATATCGAACTGGCTGAATGTCTTAGCACCATCAGTGATCAAGCGCGGATCCAGGGGGGGGGGGGGGGGGGGGGGGGGGGGGGCAAGGGGTCAATTGCCCCCTTCCCCTCCCCTCCCACTTCCCCCTTCTCCCCCCCCCCCCCCCCCCAAGGCGCCCTTCGGGCGCCGGAAATGTAGGCAACCGGCATAACTTTTCCGCCTGTAAGTAGGCAAAAAACGTGACTTTGCCGCTCCTGGATCCGCCACTGTCAGTGATGATGTCAGAAGACATTATGCTATTGCGCATTCTGGAGGCCATGTCCAAGGCAGAGTTCAATAACACCAACATTTCTTATACTTCTGCCTGAAAGCGACATCGATTGGAAGTGTAAGATCAGAGGGTGACGACGCATATAGGTGTGACGATTAAAATCGTTAACCTGAGCCCGTCCCGACACGTTATGTTCGTAAATGACTATTGAGGGCTGGCTGCAAACGCTAATATAACTGCGGGCTTCAGACCGACTGATAAAAAGGCATGCATTTCAGCTTATTCTCTTGAACCTGTGTGGGTTCGAATACCGGTCTGAGAACAGAGGGCGCCTGCCGGGTAGGCAACGACGACGTCTGCGTGCACTCGTGTCGTGCGGGCTGGCCTACCCTGTCACTCACAGGCGCTCAGCTCAGCTGGGCTCAAATGGCGCCGGTTGGGTAGGCAACCGCGACTTGTGCATGCAGATGTCTCATGCGGGCTGGCCTACCCTACCACATGACGCACGGGGCGTTCACAAATTACATAACACCTCCAAGAGGTTCGTCCGCATTCCGGAGTTCCTGCCGTGGGTCGTTCCAGCGCACGGCCAACCACACCGGATGCTTTTGCAAACGTCAGTGCTGCTTTAAGTATGGAAAACTATAAAACGCATGTCAACAATAAAAAATCCTTGTACTTTGCACGGTGCCAACCACTTCTGCATCACATTATGTTATTGAAACTTTTGCGCAGATTAAAAATTTTATTGTGGCTGATTTTTTCTCCTTCATGAAAAACTTAATGACCATTACAGCAGTCTTTGGAATGATCTGGGAGCTCCTTAAGAAATGTACTAGTGTGCTTCAGCTCAGTCAAATAGTTTCAAAACTTCTTATTGAAACACAGATGTCTTTAACTTTGTCCTAAATGAATCACTATTTGTTTATGGATACACTTTGTGTAAATGTTCCCTAGGATGGTCAATAATTTTCAAGGTAGTTATCTGTCACATGCTCCAGCCGTTAACGTGTAATAATTGTTGTGGCACTTCTTCACTAGTCCTCGGAACTCTGAATAAATTGCACTTATGCTGAAATGCTATTGGTCACCATACTGACATTCTCTTTTGATAATTATAAAAATATTGAGTTTTGGAGTCTTCATGCTGTATTGTAACCGCACTGCAAATATTTTCAACAACTAAAGTTATTTAAAAAAATTGGACTGGGCCAGAAAAGTCAAAATTAATCATCAGAGTAGTAGTTATCTTTCTCGTGGCATTAGTCTGTGGCCACAAGAATACATTTTAGACTGTTTACGAAGTTTCCAAGATTGTTTTAAAGGAATAGTAATAATCAATAAACAAATACTTCAGTGTAAATAAAATTAGTATTTTTATTTATTCATATTCAAGGCAACAACAAAAAAATCATTGCAAATAATAACTGATTCATAAAAGTGTGATTAGTTTAACCCTGCCGTCTCGATGCAACCTTTGAGAGAACACTCTTTATTGTGCACTGAGATAGGCTTACAATTTTAACTTACAAATGCAGCTCTTAGCCAGTTCACAGAATCTGTGAACTGCCCAGGACTCACGGCGCGGACGTGGCTGCAATTCGAGTCCCACCCGAGCCCACTGCTGGGTCTCGGGGGCAGTCAGTACAACACAGTTGCACGATTGCTCTTTCGTGATGCGATGCAGTCTAGAGCAAAAGCTGCATAGATTGCACGCCTTGCAACTCGAGATGCATCGCGCAAAAGCGCAGAAGCGTAACGAGAGCAACGAAAATCTAGCAACTCGAGATGCCGCGCGCACAAGCGCAGGGGCGTAACGAGAGCCACGAAAATTTAGCAACTCGAGATGCATCGCGCAGAAGCGCAGAAGCGTAACGAGAGCTACGAAAATCTAGCAACTCGAGATGCCACACGCAAAAGCGCAGCGGCGTAACGAGAGCTTATCGGACGAATGCTGCCGTTTCAAACTTCAAATTTGAAACCAGAGCGGCTTGTGGTCGCTGAACATGGACTCCGTTATGAAGCACTTCAAATCAGGGACGCTGGAGTAGCACAGATCGATCAGGGTGTCATTGTCTGTGGAAACAGCTCTTTTTTCAACACACAGCCTCAGAGAGTTCATAGCCATGAATTCTGAAAGTGCACGTGCGGCCTGGTCATCTTGCACATTGATGTTGAAGTCACCAACGACAGTCACTGTCGCTACTCCGTGTGCACGCAGACACTCCAGGCACTCTTGCAGACGTGCAGCAAGTGGTGCAAAGCCGCACTTAGGTGACTTGTGCAGAAAAATGATCCCCGATGAGTAGCCCTCGTTCATCACTTCGAATCCCACGATGTCCACAAAGCGGTGCAGATGTGAACCTCGGAATTCGGTGAACGTTTCCTGTCCGAACAAGACGGTCACGTTTCCGGCCAGCGCGCTACGAACATACAGAGCAGTACCGTAGGCGTGCCTCTCTTCTTTCGGACAGTCTCTTCGATGCAGCAGTGTGAAGCCGTCGATGTCGACGTCGTCCTCTGGGCGAGTTCGTGTCTCGCACAGCATGATGACGTCAGAGCTCGTATAGCTCTTGATCTTGGAGATGTTGCTGTGGTGCTTGTTGAGGGACCTGATGTTGTGGAACAGCGCCACAGATCCCCCGCCGGCGGCACACTCGTCCGGGAAGTTGATGACCAGCTGCACAAGGTTTTCGGGCTCGGCCAGCCGCTTCTGCTCCAGCACACCGACGTCGTCGGCGGCGGGTGGGTTGGGACGCATGTAGCGGCCGTCGATGAAGAGCCCGGACAGACTTGTGACCCTCGTGAAGGAAACGTACATGGGCCGCCGTGACATCCGTCTCCCAGGCATCATGTGCACCATCACGCCGTTTGGGAACGTACCGCCCTGGGACTTGTACACGGTGACGGCCTTGGCGGGGACCAACGGAAACTGTTTCCGCACGATGGTGAAAAGGGAGCCCTTGGACGGAATGTAGGACCTCTTGACCTTCATGAGGGGCGTCCATGCTGGGTCGGCGCCATCCCTGATTATGGCGCCCCTCTCTGTCGCCCGGGTTTGTCGACCGATCTTCTCAGTCTCAAACTCGAGGTAGAGGCGCAGGGGCACCAGGACACCGGCCGCCGTCCTCCCCATGACGATTTTGCGCAAAGTGCCGATGGCGCCGTTTGTGAGTCCATCGGGCGTGTTGAGGTTGACGGTGACCATGTAGGGGGCACCCACCTTGGCCAAGAGGAAGAAAGGCAAGTTTTGCGTTTCTCTCAGTGTCAGAGTGCGGGCCTTGTCAAGCTGCTTGCGTTTGTTGGCGGCGGTGCCCTCTCCCTCGCACTTGTCGATGGCTTCGGACTCGCAGAACTCGGCGTTCGTCAAGCTGTTGAGATACGCCGAGTTGTAATTCTCGACGTTTGCGTTCCACTCGTACAGGTGCAGCAGCACGTCTTCAGGTGGAACTACTCCCTGCCGGCGGAGTACGTCCACCTGCCTGCTGGTGAACAGGGCGTCGTCCTCTGGCGTGGTGGCTCCGACGGCCAGCCTGCCGAAGGCCTCTGCCAAGCGCGCGTCGTCCCTCTGCCTCATGATCTCCGTCAGCGGGTAGTGCTTGAAGAGCCGCCATGTGACCGGCCCCGCCAGCTGGCTGAGGGGGTCGTTCGGCGCCTCGAAGATCCACGAGTCTCCGATAGGACGAAGCTGGTTGAGATCTCCGAAGAAGACGATGGACTTCCCGCCAAACTGCTCTTGGCTGGCGAAGATTTGCTTCAGCCTGCCGTTCACTTTGGACAGCGTTCTCCCACCAACCATGGACACTTCGTCTATGAGAAAAACGATGGCGTGCCGCAGCGCAGCCCTCAGTGTGTTGAGCATGTCGGCGCCGAGCTGGTTCTCCTCGTTCTGGCCGAAGATGAACAGCCCGGAGGCTAACGTGACGCCACTGATTATAAAGGCGCACCTGCCCGTGGGCCCCATCAAGACCACCGTCAGGTCGTCAGGGCTGCCGCCCCGCATGACGTGGATGCGGATGACAGACTGCGTGATCACCTTGATGAGCATGCTCTTCCCCACGCCGGCGCCCCCACTCACAAAGTGCAGAACTTGTGTGTCGGGCTGCGTCTTGAGGATGTGCACCAGGTTGTCGTGGTAGCGACGCTGGCGGTCATTGAGACGGGCGACGTTGGCTAGGTACTCCTCCTGCGGGTCATGGTTGGGCAGCAGGAAGCGCTCCGAGGGCCCGCAGTGCCGCATGACATCGGGGCACACGTCCTGTGCGACATCTGCCTGCCCGTCGGACCGCAGCTCGAACACGGCGAGGTCGGGGTCCGGGAGCTCGTCACTCTCGGGGTCGTTGACCTCGTCTTCGTAACTCTCCCGGAGCACCTCCTGTAGTACTTCATCCAGGTCGATGCTGAGCTTGACGTACACGTCGCGTTTCGCCCGGATAGTGTCCACCTGGCTGTCGTACTGGGCTCGCACATTGGTAGCAATGGCCTCCTCGCTGCGCCATGCTGTGAACAGCATCAGCTGCTCCCGCATGAAGTTATCGGGGTCCTTCGTCGCACTGTAGTTACGATACCTTATGATTTTAGGTTTAGTGCGTCGGCGGATGTAGCCAGATTTGTCGGTCAGAGGCACGAAGGAGTCGGGGACAACTTCTTCTGCGGCCTCTTCACGGACATCGTCACCCTGACCGTCGTCGGCGTCGACGTCGTCGATGTGGACGTCGTCGTGCACGTCGTCGGGGTTCCCCTCTTCGTCACGTACTTGCGGGCTGCGCCTCTTGTTGGTTGTGAACTCGAACCACGCAGCAAAGTCCGCAAGACAAAGGTTCTCGAAAGCTTCCGTTGTCGGTCTCTTCACGTAGTGCTCCAGGAGCCCGGCGACAAAGATGTCAGTGCTGTCCGGGTCCTGCCGCAGAATACGGCCAAGCTCGCGGGCGCTTTTAAGCATGCGAGTACGCTCCTCTGCCGGGGACGTGCTTATGTAGACGTCCTTCTCGGAGCACATAGACAACGGCATGCAGAGGATGTGGTACGCAACCTCCCGCGCCGAGACTTCCGACTTGTTGATGAACACGTTGGCGATGGCGCGGAGCTGCTGGATGACCGTCGTGTTGCCTTCCCGTGCCTGCTCAGCTGTCTGCATGATGAGATCGGACAGGCCACGCTGAGACTTGGCCACGTAGTCGACGATGTAGGCGATGCACGCGTACGCATCCAATATCATCTGCATGTCCATATTGCCGTTCAGCAAGTCCAGGAGCTCCTTGTTGTAGGCGTTTAACTTGATTTCACACAAGTTACGTCGCAGGAACACCTTGGGCCGCTTCAGCTGGGACCGCACGGAGAGGATGTATTCTTCCTCGGTGCAGTCCAGTACTCTGAGAAGGTCATCAAAGGACAGTGAAGGAGAGTCCTTGTTGAGCTGGACAAGCTTGGCCTGGTTGTCGTTGAACAAATCGATTAGTCGTTTCTTCTCAAACGGATCCATTTCAGACTCGAGTGGGAACAAAATCTGAGTGTGTCTCATAGGCGAGAACGGCACGCCAAACCTGCAGAATGGTTTGCCGCGGACCTCCTTGCGGCATGTCCTGGAGTGCTTGTGGAACTGGACATTGATGAGCTCGCCCAGCTCCGGGTCCTGGAAGCACGTCATAAATTCGTCAATGAATTCCACGCACCGCTGCCAGCTCTCAGGGTCATCCTGGTCGAAAACAGGGGCGCCTTCCAGCCAGATGAGGGAGTGACGGTGTTCCGAGCCCCGGTGTTGGAACTCGACTCTGGTGTACGAGTGCGTGATCTTGTACTGCTTTAGCGGACCTCCCTTTGTCGCCAGCAATTTCCACAATTCTTCCAGTTTTTCATGACAGTAACGAGAAACTGTGATTGGGTCAGATTGGACGAGGCGAGTTTTTTGCTCCCAGGTCAGGGCCTCGACGAACTCCCTCGTGACCGTCTCGCCATCCACGGTCTGCTTCAGGACGACGAGGAGCTCCCACCATCGGTACTCGGCGCAAGACCACGTTAAGAAGATGTTTGCAGTGCCGAATTGGCGTACCATAGCCATTAGCTTCTTCTTCTCCTTCTGCCAGAAGGCTGGGCTGGACCTGTCCTGCTGGAGCACGCGGTACCCGTCGTTGTGCTGCACCAGGTTGCCAAGAGCCTCGGGGTTGAGGGCGTCTCGCACAGTGACACCTCGTTCGGACCTCTTCTTGCGGATGACAGTCGAAATATGACGTGCCAACTTGTGCCTGCGAAGCCGACAGAAGGTCAGGAAAAGCTTAGGAATATTTTTCGCACAGCGCCTGTCGTACATGCGGGCCTCCGACTTGCCAATCTCCACCATGCTGGGGTTACTCGTGAAGTTGCGAATTTGTCCAGCGTACACGGTGGGGAACGATAGTTCTTCCACGTCCTCGTCGAAGAGAAGAGAAATAGGTACCTGCCCCTCGCCAGGGGCGATGCGGATGCCGGTGTCCTGTTCGGGAACGAAGATCTCGTCCAGCAGGGTCTCCTGCTGCGCTGCCTCCCGTAACTCCTCTTCCGACAGCTCGTTCCAGTCGGCGTCCTCGTCGTCCTCGGCGTTCTCCGCGGCCGGGTCGGCTTCTGCAGCGAGCTGACGGTCACGCTCCAGCAGCTCGGCGAACCTCTCCAGCCAGGCCTCGCTGAGCGCGATGCCGTGCTTCTCGTACAGCGGCGTCCCCAGCAGGCGGCGCGCCGCGGCGTGGACGACGTTGGGGCGCACCGCTTCGAACGCGAACGGGCGCTGGTCCTGCATCCTTCGCATGAGCTGGAGTTGGACGACATGCGAGTCATCGGGCATCCGTGGCAGGGCCGTGACGCTCGTGTTGATGTCGACGGGCACGTTCACGCAACTGCCCCTCAGGCCGTACTGACGGTCCACGCCGAGGGTGCGAATCATCATGAAGGGGATGCGAGCACTAACCAGGCGCTCTTCAAGTGCAGAAAGGTCTGCCAGCTCGGCGGGGATGTCGGGGAACTGGAAGCCGTTGATGAGAGCCACGGTGGGTACCTTCTTGTTCTTTACCAGGTGCTTGAGGCACGTGCGGCAGAGAATATACTCATCGGATGTCTCGTCTCTGCGGATAAATGAGTATCTCCACTGGGCCAGGTTTTTAGATGCAAGAGTAGCTTCGGTGAGAACGACAACAGACTTCCGGTACCAGAGCTGTCCGCAGCAGCAGCAAATCCAGGTTGCCCCTTTCTGGATTATTTCCCAGTACTTTTCCCTCTTGGCTTCGTACAGTCGTCGTTCTTCTCGATAAATTGCCTGCTGCTCCCGCTCCCGAACACGGAATTCTTCATCAGTCCGTAGTTCTCGCATCCGTTCGGCAGTGTTGTCGGCTTCACGGCGCCTGTACTCCTCTTCTTGGCGAAGAGCGCGCATGCGTTCTACACTGCTGTCAGCGTCACGAATGCTGAAATCCGGGTCCTGGCGGAGATGTCGCATGCGTCGGGCACGACTTTCGGCATCACGGTGACTATACTCTTCAGCCTTGCGGAGAGCGCGCTTCCGCTCTGCGCCACGCTGCAGATCATCGTGTCTGTACTCTTCGTTTTGACGCCGATGGCGTATGCGTTCAGCGTTGAGTTCAAGTTCACGTTTGCTGTACTCTTCGTCAAGACGCAGTCGCTTCATCCTCTCACGGGCTTGCTGCTTCTTGAGGCGCTTCTTGTCTTTGGCAGTCATGCGCCGGCCGCTGCTGGAACAGGAGCTGTTCGACAAGGTCGAGTCCACCGTTGAATTGAGAGGCGAGGACTCGGCGGTGTTGTCTAAGTTTTCCTCTCCGACTGAGAAGGTGCTGGAGTCGAGCTGACCGCTCGTCTCGGAGTCCATGTCGGCGCAGGAGAGGTGAGCGTCGTCTAGAAAACTCAGACTCCCCTCAATGATCGGCTCGGCCTTGACCTCCACGGGCACGTCTTCCATGTCAGCAAGGTTAAGGCGCGCCGCTGTGAGGAAGGATGGATGTTGGTCCCTCGTGGTGTTCCGGCTGCTCCACGAGTTGTCCACGTCGTCCCGCCAGAGGCTCATTGGGGGAGAGGACGGTGGCGAGGGCACCGGCGTGGACGTCCGCGCGAACGGCGTAATGCTCTTGGGGCCACGCAACGCGGCCCAGTCCTCGAGCTGATGCAGTGCTGGCGGCGCAGCTGGTTCTACGACAGACCTTGGGAACGGCGACGGCCACGACGACGAGGAAGATGTGGCCACCCGCGCGAACGGCAGGATGCTCTTGGGCTCGGGCAGGGCAGGCCAGTCCTCGGGCTGTGGACGTGGCGACGAGGCCGGGATGTCCCGCTCCTGGCGCACGACGTCGATGTAGAGGCGGCTGGCGCTGGCAGGGCAGGCCATCTCTAGCATGTGCGGGGGCACGGGGAGCGAAGGCTCAAGCTCAGGCCCGGACAGGGCACGGCCTGCATGACCCCAGTACACGTCGCTGGGCGGGAAAGGCGATGAGCAGGAACTCCTTGACCAGGACGTGTTTACCTCGACGCTGAGGTCACGGGTTTCCATGACGGCGGCCTCGTCCTGCTCTGGGTCCTCCACCAAAAGGACAGCCGCTGCCTCGAACTCTGCGCGCAGTCCCCTCACCGTGGGGAACTGGTGCTGGACGTGCGCAGCAAGCTGCTGCAGTCCTGCGAACTTGAGCAGCACAGCGGTACCATTCTCCTGGTGGAACCCGTGCGGACCGCGCGCATGGGAGTCCAGCAGCCACACCTGTAAACCAAGAATGCTATCAGAAAGGGCTCAAAGATATTAAGGCAGGGAGAAGTGAAGCCGTCTTTCTTTCGACCTCACCCCAAATAATTTCAGACGCCCTCAGGGAGGCAGACAAGTGCGCTCCCCTCTAGAGCCAGTATTTGCACCCATGCCCAGCACAACTAGAGTGGCTATTTGATTCAGAAGGCGACGCCACTGAATTTGGATGAACCATGTTCAAATACTTGCTTTTGGCCGAGCTTTATCAGCGTGATTTCCTTCACGAACCCTTTCACATTTACATTCTCGCCCCCCCCCCCTCTTCCGCAAACCCACCTCCAAGCGACTATAGCAAAGGTAAGAAAAATTACACGGTCTTAGAGTCGGTCCTTGAACCCGTGCCTGATGGATATAAACTGGCAACTTACCCTCTCCTCTGTCTGTACTACATTTGGAAGAACCGGGTTCGAATACCAGCTCTTGATGTCTGATTTTTATCTGTGGCTATTTTACAATAATTTCATACCTCTCTCTCCCTCTCCCCCCCCCCCCCCCCCTTCTGCTTACGCCCCTTCCCCTCCGTCTACACCGCCGCCTACCGACGTTGAAACCAATGAAACCACCACTGTACCAATGGTGGCACAAACCTCTGATGTGGACTCTTGGAAGACAGCGAGGGAGAATCCGTTGACGATGAGGATGGCTGCCTTGTGTCCGTCATCTCCGAAAATGCGAGACAAGGCTGTAGGCAGATCCGGAAGCTCTGCCGAAGTACTCCGGAGGTTACCATACTGCTCCATGCCAATACGGTAATGGAACTAAAATTGGAAAAGAAGAGATAATGAAGTCAATGAGGTAAAATTAGAGTACTCCAAAAACAAACAAAAACGGAAATCGGTCCAGTATTGCATGTATTTTAACGTCCGTGTAAGGCGTCTTTGGGGTACCCTATTCTAGACGGATGCACCTGCTGCTCTTGTGCCCCAGAAATTAATGATTGGAGACCCCCCCCCCCCCCCCCCTGCTACTCTCTATCCAAAATCCCCGAACATACCAGCCAAATACAAACACCACTACACCTCACCTCCTCGTCCGGGAACCGAACCCGCACCGTGCTGGCGGCACGACGCATGTCGTTCACAGACAGATAGTCAACGGTCCCAAATACAGGAACATTAGCCGGACGGGCGGCGATGGCTTCGGGGTACATGGCAGCCCCAGCGACCACGCACTCGTCGATGTCGGCGCCGGTCCAATTTCCAGGGCCGCGGGTAGCCAGGCCGCTGGAGGTGCGCACCCTACCGCAGGCCAGCAACCTGCAGCACGCCGCCGTGGCGATAGCCGTGCACTGCGCCCCCCGCTGCTTCGCAGGGAAGCTCGAGTGGAACTGGCTCATGGAGCCACAGAGGACGGCGGCGGGCCTCGGCCGCTCATCGCGCCTGTTGATCTGCGCCACGATCTTGAACATCGTGACCTGAAACAGAGCAACAGCGAGCAGCACAAACGCAGAAAGAAAATGCAAACGGGTAGACGATTACGAAAGTTAACTGACACGGTAACCAACGTAGAGCTATGCGTGCAGCAGCCACTTCGCCGTGTAAGACGACAAGCCTGGCAAAACAAAACAAAAAACAACAAAACAATAGAAAAATTAACAAAGAAATAGAAAAACTGTACAACATTTCCAGTGAAAAAAAAAAGCTGAGTATGGTGGATTGTTCCTTCCCCCCCCCCCCCCCCCTTTATTCAAAGCTGTTTTTTGATACGAAGAAGGTTGTGACATTTCACTAGCGGTAATTGACACTACCAGCCGTATATTCTACCGCGGTCATTTTCACAGGTCCCACCCCTACCCCGTCTAGCCCCTTCCCAGGCAACGGAAAAGAATCGCGAAATACAGAGCACACGAGAAGTCTTTCAAGGCGAGGTTACATCAGAAGCTTCTTTGGGCTTACCTGGTGTTGCACGCACCGCCGGAATGGAAAATAACTTGTTCAATAACGAGGAAACGAGATAAATAGTTATGAGCGTTTGCAACGAAAAGGTTCGCTGAAACTCAACCCGAAAACGGGGAAGAGGGGGCGTTCGCGGGGACGCACTTAAATTCATACCACGACCGGTGGCGGTCACTTTACTGACAATATTACCCTAATTTACCTCTGAATTTTATGACCAGCTTCAACCAAAATGGAACAAATAAATATGAATGCTGGAAAAACGCAGTGAGAAATGCGGAGTGAGAAATGCGACATATTAGAATGGGGAAGGAATCTCAGGAATTAGTAATTGAGCGACCCTTTTCGGGCGCCGCAGAGGAACGAACCCTGGCGGTCGTGCTGGCGTCCGATTCAAATTTGTTCGTTAAACTTGTAAGCTTGATTCTGAGCACGTTCGCAGGGACGGAGTACGATTCGTGTTGTTCTGTTTTGCTGTTTTTCGATTTTTTGGTTTTGTGAAGTGCAATGGCAAATGTATGTATGAATTCTCATATAACGGATTCCGTTTTATAATAGCTTTAGAAAATAATCTTTTTTTGGGTAAGAATTGTTCTAAAAATTTGCTATTCTACAGAAACGGGTAATGTCATGGTCGTTTGAAAACCCTGAAACAGCTGCAGAATTCTATGTAGCTGTGACAAATTTATCAAAAAAGAGAAAGTTAAATGAGGCTGAAGAAAATGATAATCAAAGGAAAGGGAGTGTATTTGATCGTCTTGGAAGCAGGCCAAGTACGAGCAAACAACAAACACAAGGAAAGGCAGGAAAGGGCAGGAACAAAAGACGAGGAAGAAAGCAGGGAAGTGGGAGGAAGATTGACTTGGAAATGGTGAGCTTGAATAATAGATAAGATATACTTATAATGGATATTCGGATGAAAACAGTAGTTCTCTGTTCTTTTTGTGAAAGGTACCAGTTTGGAAAGGATATTCCGTGATGGGGGACTCAAATATGGCTCGATTATGTAGGGCACTGAATGTGCCTACAAAAAGTAAGTAAAAGCCAACAGCAATCAAACAGTTTGGGTCGTAAATTAAATGGCTCTTTGAATAATAAAGAAGGGGAAAAAAATGGGAAATATATACAAAATTTTTGCAGATTCAGCATTGTGTCGTGGGGGATTAACCACCACCACCTAAAAAAGACCCTTGCGAACTTGACACCTTTCCCTGAAAGAGTCATTCTAATGTGTGGCATCAATGACATCACCCAGGTACGATAATGGAGTTATGATTTTGAAACACTTGAAGTACTTAGCAGTAATTAGTCTAAAATAATATGATCATATGCAACAACAGGGAACTTCCAAGTATGCAACCAGCCAGAATTGGAAAGAAATTGTAGATCTCCTCAGTGAGAATGGGGCAGAGGACATAATTGTGATGGAAATCCTACCAGTGGCAAACCATACTAGCAGGGAGGCCATTAAGAGTGTGGGTTACATTAATTCTTTCCTGAATGAAATTGCTAGTGGTAAGTACATACACAACTCTTTTTGCTGTGATGACAATCAAGTTAAACCTTCTATCTTCCATGACAAAGGCAACTCAATTTCAGAACATGAAAATGTCAAAATTCTTCGAACCCATGCAATGTTTATGAGGACTGGCAGCAACAATAAACTCATACCAGATATGACACTGTTTGAATGGTATGTTCACTTTTGTCATCATTGTCATTAATTTAACCTTTCAACCCATTTTAACTCCATTGAACTTCTTTCAGCTCTGGTAGAGATAACAATGATAAAAAGAAAAACATAGTACATGCAAGTGAAAAGGGGCTCCACAAAATCATCGAAGAACTTGAATCCATAGTAATTAAAGAAACATCAGTTTAAATTTATTTTGTAGGAGTTTTGCTTTAAAATTGTTAAAATATGTTTGCTCTTTTTTTTTTAGTACTTGGTGTACTATGAATGTGTTATTACAATTATAACAAACTAATTTATATTGCTTGCCATAGCATTTTCTATTTATTTTATGATTCATGTTTGTTAAGAAAAATAAGAATAAGAGCAAAATTACAATTTGCAAAAGAAAATAAAATATGATGAAAAATTTTGAGAACTGTTGTGTTCTTTTCTCTGCAATACAGAACAAGTTACAATAAATGGAAAGCATGAGTAAAGGGAGGACAAGGAAAGCAAGAAGAGGCAAGACTTACCACATGAACCAAACAAAATCCACTGGGATTTATGTTTAGTCTCCAGACACTGGGAACAGCATCCCTTTCCCTTTCAAAGTGGAAGTCTCATTAGTGATCCTTTTTTTCTTCGTTGAATTGATGGTAGTCTCAGAGATATTACCAGGTGCTATTACTGGGAGCAAACAAAAAATCAGAACAAATTAGTGAAGTAATATTTTATTAAAGAAAATCAACATGCAGTACAAATCCATACCTACATTACTACATGTCAAAGACTGGTCAGAGAACCATTTGGAAGTTCTTGTGTTCATTCGTTCAAATTCAGTTAAGAGTTAATCATTTTGAAGTCTTCTTTAGCAACTGCAAACAAAACAAAGAACAGAGAATGTAAAAAAAAATGAAAGGAACTTAAAATGGGGGAAGCTTAACATGAAAGAGTAACATTTATAAGCAGTAGGGTTTGGGCACATGCAAAAGGGGGGGGGGGTAAGCAAATTATAAGAAAAAAAAAAAAAAAAAAAAGAAGAGTGGTGTGGATGTGAAGAGAATGAAGTAGGAAAGGGGTAAAAGATTTTTTCAAAAAATATAATTAATTTCATTACTTACCTAATCAATCTTCAAAAGAAAAAAAACCATGTAAAACATTTACAAAACCCTGTCAGGCATGAGCAACTGAGGAGGCTTTCATAGTACAGGGAGCCCAAGTGGTCAAGACAGTTGTTACAAATCCTCGGATGGCAACTGCAAACAAAGGATTTGGGGGTTTGAGTCAGTGTGGAGGAGGGAAGACAGTAAAAACATTTTCAGAACAACATGGCTTTGGAAAGCAGTATAAAAGTGCACTAGAATAAATCTTCTTTTGACTTGACCAAGCACAAGTCTAAGTCTCGTGATAATGATGAGAAGCACTCCAAAGTGTGTCAAACGATGGCTTTTTAGTAGGAAATGATAATTGCTACCATCTGGGTGAAACTAACACAATTGTACTAAAACGTAAGCATTTCCATAATCATTGAATGAAAAACAACAACAAAAAAAAACAACAACAAAGAAGCGAATGATTCATACAACGTTTCCTGATCTGTATGTTCATGATCTTCACGATCTCATGGAATCGTTAATTGGCCAAATAACTCATGGTAATCGATTTTGAATAAATATTCATGAAAAAGTTAAATAGAAGAAGGTTTGGCTTAGAGGACAGCAAAAAAAGAAAGAAAGCGTGCCTTAGAAAAAGCAACAACAACAAAGGAAAGGAGAAAATAACTTATTACTTACAAAATGTACACAAACAGTCTTCAGGTATGAAAATTTGAAGTTAGGGTCGCAAACTCACAAGTCTCTTGATGTCAACATGACTGCTGAAAACCAACGCCACATACTTGATGACCTGAAATGTAAAAAACACAAGTTAAGTTGGGAGCAGAGATGCCATGTAAAATTATTGATTAAAATGAAGAAATGGAAAGGATATGAAAATACTGAACATTATCGATTCTGGTTCTAAAATACAAGATTTTAAACAAAATATAATCTTTATCTAACCCAGCAGCAGGACAAGCCAGAATTTGAAGCATGCATGTGCACCAGAGCAAAATCGAGACATGCTTTAGTCAAAGTTCGATAAATGTTACTTGTTCACAAAAATGGAACTTTTTGAAGTTAATTCAAAACAAATGAGGGCTGTGAGCAAAGCTTTCAACTAGAAAATCTTTTAAGATCATAAATGAACAGGGCCATTCACAAAGACACCTTCTGCTCAGTGAAGTGACCTGTAATAATATACAGGGAATATCTGGAAAAGCGATGATGTAACATGTGACACGTGACACACTGAAAACAAACTCACATTATTCCGCATTGTGCAGCAAAGAGATCTGAGAGCTGTCAGTGTATCAGTGTATACGAGATTTGATTCCATCCTGGTCTGGGCACGAGCAATCTGAGATCTTGCTCTGCATCTGCACACACAGAAACAAAAGGGAAAACAAAAACAAAAAAACACAGCCAATGCACAAATAAACTAATTATGTACCTTTGTAAAATGACACCACGACTTTGCACAGCAAACCAACATTTAATGAAAGCCTTGAATAGAAACAATAAACATTAATTTTTTGATAAGAAATATACCTCCATAATATCTGGAAAAGCTATGATGTGACATGCTCCATGATAAAGAAGTATTCTTATATTCATTTTCACACTCTCTCAATGCTACTGAAGCTTCATAAATACAAATGGGAGTATGCATGGCATAAGCACTCATAAGGTTTGCACTTTTCACATCATACCAACCAAAACATAGAAGACAAAATGGTTGCTTCTGAGCAACATAATCACTGAATTGTACTGTTTGCAATCTACATGGGATAGCGTAATAGAGTACGATAGAACTCTTTGGAAAGAAAGTCATGATATTAGAAATCAATAAGCACACTCACATCATTCCACATTGTGCAGCAATTAGATCCGAGAACTGTCAGTGTATACGAGATTTGATTCCTTCCTAGTCTCGGCATGAGCGTTCTGAGGTCTTGCTTTGATGCTGCCAAACAAAAGGAAAAAAAAAACAATCAAAGGATGTATTTTAAAATGTAAGAGAAGAGAAATCAAGAAAAATAATTTAAAAAAAAAGGAAAGTAAGCTTTAGCAAAAATCAACAACAACAACAAACAGAAAAAAAATTACTTACAAGATGTACACAATCACACTTAAGGCAGGAAAATTTGAAGTTAGCGTCGCAACTTTACAAGTCTCTTGACATCAACTTGACAGCTGAAAACCAACGCCACATACTTGATGACCTGAAATGTAAAAAACACAAGTTAAGTTGGGAGCAGAGATGCCATGTAAAATTATTAATTAAAATAAAGAAATGGAAAGGACATGAAAATACTGAACATTATCGATTCTGGTTCTAAAATACAAGATTTTAAACAAAATATAATCTTTATCTAACCCAGCAGCAGGACAAGCCAGAATTTGAAGCATGCATGTGCACCAGAGCAAAATCGAGACATGCTTTAGTCAAAGTTCGATAAATGTTACTTGTTCACAAAAATGGAACTTTTTGAAGTTAATTCAAAACAAATGAGGGCTGTGAGCAAAGCTTTCAACCAGAAAATCTTTTAAGATCATAAATGAACACAGCCATTTACAAATAAACTGATCATATGAACTTGTTGCATGACACCTTATGCTCTGTGAAGTGACCTGGAATGTAAACACTGAAAACGAACTCACATTATTCCGCATTGTGCAGCAAAGAGATCTGAGAGCTGTCAGTGTATACGAGATTTGATTCCTTCCTGGTCTGGGCACGAGCGTTCTGAGATCTTGCTCTGCAGTTGCACACACAGAAACTAAAGGGGGGAAAAAAAAAAAAAAAAAAAACACAGCCAATGCAAAAATAAACTAAACCTTTGTAAAATGACATCACACACGACTTTGCACACCTAACCAACACAAGATGGAAGACTTGAATAGAATCAAATATAAACATTAATATATTTGATGAAAAAAATACCTCCATAATTCCTCGTTGTGCTAGTCAGCCAGGATCAACTGAAAGGCATAGACTGGAACTGATGGCGATCATTATGAATACTTCTTGAGTTAGAATTAACTTAGATATTGGATTCATTCACAAGTGTCCGGATTAATTGAGATTTCAGATAATGCCTCAATCATGTTATGATGCCATTCATCATAGACTCCATCTAATTCTGTGATAAAATAAAATAACCTGAAAAGATAGTGACTTTCACAAAACCAATGCATAACACAAACCAAATCATGGCAATTGAAGCCACCTAACCTAAACACACCACATACTTACGAAATTAGAAGTATTCCTTGCGACGATGATTTATACTATGTCAGGTAATTCCAAATAATGATATCAGTCAAACAAAGTCGAGATTATAAACCAGTGCTTGGCTTGAGGAAACCACTTGTTGTATTCTTCGCCGCCAGTAGCACCTAAATGAGGCATCTGCAGACGTTGGTTCAGTAATCAAATGTTCGTAGATTGAGAGCGACGTCGAGTGTACAAAAATCCGTAACTCAGTTACACGAAACAAATCTTCACTGTTCAACAAAATGTCAACAACGTCAATAATTTACACAACACCCACTTGCCACTCCCCCGCTGCCCACTCCGACTCCGAACCCGAACCGACTACCGAGAGCCGAGAGCCGAACCGAGCCGAGCCGAGCCGAGCCGAGCCGAGCCCAACCAATCACAGCCACGCGCCGCCTCCCCTCCGCCCTCCCCTCCCCCTCTCACCCAGAGGGCGTTAGTTTTATGTTAATTACTCGTAATTGCGACCAAAATTCAAAATTGTTGCCACCGAACGTGTATCTACGTTAAAAATGGAGTTTATCCTGAAAATTTGAAGTTAATCTGTGAACGATAAGTCGGCGAACATACGTCCGCCCGAACGAACATGCAGCATCAGACTATAAGCCCGGAAACTCCTTTCCGTTTCTAAAGAAACGTGTCGGGACGGGAAAAGGGCTTTTTAGCCCCACTTACACTTCACCCGCTCTTATAGTTAACAATTAACAGACAAATCAAAAAAAAGAAGATTTATAAAAATTTGTTTTTAACAAAACAACAAGAAATCAATTCCAAAAAAGTACAGGAAAGTACAAGAAAGTACAAAAAGGTACAAAAAGAAAACAAAAGAGGCTCACATCAAAGTAACGTTTGACTACAAGTGACTAGTGTTGGTACGTACAGATCATTCTTCCTTTTAGATGTTTTTTCAGTACATCAGGCGTTTCATAATGCAGATAGTTATACACTTTATATTTGTTCCAAATTCTTATGGATGTTAAAAGTACAGATTTAGAATAATATTCAGTTCTGTGGCTTAGCAAAAGAAGGTTTTCCTCACTGGACCTAGTACATGATTTTTTTGAATTAAAACATAGCAGAGAGAGAGAGAGAGAGAGAGAGAGAGAGAGAGAGAGAGAGAGAGAGAGAGAGAGAGAGAGAGAGAGAGAGAGAGAGAGAGATAGCGACATAAGATATTTGAATATTGGTTAAATTTTAGACTTCCAGCCTCTGGGAAGTGCAGAAATCAGGAAAGGGGCCATCGGAGTAGGTGTCCAGGAGCTCTGTAAGAACTTCAGACAAATCCTCCTTGTCCATCTGAGTAGCGTGGGCCTGAACTTTTTTGAGGACAGCTTTCAGGTTCAAGCTTTTCAGCATTTACTCTACTGTCATCCGATGACATGGCCAGGTGGAAGGATGGTTCGTCCAAGGCCTGCTCTAACTGCAACTGCGTGCTCAGCCAGCGAAACTTTGAGTCTCGCTCCGTCGTTGC
This sequence comes from Odontothrips loti, assembly GCA_038380765.1. Taxonomy (NCBI): domain Eukaryota; kingdom Metazoa; phylum Arthropoda; class Insecta; order Thysanoptera; family Thripidae; genus Odontothrips; species Odontothrips loti. The sequence goes on along the minus strand of JAZGLN010000119.1, from coordinate 307,745 downwards.
CGTACCGCTGATTTCAGAAAGTTCTTTAAGAGCAAACACCAGGCGTTGCATGAATTTTGCAAGGTTAGAAGAGTTCAAATGGTCAATGTTTACAACCTGAAATCTGGGGTAGGCCTGCTTGTTACCGTTGATGTTTTCACGGATGAGTGAGCCTAGCGCCTCCAGCCTGCGGTGAACATGGAGGAGGCCGGTGGGCTGCGATTGAGGCGGCGTCCGCAGGACCATGATGACTGGTGATTGTTGAGGCGAGTGGCGATGATCGGGTGACTGGTGGGGCCGGTGCACTGATGGAGCGATGGGTGTTGCACTGCACTTAACTAGTCACTGATTTTAAAACTAATTTACTAAAGATACTCTAATAACTAAGATAAACGAAAAATATAAAGAGGAAAAAAAAATACTCTGAAAACTGGGTGAGCCGCGATTAGCTAGCACGGGCCAGCATCTCCACCATGTTTACTCCGGGTTCTAAGGTAGACTGATAAGCTCTTAGTCACTCGGACTACTAGGCCTATGCCTCTGACTTGTACGGGAAAGGGGCACTCGGAAAGAATAGACTTAGCTTGGATGAGCTACCGGTCTACTCCCTAGCAGGTTGGCTTTATATAACTATCCGCGTGCCTAGCTAGTTTGCGACTGACTCGTCGCGGCGCTCCGTCTGGGCCGTCGCGCGAGCAGCCGGGCGCAGTGTTATTGTTTACATGTACTGCGGCGTAGCGCGTACCATGCACTGTGAGCAGCGAGGGGAGACGCGGCGTGATATGTGCGGGTTCAAAAAAAGCGCCTTGCAAGTATGCAACACAATCCAACTGCGGGTAGGCTGGGCTGCCTAGCGTCAGGCGCTCGACGACGTACTGAGTCAGCGGAGAAAGTCGAGCGGTGAGCAGACGTCCTCTGCCTCGGTCCTGGCAGCGGGAGTCGGTCTACGGCTTAAGCCCTCTCACCACAGCGGTGAGCGGCCGTCCTCCGCCCCTGCCCCCCTCAGCCTGGCCGCGGGAGGCGACCACGGTCCCCTCCGGGGTGAAAGGATCTTTAGTGTTCATACTGTACATGTTAAACTGTAGGTCTCTGACTACCTTTTTTTCAGTGTCATAAGTGTAGTAAAGAAAGAGTTCGAGTTTGTAGTGTTGTCTGTGGTCGGAGGTGGAAAATTAAGTTAGTGCAGGGTTCATTTTCAACGGAAGAAGCCACTGTAATCGTATGTGCAATGCGAAACTCTAGTTTTACTCGACGCTATCTGTGCTTTAAAAAAGAAGTTGCTACTGCAATGTCATTTCTTAGTGGTAAATACAGTTTTATTTGAGTTTTCAGTACGCTTTTAAAAAGTACTATTGACTGTAAAGCTGAGTATAGTGTAAACTGCGATTTGAACTGGCTATTATCAATACTTTCAAAGCTCTTTTATGAGCATAGTTTTAAAATACACTTAAACTACAGTTTTGCCTCCAGTCAAGGACCACCGCGGGGCTAAGAAGGATATCGAAGACCGAAGAGAGAGAGAGAGAGAGAGAGAGAGAGAGAGAGAGAGAAAGAGAGAGAGAGAGAGAGAAAGAGAGAGAGAGAGAGAGAGAGAGAGAGAGAGAGAGAGAGAGAGAGAGAGAGAGAGAGAGAGAGAGAGAGATAGCGAGGCCAGACAGGCAGTGCGGGGGCGGCTGTCTTCTGCCCTACCGGGCGTACAGTACCCCTCACCCTACAGCGGCTCGGAGGCAGGATGTGGCGCAGGACGTGACGCTGCTCAAGTACAGTTCTTAGTAACTGTTTAACCGATAACCCTGAGCCACATGCTTGCATGTGTTTAGTTAATTCATGGGCGGACTCGCCTGCAGCATGCAGTGCAACTCACTGATCTTTTAAACAAATCGAATCTGTCGAAGCAATGACGGGAAGCGGCCGAACAGTTCAATTGGGCCACCTTCTTTTCTTCATCTGATGACCCGGGCCAGAACGCCTTGCAAAGTAGACAACAGAACCCAGCTGCAGGTTAGCTGGGCTGCCTAGGCGTCGGGCGCTCGCTCGCCTGCAGGTAGGAGCGGGAGCGCACTGCCAGTGACGAGGCAACACCGCATGTTGCGGGGTTCTCGCAACGGTCAACGCTATTTCTCATAGCCTGCTAGCCTCGTGCGGGGAGCGCGCTGTCGGAACGCCGCCACGGACGGAGGAGGGGGATGTGTAGGCGGAGCAAATGCGCAGCGCTGCACCGCTCCGCCTGGAGTGGGGGGGCCCCGAGTCTCCGCGCCTGCTGCCACGCACTCTACGCTGCGCGCAGTTTCACGCTGCGCGCAGTTTAAAGACGGGCTCTTGGCTTCTCCCACAAAATGTGCGCGCAGTTTAACCTGCGCGCAGTTTACGTGCGCGCACCTTCAAGCGCGCGCAGTTTCACGTGCGCGCAGTTTCATCTGCGCGCACACAAAATGTGCGCGCAGTTTCACGTGCGCGCACCTTCACACCCAAACGAAGCAAAGAGATGCGCGCAGTTTCACGTGCGCGCAGTTTCATCTGCGCGCAAGTTAAGCGGTCCCGTTCAAAACGCAATGAGAGAATTTCTTGTGGTGACATCCAAAAATCAAACTAACCTGAGATGGAGGAATGAAATCATCTCCAGTCGAGACAGCGCCCCTGCCCAGTTTCCTCTTGGAAGGTGTGACAGATGATTGACTGACAGATTGACGAGAGGCACCCTAAAGACATAAATAGGTTCAGATTGAGTTTTTTCAACGGAACCTCACAGTAAAATGGTGACATCCAACCACAAACAATTTGTCCACCTTTGATGTGCAGGTCAGATTTAAATAGGACCTACCTGACTGTCTTGCACAGCATGAGAAGAAGCAGACCAGCTGAGAAGGTGACTAGTGGTCTGGACCTCAGTTGGCTTTTGTCGCTGAAAATAAGTGAGGGAGAGAGGCTGCTGGCGTATTCCGCAGACGAGTCAAGCTCAGGCGCTCGGTGGGCGCTCGGGTCTCCTCGGGCGTTGGGGTGGGAGAGGCGGGGTGAGAACCACGGCAGTCGGGCCGCTCACGGACGTTTGAGACAAATGACTGTCGTCGCGTTGAGGAACCGAAGAGAATTGAGTTTCGAATTGACCACGCCGAATCGGCCGAATCGCGCAGTTTGTGTTTTCATTCATCGCAATATAAAACCAGAAAATGGGTAAGTGTATTGCGTCTTCGTCACGCATGTGAATTATTGAAATGTGTAATCCATCGATATTAAATGGCTGGAAAGTGAAATTACGTTTGTTCCTTAACCTCCGAGCTCGCGAAACAAGATGACCTACGTGCTAGGTTTTTCCTTATGTTTACGCTGTGTTGTAATTTTTCAGAGTTCAATTATTTCGAAGACCGCCCGGTGGACGTCGCTGTTGAACACAGGAGACGGGTCTTCATCCAAATACATGAGCGGTTTAGAATTAGAGATCACAATGACCCTCTGGCCATGTCAGTAGATGAGTTTATTAAAGTTTTTAGAATGTCGCAGCTCGATGTGTTACATTTATGCGAAATTTTGAGACCGTACGTACCAGTCAGATCAAGCCCGCAGCACACACCTCTTTTAAGAAGGGTAAGCTAGAACTTTGAAAAGAGATGGTTTACAATATTCCCTCCCCTTTCTCTTGTCTTCATTCGCTTTGTTGCAGGTACTGACGACGCTTGCATTTTTGGCTGCTGGGCCTTACCAGAGGAATTTGGGGCGATCCGTGGATTGTGCTGTAAGTCAGGCATCTACAAGTAGATTCATAAAAGAAATTATTACAGCTCTGAACCATCCAGAGGTCCTTACAAGATGCATTCGGTTCCCTGTCACTCGAGAGGAAAGAGCTGAATTTATTCATAGGTATGTTCCAATTAGTAAATCAAATTTTTCTCATACATTGCTAGTCTTAATTAGTTCTGTATCTCTTTGTAGGAATGAGCGCCTTGGTATGCCAAGGGTACTAGGTTGTATCGATGGTTTTTCACTTCGACTAACACACCTTATTCACAACAATGCTAGACAAGGCTATTTCACCCGGAAGGGCTGGACTGGATTGAACAATCAAATTGTGAGTAGATTATTTACTGAAATCTTATTAAATATTAGCAATGTTATCTAATGTTGTGGTCGGGGAATGTGTGTGATGTAGATATGTGACGCTGACTTGTACATAATGAATATCGATGCCAGGTGGCCTGGCTCTTGCAATGATCACCATATATGGAATAATTCAGCTGCGAGGAACATTGTAGAACAGGCTTATTGGGAGGACCGCTGTTGGTTGCTGGGTACGTATTTCTACTAAGTCATGCTTTGTTTTGTTCATAGTTATCATTGAGTCTTTAATGTTTCTCTTTATACAGGAGACTCTGGGTACTACTCTGCTCCTTGGCTACATGTACCTTTGCCCCATGCTGAAGAGGGCACCCCAGAATTTGATTATACCAACCTGCACTGCAAGGTCCGCAACTGTGTGGAGCGTTGCATAGGAGTACTGAAGGGTCGGTGGCGGTTGTTAGGCATTGATCGTTGCATCAACTACAGGGATGCTACCTACGCAGGCTGCATGGTTAATGCATGTTGTGTACTTCACAACTATTGTCTTCACAGAGGTGTTCAGCTCCCACGCCAGGTTATCATTGATGCCGATGAAGATGAACCTCCCTACTATAATGACCTGCGAGAAAATGTTATGCAGTTGGCACAAGAAGAAATGAACTTCCTTATCAATTATGCACACCGTCAGAGAATAAACAGAAACGTGCTAGTCAATGCTATTTAAGGTTGACGTTGCTTTTGTGATAGCTCTGCTTTCTTCCAATTTGTAGTTGATGTTTTCTTGTTAAGGAATACATGTAATTTTTGATATGTCAATTGCACTGCAATTGCATTGAATCCCATGGGATTCTTTCTCTGTACTAGTTGAAGTATTTGGTTGTCATACCAAGATGGACTGTGGCAAGATTTTCTCACAAATGTAATTATAATTAGGAGCCATTTCAGTGATATGTCACTTCATGTTCGCTTCAAAAATCACTTACTGCTCACAAATGCTGAAGTGGGTTTTACAACAAATTTCCATGGTATTCTTTCCATGGTATTCTTAATGTGAAAACCAATACTTAAAGGTGTTGAGGTTTCTGAAAGTGAATGGTGAATTAAAGCTCATTTCATACTATTACTAATTTAATGTGGGTTCTGAATTTCAGTGGAATTGTATTTAAGTTTTGCTGTCACATTGGAAATGAAATTTAAGTTTTACATGAATTTGATCTCCTGGGGAATTAATTCAGGACTAGACAGAATCTCCAAAACATTTGTGTGGAGTAGGGTGATGTGACTTACTGCACTGTTTCTTTTAAAAAAAGCTGAAGGCCTTGATCTGATGTGAAAGCATGAGATACCTAATTTTTTTTTATTTATCTGCTTGCAAACAAAAAATGAACCAAGCAGATTTATGACATTGAGCATAATTGTTTTCCAAAAGCATGATGGTATGTTTGGAAGTGTAGATCATACATGTTTTGAAGTAGATTTCTGAATTGAATTGTGTTGAAAGTTCTGGTGGGTAGAGAAAATAAAATTTTGACTTTGTCAATTATGTTGCATTTATTACTGCAAAACATTGGTACTGACATTATTAGTCACTGATAATACAAACTCACACTTGCAAGGCAAAGATTTAAAATTGCACTTACAAAGTGTCAAGCAAATGTAAAAAAGATAAAATCTAATACTGATTTCACAGTACACTTAGAAAAGAAAGAAAAAGAACTGCCATATCACCATGGCTAAAACAAATGTAAGCAACATTCAAGCTACATTATAAAAGAAACACAAACAATAACTGGCATCTTAAAAAATACCTTAATCACAAAACAAAGGAACAAAAGTAAAACAGTCTTTGTAATATTGCAACTTCAATGGTCAAAACCGACGTTTGCCAAAAGCTTCATTGAGCTCCTGCAGTGCCCTGGTGTTTTGGGCAACTAGGGAAGAATTTTTCCGCAGCTCATCAATTAGAGTATCATAATTGGGCACTTCTGTGAAAGATAAGGACTGTTAGAGTTTGAGTCAACCACTTTCTTCTGTACTTTGCAAGAGGGGTAATAGACTGAGTACAAATCTCATCTTAACATCTAAGATATATGAAGCATTACATTGCATTCAGTATTTATTAAAAGCTAGAAGTAAATATTTACCTTCAACAACTTGCACCTCAGTGGAGGCCAAACGGGGGAAAGACAACTTTTTCTTGGCTGGTGTGAACCCTGAATCCCTAGGTGGAGTCCGCCTGGGCTTTGGCTTCGCTCCTCTTGATGAAAAATCAGGAGTCTACAAAATGAATGGAAATGAAAAGTTTAGAGACAAATGATCATGACGTAGATTTAATGAACTTGCGAGCAATGAATTACTTACATCTCCCAATGTAATAACATCACATTCTGACTCATGATAATCAGGCTCCTCCTTCACAGTATCCCACTTGATATTACCAAATTCTGTGTCTGCATCAGATTCCTCCTTCACTGCGTTCCAATCAAAATCAAGTTCCTTTTCATCAGTAAGCCAAAGGTCATCATTATCTTCAACCTTAAGGTTTAATAACTCCTTGGTGACACTATCCTGAAATTTGAGGAGATATTAGTAGAACCCCTCAGATTAATTGAAATCAAATTGAAAAAGCAAGATCAGGTTACCTCAGCGGAGTCAAGTAATACATAACTCGTCTCCAAGTTGGTACCCTGGAAGATAAAAAAAAATGTTAGAAAAAAGGGCCACATATGTCATTATTAATTGCAACAAACTCACACAGAAACACCTGCCTTCAATAAAACGGGGGAAAATGGTGACTCTGCAGCGGCAGGGGAGTTGCCACAGCAGCACCAGCACTTAGTGATGCAGGTGGTACCACCTGCGCTACTGGCAAAGGGGCCAGAGCAGCACCTGCAGCTGGTGATGCAGATGGTATCACCTGTGCTGCTGGCAATGGGGCCAGAGCAGCCGGCAACGGCGGCATTACCACAGGAGCAACTACTGCAGGTGGAGGGACCCGCAGGGCACCTGCAACCTGCAACTGCAGGGAGAAAAAAATTAAACAGTGAAAATCAGCTCACCAACGTGAATGACCATTACATTTGTAATGTACCGTACCTCCAAGGGATTAGGTACAGCCCTATTGCCGACTGCACATTGGGTGCCAACTATTTTTAGGACCTCCACATACACTTCATTTAGTCCGAGGCCCATTAAGTCAGCATCAGGTCCTCCCCCTGTACCCCTCATATACTCCATTCTCTTTCGGTACGCAGTAAGAGCCCTGTTTTTCAGGCCTTTCCATGCCTACAACATTGACAGATGTGAAGATGTAAAGAAGGAACAAGACAACACTCACAACACAAAATGTATATGACTCACAGTTTTCCATTGCTCCCCGTTTTTTTTTACGCCCGGCTCTATTGCATTCAGGATAAAGGACACTTGCTGCCACTTCCGAGGGATTCTTGCTTTCCCATTAGGTCCCATGAATTGCCCCGAAAGTAATTCAGGGTCCGGTGCTACGTGGCTTAGGAGCTGTAGCCATTGCTTTTCAGATGGCCCATTGGAATCTGTGAATGACCATGGAGATTAATACAAACTTCACACCACACTCAAAACCACTATGTACTGTAGAGGGGGGGGGTAGTAGTAGTAGTAGTAATTCCGAACATGTGAGTGAATGTGGATCAGCTTCTTTGGGGCAGCCAACCCTCGAACAGACGTACTCCAGACAAAACAATTATTGCAGACTGAAACCTTCATTTCTTGACCACTCTAATACAGCCGTCGCAGGAGGCAACGGTGCAACAAGTTAGGTTAGCACAGAGAACAACTAACTAAAGGTAGTTACTAAATGGAAAGTTCTGAAGGTCACCGAATATTACTCAAATGACGTATTATGACACTGCCGTCACACGGCAGGTAGTAACATTTGAAGAGGAACCTACAAGCTCATCCACGGCGACGCATGGTGGGCCATAAAGTAAAATCTACGCAGCGCTTAATATCGCCTAACATAGCAGCCACAAGTAAATTTAACAAAATTATTGGACTAGCAGCCAAATTAAAGAAAATACTCACCCATATTCGAAAGATTGTATAGTTGATGCTTCCGATGCGATGAAAACGGGGGATAAAATACACTTCGCACGTCAGCCAAAAGCACAATGTCCGTACAACGAAATGATCAGGAAACGGAAACAGTCTGCCGACCGCGATGTATCGAAAACTCGAACAAATCAAAGGTCGATCTGTCGAAAGTCGTATAGTTTGTCTCAAACGTCCGTGAAACGGCAGGGAACATTCGCCGAAGCCCGACTGCCGTCGGTTCTCACCTCGGATCTCCCACCCCAACGCCCGAGGAGACCCGAGCGCCTGAGCTTGACTCGTCTGCGGAATACGCCAGCTGTTAACCTCCAGCACCAAGCTGCCTTGATCTAAACCGTGGTTGCCTTCAAAGACTTCTGTTATCGCAACATGGTCTTTCTGTGGTCCAGGGAAGTACTTGTCTGTCTCTTCATGGTCTGGAGTTTGGCTTGCTCTCTTTACGGTGATGTATGGGCTCTTTTTATTTTGCTGCTGCATGCCTGAAGATGGAGCAGGTTTAGTGGCCATGGGAGGGACCTTGAGAATTGTGAGCCCTTTTCCTTGGAGATCTAATCTTCTTGTTTAAGAGCCTCCTGAGAAATATGTGGGAGGAACATGAGAAAGCAACCAGAGGAAATCACTGACCTTCACTATCTTCCTTGCAAGCATACATACTTCTTTGTGAGTTGGGCCTCCATGGTGAGCATTTCTGGGCGCAGGCCAATGTCATGAAAGAGGAACTGCCAGTCTCCACACAACGTTCGCCTGACAAAGTTGTCAATTGCGCTGAGGTAATGCTTTTCCTCTGCTTTCTGCTTTTGGGGACTCTGTTTCTGTCTCTCCGCGTCCACATGCAGCTTGAATTGAGGTAACTGAAAGCATTAAAAGACCACAAGTCAGCATTTTGATTGTATTACATATGCAGGTGAGGCACCTTCCATCAACCATGAATGGTGTAGGAGAACAACAACAGAAGGTGAACTGTAAAAACCCCAAAACCTAGGCTGCTGCTGCAGACTAGAGATGGATGCAATTTTGCACGCAGCACTGGGCTCATCTGCTTCAGGCCAGCCAACGGCCAGCCGACCGACCCCCCCCCCCCTGTCTGCCGCTGCCCCCCGCGTCTGTCCGTCTGTCCGCCTTGCCCTGCCCGCCAGAACCACACTACCAGGTTAGGTTAAGGCCAGTTGAAATCTTGTTTAACCGAGTTTTATTATTTGCAAATGTCAAAAAAAAATTCTTACAATACTGGAATTACGAAATGTGGTTTTGATAACTCCAAACAACTTTAAAGCCTCGGTTTCTTGTGGTCGCAAAGCGGACACTCAGACAGCTTTCGAGCACAAAGTCACACACACACATAAACAGTCACACTCTGGAGAATTTGAGATGGAACAGTACCTTTGCGAAAATCTGCCTGTACATGGCGTTGCCCTTGGGCGCGACTGTGTTGGAGTTAAGAATGAAGCACAGAACGGCGTGCCTCAAGCCCAGTGGTTACATGCTCGTGACCACGGGGTCTGCGTACTGATTGCGATCTAGTTTAAATGGCGGTTGAGGACCGCCTCCCCTTGCTGATTGCGGCATGCTGGATTCACTAGAGAAGTCGAAGTCGAAGTGCTGAAACTCTTTAACTATTAGCAACCTGCCACCCACGCGCGAACAAGTAGCAGTAATGGACAATCGGGCAAAAGTCACGTGATACCACCGCCTTCGGGAAACGGATTTTATTTTTATTTATTTTTCTCTTCTCTTGGCCTCGGCGAGTGCCGATGCGGCCAGGGTTTAGGGGGTTCGCCTTCAGGCCGCCAGGGCAGGGGCAGCGTCTGCGCCCTGGTCTGCGAGCCTTTGTAGCAGGTCCTGTAGGGCAGGGGGAAGGCCTGCCTCCTCGCAGGCGGCGGATGATATTCTTACATCTGCACTCTGGAGTCAAGCTGGGCACACTGGCATCGATGGTGAAACTGGGACGCGGTGTACTTGTGTCTGGAATTGGTCTGATGTCATCCATTTGTTCAGCAATTTCAAAATTTTCAGAGGTGATCTTTCTTGTGGTTTTTACGATTTAAATACACCATCTTTCAATATCTATTCCATTATTGTAACAACTTAAGGCTCTCTAGCCATACCTATTATTTTCCAGATATTTCCTGAGATGTGGTGCTACCAGGCCCTTATGGCTGTCATCTCTAGAGCAATGTATGCTTTTGGAAATGAAGAGCTGGCGGAGCTCATGTCACTTCCCTGCATCGGAATTGTGAGTTGCAAACTGCTCTGTGCCCTTGCCTTACTGTGTACCAGCTCCGGTATCTCATTCAGTCCCTCATTTTCCCTTCTCACCAACATTTTAACGTTTCAGGCAAGAGCAAAGCAGCTGTATGGAAAATGCATCAAGACAATGAAAGATGTAGCCTGTACCCCACCTGATGATCTGGCAAAGGAGGTGAGCGGGATGAACGTAGATACTGCCAAGCGTGTCGTTGCTTCCGCTCAGTGCATGGTAGCGGCAGCCGATCTGCAGGATGATGCTGATGAACTCAAGGACCTTCATCAGTTCCAGTCACTGGCTTCAGTGCCATATAAGACTGATTAATGTATTTTGTATGCTGCTAATCAATTCTGCGACCTTACTCGTAATGGTAACTTACATTAATGGTAGCTCATAACAAAGACAATAAAATTAACCCTAGACATGTCGGTATAATTTTTTTTTCACATGCTCTCTCCTTCAGTTAAAGCCAAAGTGCATCTAAAATCTTTTAGTAAAATACTTCGAGATTCATAAGTTTATCTTTAACCCTACACCATACTGTAGTTCACTGACAGCACCTCTTAAAATAGGACAGACCTGGTGAAGTGCATTGTTCCTAGTTCTTTAATTGACTTCTGTTTTGTAACTGAGTTGTACTGTGATTTATTCCTTTCTTTTTTTTTTCTTTTTTCAATGTGACTATTATGTGTATATATTGTTATATTTTTGTTATACATCAGTTAAGTAAATAATGAATAAATAAATAAATATTTTTCTTTAATGCAGATCCTCAAGTCATGATTCATGATGAAAACATTACAACAACAGATTGATTGACATGTTCATAAAATACATGCCAGTGTGCACAGGAAATTTCTGGCATGAAAAACAGTGCTCTTCAAAGAGCAGACCAAGCCCTCAGCCTGCACATAGTTGTTAAAAACAAATTGGTGACTGAAAAGCATTTCCATAAAACACTTCATATTCAGCTCAACATGACACCTAAAACCCAGCATACCTTGGCAAGCAGTGCAACAAATTTAAAAAATTGTGGCTTAAAATGGGTGCCCTGAGCAGCACTCCATCCCAGTCGAAAATGGGCCGCTCGACTTGGAGCCGTGCGCGAGTTGCCGCTGAGCGGAATGGCCCGCTCTTGGCGGTAAGGGCAGTGAGCTCCGCTGGTCCTCCGCTCTCGCGCCGCTCCCGAAGAAAAGGAGTGACGCGGGAGTGGAGCTGGCCGCCCCCGCACGCCCTACATGAGCGGCCGCTACCGCTCTTCTCACATCCTCGCGCCGCTGCCGTGGGGGAGTGGTCGCTGACGCTCTCCTCCGCCCGCCTGCCGCTGCACTTGGAGCCGCAGCAACCACTCTGCCGCCGCTCTCGCAACGCTCTGGGGCCAGATGGGCTGCCTACCGGCTGCCTACCTGCTCGGCGCGCTGGGGACAGCGAGTGCCGCCGCTCTGCGGAGCGGTTTGGGCCGCCCACGCACCTTCCCCCTCCACGACCCGCGCGCGTAGAGCGGCTGCTACCACTCTCGCGCCGCTCGGGCTGGAGAGCTCTGGACTTAGAAAAATCACGCCAGAGGTGATGGTGTCACGTGAGTTGCCGGCCCTAGTAGTATAGATGCCCCATTCTGACAGGTCGCCATCTTGATGCCCCATTCTGACGGGTGTCCCATTCTGACGGGTCGCCATCTTGATGCCCCATTGTCACCCTGTCCCCAGTTGACTCGTGCCCCATTGTCACCCTGTCCCCCCAGGTCACCTGTCCCCCTCCTTTGGGGGTGTAACCAAAGCCTAACCCAACCTAACCTAACCTAACCCACGGTTGATGGCCCATTGTTGCGGGTGCCCGATGTTGCGCTCGGACGGAGGCGTAACCTAACCTAAGCCTAACCTGTTCCCCTCCCCTTTCTTGTGGGGGCGGTCCTTAAGGAAGGTTTTCATGAAATGTCGGATTATGTTCGTGCCAGCGAACGCAATCCGACATTTTGTTCATGCCGTCCCGTTACCAACTTTACAATCACAACCTTCTCATTCCACGCCGGGTTTGAATATTCGCTCCGAAGCGCCTGTCGGGTAGGCAACACTTTCTACTCCAGGCCGCGCCGAGCCTCCGTGCTCTCTCGTAGCGCTGCAGACGGGGAGGCATTGTCGCAACAGTGTGAGCCGAGTCCTTCCCTTCCCTCCCTCCACCGATCCTCCGTGGCCGCCGCCGCCGGGCTCTGCAGGGTGAGGGGTGAGGGGAGGGTTCGCGGGGGGAGCGAAGCGACGCGGTGGTGAGGCAGCGAGACCGGCCAGCGCCTCAGACGTGTGGCAACTTTCAGACAGGATGGATCCCATGCAACAGCTCGTCGCTGATCTCGAAATGAGCACCTCCACGGAGGCCTCGGAGGCGTCAGATGTCTCAATTTCTTTGGACGTGAGCGGGTCACTGTACCTGCAAGATGAAACCGTAAGTACAGTGTTGAATGTCGCGCCCTTTTAATGGTGGTGTGATTGTTCTGTTTGTACCGTGACGCGTCGCGTCCTTTGTTTCATCGCGACCAGCATCGGCTGACAGGGTATGCTTTGTCGCTTGCTAAGGGGCTTCGTGCTTTGCTAGTGTTTAATGAGAAGATGTTAAGATTTTTGTTCGCAACCGTCCGCGCGAACGCCGTTGCCGGCTGTTCCGCCACGCCGTGGCGTGGTGCGCTGTGTAGGGCTCTGAGCCCTTAAGATTTCGTGTTGTCTAAGTCCAGGGTTTTCTGTCGCCTGTTGTAGAATAACCAGTACCTCCAGGTGCCGTGGAGGCCGCGGCGGCGGGCCGTGAGGCTGCTCGCCGTGGACGGGGTAGGTTGGGGGATTCGTTTTCTGAGTTTCAGCCAAAATCTATCTCGCTTGTTTAACGGCTTTTACATTGTTTCTGTAGTCCACGTGCGTGTCTATGTCCTTTGTGACGGTGTTTTAACGCGTGTGCTCCTTGTTGCCGAGACGTGTGTCCACGCGCGCGTTGGTGTGCGCGTCAGTGTGCGTTTGCCACCATAGGTGCGAGAAGGATGAAACGAGACGCCTGCGTCGCGTCGCTTGGGGCAGGACACGCCACGCCAGTCAGCCGTGGCGAGCCAAGCGTCTCCTTCGAACAAAGAAGTGTTGCAGTGGTAGCGACAGCGTATTCCCCCTCGGAGCTTCTCGCTCCTTCCCCACTCAAGGCGAGGTGAACTTGACCTTGAATGCGCTCGAAGCACAGCTGTGCTGTAGGGATCGTCCTTAACTGCGTACCGCCTGCAGCCCTCCGTGCACCCGTGTTGTGCGGGCTGGCCTATCTATTAGGCGTCGTCTAGCATCGTCTCTCCACTTCGACCTGCTCGAAGATCGAACCTACACCCTCGTGTCGCCTCTCCACTTCGACCGAACCTACACCCTCGTGTCGCCTCTCCACTTCGACCGAACCTACACCCTCGTGTCGCCTCTCCACTTCGACCGAACCTGCGCCGTCCGTTGTCTCAACATGTGTAAGTGACGGGGAATCGAACCTCGGTTTCACCATGCGTTATCGGTTTGCGTGCATGAAAGCCGTGGCACTGTCTTGTGTTTTGTTAAAAACACGACACGATGCGACGACTTTTTTTACGCCGCGTTTCGGCCCCTCCACTCATCAGCTGTTCCGGCAAGATCGTGGTTACAGCTGCTGGGCGGAAGGGTTGAAGTCGCTCCTATTTTTTCATGTACATGAAACTAATAGAGTTTTGTCCGATTTCAGGCGGCGATCTCGAGCCCGTGGGTGAGGGCGCCGCTGCCGCCCCCACCAGCTCCAGCAATCACCACTAGCAGCAGCACCGCCAAGAGCAGCAGCGCCAGCAGCAGCAGTGCCAGCAGCAGCAACAACAGCAGCAGTGCTGCCACCCCTGCCGTGCCTTGCCCTCTGGCAGAAAGCACCCCTCGCAGGGAGGTGCAGGCCGTGCCTAGGTGCGGTCACAGGCGGGGACGTGGTCGTGGACGTGGGCGGGGCCGCGGTTGCGGCCATGGCTACGATCCGCAGGCAGCAGCACGACACCCTGTGCCACCCCCACCACGCTTCCCTGTTGCCCCCTTCCAAAGGGGGCATAACTACGGGCCACGTCCTACGATCCAGGGGCCAAGGGCTTTCCCCAGGGCACCACCGCAACGCGGGGTCGTTCGGGGGTCGCCCCAGCCGTGGGTGCGACGGTGGGCCCCCCGTCCTCCGCTCTAGAAATGTGTTTTTTCTTTCTATAGTTTCAGTTTCTGATAAATTGTACTAATTGTACTAACGTACTAAAGATGTGTTTTGTTTCTATAGTTTCAGTTTCTGATAAATTGTACTAATTGTACTATCGTACTAAAGATGTGTTTTGTATCTATAGTTTCAGTTTCTGACAAATTGTACTAAATTATACTAATTGTACTATTGTACTAAAGATGTGTTTTGTTTCTTAGTTTTATGCAATGGAAAATTCTGTATCTAAAAACTCTGTTGTATTTTAAATCGATTTACTTGTACTACCTCACACAAATGATACTTTGTAACTTCAGTCTTTTTACGAGTCTGGCATCGTAACTGATCAGTTTTTAAATCTTTCAAACGAACGATCAACTCACTCAATTTTGCTAGCTATTTCCAACTGCGCCCAAGAGGCAAGCTAGCTGCAGTCGTTAGGATTTTTATTTTACGTGGAAAACCCTATCCCCAGGAGGCCTATAGAAAACCACAAACTTGCTTTTTATATTTGTTTTTCAGTTTTAAAATTTTTATTTCTTTCAACTTTTATTTGTTTTTATTCTGTTTGAGCAATTTTTTTGTCGTGATAAAAAATCTTTACACGAAAGAAACTAGAAGTGATGAGTTGCAGCGCCTAATTTGAAGGCAAGCCACAGAGCAACACGCTTGGCGTTCTTTAAAGCACAGGAGTAATTAGAGAGTGTATCGTGAACCTCACTGTTACACGCTGCATCTAATTTTGGCAGTGAGTTTAATCTGGGACATTCCAGAAACTCTGCATTTATAATCGGAATGGATGTCAAAATAGTTGAAAGCACAGATTTCTTTTCTTCACCTTTAACATACAGATAAGTAAATGGGGCTGTCATAGCGGTAATAGTCTCCTCTAATTTACTGAATTCAGTGTCACCATCATACCAGTCCAAGCCATGAATTCTTGCTGTGACAAAAGTGTTATGGCGCCTGACATCTTTTGGTAGATAAATTTGTTCATAAGGCGGTTTGAAAGTGACAACATTAAACACATCACCATACTCTGATGCTGAGTACACAGCAAACTCTTTCACTAGCATTTGTCCGTCCTGATCTCTCAACATCTGCATATCGCACACTGCATAAGCCATGGCTAAGATTTAGTTAGTGTTCACCACACAAACGATTTGAATTCTGATGACTTTCCCGACCGCTGTCGTCGCATTTATAGGTGAGGGTTAGTTCTGATAACCGCCGTGAGGTGGCAGCACGCGCTGGGCGGCGCCACAGTGCACCCCAGTGATCAACCAATCAGAACACTTGGATGACGTCATCGAACAAGATTAAACACGCTTAGGGGTGGGATGGGTAGTGGCGCGGGAGGGGAGGGAAGGGAAACAAGTTTGAACATGTCTGGCGCAGAGCGGGAGCCGGTGACGTCGCTTTGCTGCGCTGTGATTGGTCAGCCGCACTGCGCGCCGCAGCGCCCCCCGGTGTGTGGTGCCGCCTAGTGGCGAAAATCGGAACTAACACCATTACATAAAAGCGAGCCTTGCCGTCCAGAGAGCATCAGTCATTTCGTTGTCGTCAAGTGCACAAGTGCCTTACGCATCGTTCTCTCCAAGTGTCAACTCACTGTTAACTGTCTTTCTCAAGACAATTTTAGTAAAGAGCCGTGTAGTTTCTTGTGAAGAAACATTTTTTGTCTCTTCAAGACATCTGTCTCCTCAAGACATTTTATTATTTAAATAATGGAGTATCTTGTACTAGATATTTTGAATGAATGGGAAGGCGGCTGTTTTTATAATGATGAATATCTTTCTGAAGCCTATACGGAGTTTCTCACGGCTCTCTTTGATACTCCTGCGGAAATATTGCAAGACAAGCGTATTCCTGCATTTTTAAAGGCCGGATTTGAAGCCTACCTCCGGGAACAAGCCGGATCGGATAAACAGGCCGCCCTAACCTCGCTCGCTCTTACAATGGTCGGCGGAGGTGTTGGGGACACTACCCCGTCTGAACCGGCCCGTCCGGCCCCGCGTCTGTTCCGGCCGTGGGAGTCGCCGCGCCGCTCTCCGTCCCCACAACCCGGACCGTCCGGAGTCAAACGGCCGCGGGAGGAGGACGAGCAGGCCGTCGAGCAGCCTAGCATTGAGTTGATTCAGTCTACGGAACGCGAGCTTGAGCGTTTTAAGACAAAATTCCGAGAGGAGGTGTTTGTTGTGAAGGGACTCGGGGACACGCTGCCCTGTGCATGACGGGGCTCTTTGACACGCTCTTGCAAAGACAACGGGATGCCGTCCAAGCCAAGGACGACGATCGAGTTGTACTGGAAATTCACAATTCGGAAAACACCGAGAATCCTCTGTGGTTCAGCCTGAGACGCACAGACCAAATTAACGGCAAAGTCGTTCTCGACAAATTGGCTCGCGTCCTCAACTCTAATCAGAGTTTTATGTCTGAGGGGCAGCTGAAAGTCAGCTATATTCATATCCCGACGCCACAGGCAGGAGGACGACGCACTGATCGCGTCGCTAATGAAAGTATGGAGCAATGGGTGGAGAGAAAAATTAAATCAAAATCAATTTACTCTCCAGAGAATGTGAATGACGCAATGTGCTTAACACGTAGTGTCGTCGTAGGTAAAGCCAAAGCAAGTGGTATGCACTACCAAGCCTTTGCCCGTCTGAAAAAGCCAAACTCAGTCATACAGCGCAAAGTGGGAGAAAAATTATGTGAAATGGCTGGTATAAATCCCACTCAACCTTGCGGTCTAGATGAGGTCCGTAAATTGCAAGCTGTTATGCCGGAGTATAAACTCTGTGTCTTTACGGACAAAAAAGGACAAGAGTGTGTTTTCAAAGGGGAGTATGGTGCGGGACGTAAAAACATTTATCTTCTGCTTCACAGAGAACACTTCTACGCCATATTGTATCCCTGCCAGGCATTTGAGACTCACTTTAGTTGTGAGAAATGTATCAAATTCTATAATAACAAAGGAGATCATCGTTGTGAGGGAACGTGTTGGCGTTGCCTTGGTCCTCAGCCACACGATGACCCTACCGTACCTTTGAAACGCTGTCAAAGCTGTTTCCATCAATTTGCCGGACCAGAGTGCTTTGAAGCACACAGAACTGTTCTGTTGCCTCACAGTAAATTCACTAAGTGTGAAACTTATAAGTTTTGCCCGAGATGTCAGCAAAGTTACTCGGTATTAAGAGGTAACAAGCATACTTGCGGTTTTGTGTACTGCAAGTATTGTAAGTCAAGTCAAATGTACAGGAAAATCACTTGTGCTATATGTCCGAGTGGAATGAGAAAGAAAAGAAACCTAAATGGAACTATCTGACGGTTTACTATGATATTGAGACTACTCAGTGCGACCCCGTTGAGGGAAAAGCTGACACTTTTGTACATAAACCTAACCTTTTGGTGTGTCAGACCGTGTGTGACACGTGTTGTGACATTCCCCAAAATGATTTCTTCTGTACGGTGTGCAAAAATAGACAGCACATGTTTCATAACTTGGACGATCCTAACCTCAGTGTCATGGGACAATTCCTTGACTATTTACAGTCTTTCCCGGCTAAGACTGAAATTTTGCTACTGGCACATAACGCCAAGAGCTTCGACGGTATTTTTGTGCTGCAAGAAGTATTAGCTCGTAAATTAAAACCTGAGCTTGTATTGCAAGGGGCTAAAATTTTTGTATGAAAGTGGGAAACTGGAAGTTTATCGACTCCCTGATGTTTCTCACAATGCCCCTTAGTGCATTGCCTAAATCGTTTGGTTTAACCGAACTTAAAAAAGGCTACTGGCCTTTCTTGGCTAATAAGCCCGAGAATTATTCTTATGAAGGCCCTCTTCTTGACAGGGACTTGTATTGCCCTTCTGGCATGAAAGCTAAGGCTGCGGCCGCATTCCACTCTTGGTACGACGATCTTGTCGCCAAGAAGTATGTATTTAATTTCAGGAGAGAATTGATAGAGCACTGCATCTCAGATGTAACTATTTTGAGAATGGCCTGTAATGCGTTCCGCAAACTTTTTGCTGAGTACGCTGGGTTTGACCCGATGTTTAATTGCATCACCCTTAGTTCAGCATGTATGGCAGCTTTCCGCCGTAACTTCCTCCCCGAGGGTAAAATTGGGATTGTACCAGCTGGTGGTTACCATGGTAGGGGAAAGCAAAGTCATATCGCCTTGAAATGGCTGGACTTCGAGTCCCATAGGCTAGGGAAAAAAATTAGCACGATTTACACGGACCGTGAGGTCTCTGTTCTGGGCCGTCGTGTGGATGGCTACGTGGAGATAGCTAATCCTGATGGTAGTGTGGAGAAGCGCATCTATCAGTTCCATGGGGACTACTGGCACCAGTGTCCCACACATTTCCCAGCTAATGCAGACTCAGGCGAGAACCGGTATGAGAACACCATGCGGCTCACATCTATTTTCCGGAATGCCGGATACAAAGTGATAGAAAAATGGGAGTGTGAGTTTCAGAAAGACCTTGAGAGTGACCCTGAAACAATGGCCTTCTTCGAGGCACACCCTACAACACGTGTAGCTCCTCTTGTCCTGCGCGACGCCCTGACCGGCGGACGCACCAGTGCTTTGCGCTGGGCGTACAAAGCCGACCTGACCAAGGGTGAAAAAATAAAGATGGCAGATGTGGTGTCGGAATACCCGAATGCTAACTTGAGGGGTGCATACCCTTATGGACACCCGACCATCTATCTTGAGGGTGATCCTAAAATGCCTCCCACAGACCAGTGGAACGGCATTATTAAGTGTACGGTCATTCCCCCACGGGATCTCTTTATCCCCGTTCTCCCGTATAAGTGTAATGGGAAACTCATGTTCCCACTTTGTCGGACATGCGTAGAGTCGGAAAGTACTTGTCTTGACAACGAGGAAGAGGGAGAGGAGTGGTGTCGTCATGGCGATACAGAGCGTCAACTGTGTGACACATGGTGTGCTCCTGAACTCAACCTTGCACTTGCCAAGGGGTACACGATTACGAGTGTGCATGAAGTTTACCAGTACCCTGGTACGATGCAGTATAATCCCGAGACTGGGGAGGATGGTTTGCTATCATCTTACGTCAGGTGCTTTCTGGCACTGAAGATTCAAGCCAGTGGATGGCCGGCAAATTGTAAAACAGATGCAGAGAAACGCCAATTCGTGGCTGATGTTTCCAAGTATGATGGCATCACCATCGATCCTGAGAAAATGGAGTACAATCCAGGGATCCGTACGCTATCGAAGGCGATGGCGAATTCATTTTGGGGAAAATTCGGAGAAAAAACCCTTCGCTCAAAGTCTCAGTTTGTTTATGATTATGCCGAGCTGATGAATATCATCACAGATCCTACCAAGGAAGTGAGTGGTTTTGTTCCGTTGGGTGAAGACTGTCTGCAGGTCACTTATAAACCTATAGAGGACAGTGATGAATCCCTCCCTACTTCCTCTCTTGTGCTAGCTGCTTTTACGACTTGTTTTGGTCGCCTTCAGCTCTACAAGTACCTTGACATAGTCAAGAAAAGGGCACTGTACCACGACACAGACAGTGTAGCGTACATCAGTCGCCCTGGGGAACCAGACTTGCCTCTGGGTACCCACCTCGGTGATCTCACCGATCAGATTGAGGAGGAGTACGGGCCTGGCTCATTTATTACGGAGTTCTGTGCCGGTGGGCCTAAAAATTATGCCTACAAAGTTGCCGTAGGCGGTGACGTAGAAAACGTGAAAGTGTGTATTAAAGTGAGAGGAATCACAATTAATAAGTCATGTGATGAGCTAGTGACCTTCCAGAACTTGAAGGCGATGGTCATGGGGGAGAGTGAAAAAGTTCATGTTGCTATTCCTCGCCAGATTGCAAGGACTGCAAAACACAAAGCGCCGTCGTGTCGATGTAGAGAACACGGTGGCTCACGGCTATAACGAGTGGTATCAGGACGACATTGCCGACCAGGAAATGTTGGAGGCTTTGGACGCCCTCGCTGACTCGTAAAAAAATGTTATGTTTTAAAAAATCTGAAAATAATAAATAAAAACTAATATAATAATTAAAAACACAACAAAAAAATTGTGTTCGCGGTTTTGTATAGGCCTACGGGGGAAAGGATTTCCGCACAAAAAATCCTAACGACTGCAAACAGCGTGCCTCATGGGCGCAGTTGGAAACGCTGATCGGGTATAAATACAAGCTCTGTGCACGTGTGTTGCATAGTCTGACGTCACCTTCGGTGAACGATGGATCTAAGATTCCAGCATCCTTGTACTGCTCTCATTATCGGTGGGACAGGAGCTGGGAAAACTTACTTCATGAATCGGGTGATAGAGCACAGAGTTGATTTGTTTAACACGGTCTTTGATCGCATCATCGTGTACTACTCAGAGTGGCAGCCTCTGTACGAGGAATTGTCTAGTAAGCACAAGGTCGATTTCAGACAAGAGCTTCCTATGCTCGAAGACCACCCACAGGGCCACGGTCCTAAGCTAGTTATAATAGACGATTTTATGGATGAAGTAAAACAACACAGCAAAGAGATCTTGAAATTTTTCATCAAGGGGTCACACCATCGAAATCTGTCGATTTTCTTTTTGAGCCAGTGTTTGTTCCCAGACGGACTAAGACAAATCAGTCTGAACTCACACTATATTGTGCTCTTTAAGTCCAGCCGCGACCTAAGTCAGATCCGCACCTTCTGCCTACAAGTGGACCCCCAGCACTGGCGGGCTCTGCTCGAGGCATATGAGGACGCGACCCAGGTGGGACACAGCTACATTCTGTTTGATTTTAAGCCGAAACAGTTGGACCATCTACGCATACGAACTCGCATCTTCCCCGAGGAAACGGGGGTGGTTTACAAGGGTCCCAAGGGAAAGTATAAAAGGGGACTGCATGAGCAGTAGATAAGCCATTCGTGAACGATGTCTCAGAGCGTGAAGACGCATAAGGCGCTGCTGCAAGCTCTGCAAACAGCAAAGCCAGCCCTGCGTAAAGCGATCCTAGAGAAAGCCGACCGAGCACTTATTTTCGCGATTTGTGAAATCTGTGAGAACCTTCTGATCGGGAATATAAAAATAACAGAGGAACAGAGAAATAAACTTCGCAAGCACCGTAACCAGTTGCGCGCCATAGCTCAAAGAGGTGGTGGCGCTGGTTATCAGGCGAAGAAGAAAGCTGTTCTTCAGCGGGGAGGTGCATTTCTCCCTCTGCTTCTCTCTATCGTTAGTTCTGTGTTGCCATCACTCCTATCATGAATCACGTCAAGAAAATGATTCTCGTTCCACAC
The DNA here is from genome assembly GCA_038380765.1 of Odontothrips loti. Taxonomy (NCBI): domain Eukaryota; kingdom Metazoa; phylum Arthropoda; class Insecta; order Thysanoptera; family Thripidae; genus Odontothrips; species Odontothrips loti. The sequence continues at coordinate 285,906 of JAZGLN010000119.1, read as the reverse complement.
GACAGTGTGGCGCGGATGCATGATGCTCCCACGGCTAGTCCCCAAATACAGATGAGTGCACTGGACTCTGAAATGAGTCATATTTTAAATAAACAATATGTGGATGACTCTGAAAAGTGGAAAAGGTACAACGAGGCACTGCAGCGTTATCTTCACTTCTCTAACGAGTCTCGAAAACCGATTTCGATTCAGCTCGAGTCTGTTGAGGGGAAAAATGAGGGCACGAAGGGCGATGAGACGCAAATGCGTGTTCAGCTCGGGTCAGTGGTGCCAAAGACATATAAGGATCAGGCACTGCGGATTTACGACTATTTGTGTCAGTCTGGCTCACGAGTCACATGGGACACGACAGGGACTGTGACGATAGATGGTGGTCCACTCAAATATTATCGATCTGATCAGTGATCTCACACGATTTCGGAAAAATATCGAGCCTACAGGAGTAGGGAAGTTCATCCAGGCCTTGGCACATATGAACATTCCCTTGGAATTAATAGGGAACGATAAAAGACGAAACGCTATCCATCAGGCAAAACAGTCCGGTGGTGGCCATGGTGGCGACACGCCAGACACAGCGCGTAAGCGACCCACCCCCAAAACCAGACCGAAATCTAAGAAGGGTGTCACAACCCAGAAAGGAGGGTGGAAATCTTGGTAAAGTGTTTCACACACCGTCCCACCCTGCCTCGTACAGTACACCCTGGAAACTGTGGCGTGCTACGGGTGAGAAGAAAGCAAAAGTGGACTCCTACTTGCAAGGAGAGGATGCTTACACCTTGCACAAGCCAGCTAGGCGACATTTTCCTCGTAATGTGACTTACGCAGACAAAATAGACGATTGTTGGCAGACTGATCTGACCGATTTTCAGTCTTTGCGTGAAGACAATCACAACTACGCCTACATTTTGTGTGTCATCGACGTGTTCTCGAAATTTGCCTGGGCTGTGCCCCTCAAAGACAAATCAGCAAAGTCGATTGTCAGTGGATTCGAAAAAATATTTAAAGAGACCACACGACGTCCCATACGTCTCTTCTCGGATAACGGGAAAGAGTACAGGAACAAGCCTTTTCAAAAGTATTTAAAGGAGATGGACATTCAGTATTTTCACACTTACGATCCTGAAACGAAATGTTCTGTGGTCGAACGTTGGCAGAGAACACTAAAGACTAAACTATTCAAAAGATTTACTGCGACTGGAAATTACTGTTATGTAGACGGATTACTGGACGATACTGTTAAAGCCTACAATAACACGTATCACCGGTCGATAAAACTGGAGCCTGTGGAGGTGACTGCCGATCGTGTCCTAGAAGTCTACAATAATCTCTATGGCGGGGAAAAAGAAAAGAAAACCCCCAAGTTCAGAGTCGGGGACTTCGTCAGAATCAGTCGAGAAAAGAAAAGGTTCAAAAAAGGATACCACTGGTACTGGAGCGAGGAGATTTATAAGGTCGTTCAGGTCATTCCTCATGACATGCCGGTGTACCGGCTGGAGGATCTCGATCAGGATGAAATTGAGGGCACGTTTTACGAGCAGGAGCTTCAGAAGGTCACCAAGCCCGAGACCTTCCAAATCGAATATATAGTGCGGTCTAAGACGGAGAAGGGCATTCGTAAACATCTTGTCCACTGGAGAGGTTATCCTGAGAAATCTCGCTCTTGGATTCTTGATCGTGATCTGATCACGACTTAAGATGGATTTTTATGCTTATCTTCCTAGTAATGCTAGTCCCGATGTCTATCCCGACAACAAGACATCCCACTTTAAAATCGAGCTGTCGAAACGAATGGAACTGCACGGGAGATGGCAGGCCGCACTTATTGAGCTCCACTATCCGAACACCGTAGCACAGGTCCTTGAGGGGGAAAATGAGATCACGCTTCAGGCTGAGCACATCGTCGACACCGTCTGTGTGCAACCGGGAAGTTATCCGAACAAGGACGAGTTTCTCGTCGCTATTCATCAGGCCATCAGAACGTTTCATAACGAGATACGCGAAAGAAATCCTTTCGAAGAAAAACCCGACAATCGTCTTGCGTTTGATGCATTCACTCCAGATGAGAAGGCAAAGGTCTCTTTTTCGCCTCGTCTAGCCTGCAGCTGGGACTGGAGCATCCCGGTCCTTTCCCAGCGAACGAACGTATACACGCCGCAAAGCCAGTTGACATCTCGCTGGGGATTCCCTCTCAGATGTTCGTGTACCTGGACGTACTGTCTGATCAGATCGTGGGTCACACGAGAGCCCCACTCCTCCGTACTGTGCCTCTGAGCATTAATTCGACTTATGGAAGCATGTCGATATTCCACTGTGAACACCCCATCTACTTTGAGTTGAAGACGAAATCGTTTGACACCCTGGAAATAGATATGAGGGGCCACGCAGGCCGATACGTGCCATTCGATCACGGAACGTTAACGTTGCTGGTTCACTTTAAACAGCTGTGATGGCTCCGCAAACGCATTACAACGACTATTACGTCAACCAGGCGGGCGGCGGCGGTGCGGGGAATTACTACGCAGGCGCCCCGTACCAGAAAGGCTATGGGATCGGTTCATGGCTCGGCGGTCTTTTCCGCTCGGTCCTTCCGCTGTTCCGTAGCGGCGCGGCTGCATTGGGGCGGGAGGCGGCACGGACGGGAAGCGCGATCCTCGGTGACGTCGCGGCCGGACAAAATTTGAATGAGAGCATGAATAAACAGATGCAGGAAATGGCAAATCGGTTGAAACGAAAGGCCGAGGCCGGGATGAAGGGGTCTGGAGCTATAAAAAGGGGTAGGCTAGCCAAAGGAGCTCATTCCGCACCGAGAGGTCGTCAGAGTAAGACGTCAAACGCCGAAGAGATTGAATATATTTGGAAAAACAAACAATAATGGCTTTCATGCACCCTCAATCTAGTGAGTGTCTCCGCTCTGAATTGGATTTGTGGTTGGTTCCACCAACTCAGACCGTTCTGGAAGGAACACACTGGGTGCCTTACAAACCACTCACTACACTCGATGCAGCAAACACGGTTGAATTTGCCGTACCTGGTGTGGGTCATGAATACATCGATCCAGCTCACACGATGTTGTATGTGAAAGCAAAAATTGTGAAAGCCGATGGCACAGATCTAGTGGCTAACGATAACAGCGATGCTGCCCCAGTTAATTATGCTCTCCATGCTCTATGGAGTCAAGTCGATATCAGTCTGAATCAAAAAGTGATATCTCATTCAAGCATGACGTATCCTTACAGAGCCTATGTCGAGTCTCTTCTTAATTACGACACGGCTGCTAAACATTCTCACATGACACAAAGAATGTGGTATGATGATACGCCTGGTCATTTTGACTCTCTGGACGGTGTAGAAAACACAGGCATTGCCGAACGGCGTGCACTCACAACAAGAAGTCGGGTGTTCGAGATGATGGGTCCACTCCACATCGATTTTTTCAACCAGGATCATTTCTTTTTGAATAATGTGGAGCTCCGTATAAAACTGATCAGAAATCGCGATGTGTTCACACTCATGTCCGCAGCGGGGACAGAAAAGATACGTCTCCTGGACGCCACACTGTACGTCAGGAAAGTCACCGTATCACCGTCTGTTCTGCTCGCACATGCACAAGCCCTGGAGAAGGCACCGGCAAAATACCCGGTGAATAGAGTGGACATTAAAACGGTCACGATCACACAGGGGCTGAGAGATAAAAATATCGATAACCTGTTTATGAATCAGATGCCTCAGAGAGTCATTATAGGATTCGTGGACAACCGTGCATTCAACGGAGATTTCACACGAAATCCCTTTAACTTTCAGCACCTGAATGTAAATTATCTCAGTCTGATGGTGGACGGACACCCCGTCACAGCACAGCCACTCACACCTGACTTTGCTAATGGTCTGTACATGGAGGCGTACAACACACTCTTCTGTGGGACCGGCATACATTGGAAGGACGAGGGAAACAATATCAGTTTTGCTGATTACCCTGGTGGGAACACCCTGTACTGTTTCGACCTCTCTCCTGATCTGTCTGCAAACGAACCCCACTGGAATCTCCAGAGACAAGGGACACTTCGTCTTGAAGTAAAGTTCGGAGTACCCGTTGCACATCCCGTCAACTGCATCATTTACGCGGAGTTCCAAAACTTGATCGAAATCGATAAAAATCGGAACGTGATTGTCGACTACAACGTGTGATCATGGACGACGGTTTGGATGGAGGCACGTTGGACACGATGATGAGAAAGGACAAGCATATCGCTCCTCTCTTTGAAGGTGTTTTCGCGGCAGACACCTTGCCACGGCGACTAGAGAAACGTCCAGCATTACTCATCTGTAACACAGACCCGATCTCGAAACCCGGCAGCCACTGGGTCGCTTTCTTCATCGACAAACATGGGGCTGGGGAGTTCTGGGATTCCTATGGCATGCCACCCGTCACAGCATCGCAAATTCTTAGATAGAGTGTGCAAAAAGTGGACATACAATCACACCAGTTTGCAAGCACTCGATTCGAAAGTGTGTGGCGAGTATTGTGTTCTATACCTGGTACCCAGAGCACACGGTTTCACTCTGCACAAGTTTGTTAAAACGCTGTTCACAAAACACTCAGAAAAAAATGATGACTTAGTGAGGAGAATGTTGAAACGTATGTATAGCATGAAGTGTATGGTCCCTGACAAAAATTCACAAGGGTGTACTACGCGAAAAAAATAAATTCTTTAGTTAAACAAATTTTAAAAATTACAAAAAATTTAAAACAAAAAAAGTTTTACAAAAAATTAAAAAAGTTTTACAAAAAAATTATAAACAAAAAAAGTTTTACAAAAAAAATTTAAACGAAAAAATTTAAAACAAAGAAGTTTTACAAAAAAATTTAAACGAAAAAAAGTTTTACAAAAAATTTAAAACAAAGAAGTTTTACAAAAAAATTTAAACGAAAAAAAGTTTTACAAAAAATTTAAAACAAAAAAATTTTCAAACAAAAAAAAATTAACAAAAAAATTTAAAACAAAAAAATTTAAAACAAAAAACTTTAAAACAAAAAAATTTTAAAACAAAAAAATTTTCACAATAAAAATTAACGAAAAAAATTTTGCACAAAATATCTTTGCGGTTTTGTATAGGCCTCTAGGGGATAGAATTTTCCGCACAAAAAATTCTAACGACGGTTAGGTGTACCTCATGGGTCCGTTGGAAAACACTGAGAGAATTTTGTGATTGTAAAGTTGGTAACAGGACGGCATGAACAAAATATCGGATTGCGTTCGCTGGCACGAACATAATCCGAATTTCAGTCCTGCCATCTACACTTAGGTTACGCCCCCCACCACAAAGGGAAGGGGAAAGAAAGGTATTCACAAAATGTCAGATTGCGTTCGCTGGCACGAACATAATCTGAATTTCATGAAAACCTTCCTTAAGGACCGCCCCCCACAAGAAAAGGGGAGGGGGACATGTTAGGTTAGGCTTAGGTTGAGGTTACACCCCATAAAGAGAGGGGGATCTGAGAAACACGTCACCTGGGGCACGGGTTAGGTTAGGCTTAGGTTGGGTTACACACCGAAAAAGAGGAGGGTGGGGGTACCCGTCAGAATCGGGCACCCGCAACTATGGGGCATCAACCGTGAGTTAGGTTAGGTTGGGTTAGGCTTTGGTTACACCCCCAAAGGAGGGGGACAGGTGACCTGGGGGGACAGGGTGACAATGGGGCACGAGTCAACTGGGGACAGGGTGACAATGGGGCATCAAGATGGCGACCCGTCAGAATGGGACACCCGTCAGAATGGGGCATCAAGATGGCGACCCCATGCTATAAAAAATTTTAAAGGCTCTGAAAATAACTGTGGGTTGTAGGTGAGAATGCCTCTTTGTTTCAACTTCAGTCTCCGAGCCCAACTCATGTATGGACCAATGCACAAATAGAAAAATTTATAAATAATGAAGCAGGAGGGTGCCAGTGATGAAATGCCGAAAAGAAGTCCAAAATAATATGCAGAAATAGGAAATCCAGGCCCCACTCTGTTACGAGCCATTGCTGGATTATTAACAGTCTTAATTTTTTATGCAACATAAAATTTACTTCTTAAGGATTTCAGAAGGAACACAATGGTGTGAATATCCCAGCACTTGGCTAAAAGTGTTTTTCTAATGTGGAGAGGGGTGTTCGGCCCTGATGTATAACCACAGTCATACCCAAAAAAAAATTTCAATTTCAGACAAGTACAGCATGGTTTGGCCATCAGCCTCATCAGTCACTGGATATGAACCTCCTACATAAAAAAGAGGAACGTATAAATATTCACAGAGATGTCAAGAACCACAATACATGAAGCATTTTAAGGATTGTGCATAGGTTGGTCATATTGGATGTCATCGTTGGAATGAGATTCACATTAGCCGTCCTTCCTGAGCCACATAGGAACGACTGAAGGTCCACCTGCACATCCACTTCACATTCAGCTGAACATGACACCTGAAACCCAGCATATCATGGCATACCGTGCACCAAATACAAAAAAAAAAAAATGGCTTAAAAGGAGCACCCTGAGCAGCACTGTATGTCATAAAAGGTTTGAATTTATCTGAAAATAATTGTGGCTTGTGGATGAGAAAGCATCTTGGTAACCACTATGCCGCACACTATGCCACACAGTTCAGACATTACCGTTAAAACTGGTGTCCGTTTAAAGTTTTCCATCGGAGAACAAATGACAGGCGAGGTCACGTGAGCCGCGCAGCCAATGGGCGACGAGCGAAAAGCGCGGGAAGGGGCCAGGCCACCGGCTGTAGACCACACGACCCGATATTTTCGTGATTTTAACTACGAAATTGGACACGGCGGCTTGAAAACGGGTACGGCGGTGGTAGTCGGGACTCTGACGGTCCCGACGAGACCAGCCGCGACGCCGCCAGAGTAGAGGGCGAGTCGCGGAGAGTTCTGTGTCCGCCTATCTGAATCAACATGGAGATTTCTGTGTCCGCCTCGCAAACAGAGGGGAGAGTTCTGTGTCCGCCTATCTGAATCAACATGGAGACTTCTGTGTCCACCTCGCAAACAGAGGGGAGAGTTCTGTGTCCCCTATCTGAATTAACATGGAGACTTCTGTGTCCACCTCGCAAACAGGGGGGAGAGTTCTGTGTCCGCCTATCTAAATGAACAGGGAGAGTTCTGTGTCCGCCTATCCAAACCAACAGGGAGAGGACTGTGTCCGGGCCAATCTGTTTCTCTCTCTCGCGCGCGCGCGTTGCGTCATTGCCATGCAGCGCGATGAAACCAGGTTTTCGCGCACTCGTGTGTGTTTGTGTGTGTGTGTGTGTGTTGGGGTGGGGGGGACTGGTACCACTGGCGTCGTCTCACAGTCCGGAGGAGATCAGTATGGTTGCTGGAGACCATCCGAGCCGCGTCGCGCTTCATCTCACGGAAAAAAATGGGTTAGCTCTGGTAGCTGAGAATTTTCTACGGTAGCTAACGTCTCAGCTAATTCTGACATAGCCGAAATGTTAAGCTTCAGGGGCAAATAATGTTTCTGCTACAGCTAAGCCTTAGCTGCGACTGCTCAGCGTTAGCTGGTGCAGTTGATCCCTGGTTTCCCTGTTCGAGATCACGCGTTGGCTGATGTAGCTGAGCCTTAGCTGGCATAGCTAAACCTTAGCTGCTTCAGCAAATATATCGTCTAGAAGAGCTAAAATTGCAGCTATGTCAAAATTAGCAGAAGTATTAGCTACCACAACTAAATCATTTTTTTCAGTGCTCTATCTCTCTTCATGTAAAATGTGTTATTGTTATTTTTTGACTGTGAAGAGGATTAGAAGGATAACAATAATGACAGGTACGTAGACAATGATTACTTTTTCCTGTTTTTATTTGCCTCACGGAACCATTCAAGAATATTTCTTTGTCTACTTTGCTCTCTGACTTGACCTTGTGGCACAAAGACTTCCTCGTCGCCTCGGTGGCTACCGCTGCCACTAGCGCCGTCATCGATGTGGCTGCTCCCGCTAGGACCAGCCATGACTCCGTCGTTGATGTGACTGCTCCCGCTAGGACCAGCCATGACTCCGTCATCGATGTGGCTGCTCGAACCGCCGCTCCCGCTAGGACCAGCCATGGCTCCGTCATCAATGTGGGTGCTCGAACCAGCGCCGCTTCCGCTTTCCCCCACTCTCGTAAGTATGGCCCGCTGTAGAGCGGCCATTTGCTCAAGTCTCTCCAATTTCCGTTCTCGTCTCTTGTGTCGAATCTCTAGTTTTGCCCTCCAAGTTTTTGAAGTGACAGACTCGGGACGTTTGGTCAGTTTCTTTCGTATTTTGTCAATTTTGTCACGTTTCTCGTCACTCTCTCGCTGATGACATCGTTGTACCATTTCCATCCACTTGGTGGGACGCTTAGGTTTGGGGATGTACCCCTCTTCAGAACATCTAACTCCGCATTTACAAACGTTAGAAGCAAACCGAGCGTTAGAGTTCGCCACGTCATGGGGGTATGGTCTTCCAATGTCACAGCAACAGTCATATTTGTATGGTTTTACGACAGCCACTCGTGGGGACGGTCTATCGTCATCGTCAAAATCAGTTGTCGACCCGCTATCAGATGAAATGTCAATGTCCGAACTGGTCCATCCATCGTCGTCATCAACGTTCAGATATTCGATAGGGCGTCCTCGGAACATTCTGTACACACAAACACGCAAAAGTTAGACACTAGCGAAAAGCAAACCTCGTCAACGCCGCGGTATCCCTCTGCTTACTCACTTTTTTGGTGGTCCTTCGTAAGCCTTCTGTGATACTGTGTTCAGTGCACGTTCTTCTATATATATATATATATATATATATATATATATATATATATATACACACACACCTACATTGGTGGGCTTGTGTATGTGTGTTGGGGGGGAGAGTGGGTTCAGGCAACAATGTTGCAGAAAATAATGAAGACTCGCATTTGCATATCAGATTCAGTTTTTATTTTTCTTGAAACACTCCAATCATTATGTATTTCCCTTTCCCTTCCCCAACCGCCACTTTGTCGTGCCACAAGAGAGTTGGACCTGCTGCTGCTGCTGCTGCTGCTGTCAACGACTTTGCCGGACGGGTCCTTCTGGATCGTTTCCTGGGGGCAGCATCAGCAACAACCTTCTTGTCCTTCTTAGCGACAGATGGACAACGACGTCTCTTCTTTACAGCTTGTTCTTGCGGCGGCGGCGGCGGCGGCGGTGACAGCGGCTGCTGCTGCTGCTGCTGCTCCTGCGCAATGTAGTAATCTATCGAGGGCTGATGAAGGCCCTCGGCAGTCCATTGGCGAAGAGCCTCGTTGATTTCATCATCTGTTGGTGGCGCAGGGTTCCGCAAGGACGGCATCCCATCGACTTCGACACTGTCCGCGTACATCGTTGTGACACAAAAGCACTGACACCATTGCAACCAGCTCGCTGCTTTTATACATGTGGTTAGCACTGTCCGGGTACGGTGACGCTTCTTATTGGTTGGGTCTGCGTTCCGACTGCACTTCTTTTCTCCCCCTCCACTACAGTTGGCCGGGTTCCGTTTGCGACATCGCATAATTCAGAGTTTGGTGGACATAGGTTATGAAATTCCAGTTTCAAATCCAGATACTCCAAGATACTCCAAGTATTGCGAGAGGGCAGACGCTGTCTTCAGAGCGCATCGCATGGAATCGATGCTGTGGCATGGGTGGAGACATGTCACAACCTTCTTCAAAGCATGCCGACTCGGTGCGTTGAAATCCTCTAAAGGAATAAACGTTCGGCCAACTAGTTCCCCTAAACGCCGGGCCTTATCTCTGGTACTCGTGAACAGTACCGTAGATCTTGAAATTGTTCGATGCAATATTTCTCCCAGCTCGGAATAATCCACGTCACCCTGCGTCCACCTTATTCCATTTTCATTTAAGGTGATGTCGCCGTTTCGCTTCTTCAAGTCTTCAGTAAGGGTTGACCACTCATAAGGGGACCGCACGAATAAATGGGATACAAAGTCTCGCGTCCCAACCGACACAATGCCCACTTCCTTAATGACATGTTCGCCAGAATTTCCATAAAAGAATTCATAGTCCACGCACAAACGCATCCTGGTCTGTGCGAGTCTACAACCAAAAGCAAACTGCCAGCCAGCTCGTATTACGAGCTGTATTTATACTATTTCTTTCTTTCCTTTATTTTTTTGTTTTTACAATATCGTTTCGTATCTTGTGTCGGGTTCAGCTTTATTATCGCACCAAAAGCATTCCGAAACAGCCGGATGGCTTTACAATCGTTCTCATAGAATCTATGTTGCTTAAACTTATTTACTATAGAGCTGAGCGTCAAACCACTCGCCTTATAAAAACAAAACAATGCAGAATATAGCGCGCATATGTTAGAGGTCGGTGCTTGAATTGGTCTCTTAGAATAAAAGTATGCCGGTCCACACCCGTACAAAAAAATGTGTCTTGAGAATATCTACAGAGTGTCTCCGCGGAAGACAAGACAGAGACCGCTAGAAGACACCAATGAGCCATTATTTTTGTCTCCGGCTCGTCTCGTAAATGTCTAAATCTTATCTTTTCAGTGTCTCACTTTGTGGGTTTTTGAGACACTTTCAAGACACACTCGAGATCAGATTGAGCGATCACAAAGACCTTCGGGAGGCGTTCTGGAGACGTCCGACAGACACCGTGGAGACACTCCACAGACGTCGGGGAGACATCGGAGAGATGTTCATGAGACACGCGGGAGACGTTCATGAGACACGCGCGAGATGTTCATGAGACGCGCGGAAGACGTTCGAGAGACGTTCATGGGACACGCGGCAGCCGTTCTAGAGGCGTCCTATAGACACCGGGGAGCTGTTCTTGAGGCGCTATCGAGACGTCCTTGAGACACCGGGGAGCCGTTCTAGAGACGCCCTAAAGACACCGGGGAGCCGTTCTAGAGGCGCTATGAAGACGTTCTAGAGACACCGGAGAGCCGTTCTAGAGGCGCTATGGAGACGTTCTAGAGACACCGGGGAGCCGTTCTAGAGGCGCTATGGAGACGTTCTAGAGACACCGGGGAGCCGTTCTAGAGGCGCTATGGAGACGTCCACGAGCCGTTCTAGAGACACGAGAGGGACGTTTTGGAGGTCCCGCATACTTCCAGAGGTGACTGAGAGACAGCGAATAGGCCTAGCCGAGGCCCTTGTAAGAACACGCGTGTCTGCGTTCGCCGGCGGTAGAGTCCCCGTGCGTACCGATGCTGTTTTGTGGTTTCGTTTTATGTCATTGAGTTAGGAAGGGAATTGGAAGAAAAAATGCATTGCAGATTATTATTTGTAACAGTGGCACCTTATACAAAAAATTCCAAATATTTATTCAGAAGACAGAGAATACAGAATACAGAAAACAAACAACTTAACGACGAAGGAGATCTTTAATTTTGCTTGACACTTCTTGGTCCTTCTTCACCCTGCTAATTAAATTTAGGGCAGATTTCGTGGCGTTTTGAAAACTTTTGGAACAGCTTAAATTCGTAAACACTGTAACATATCAAAAGGACGAATCAGGACGGTAAAGCAGCAAAATTTACAAACAACACTGTTTCCTAGATAAGTAAGAAAATAAAGAGATACGTCCACAAGAGTGCGTGGCTAGGTTCGCCGCTATACTCCGAACACAAGGTGCTCTGTACAGGGAGTATGGACCCAACAACAAATTATAGGAAACATGAGAGGGCGAGATATACTAGTACTCACTTTTTACACCCTCAACGATCTTTTTCGGTAACCCAACAGTGTTTCTTGTACCACTGCAAGTAATGTAGGGAAGTCCTAACACTACTTCAGGCACACACATGAGCAAAATTTGCTGGAAGAGTTTCAGGGGATCGTTAGAAAACGCCTTCTTGTACCCCCAAGCGAGGTCCTCTCTCACGTACACCTCGTGATTTGGCGACAGCTTTTTCTGAAAATTAGAAAAGTAACAATTAATTTTGTGACAAATGTACAGATTTCTATACATATTAGCGTATTCCGGAGCAGATCCGAACCGGATATAAGAAGTGATGAAGAATCACAGACGCGGATCCAGTATGAGAGGAACCGTAGCAGAGAGTATCTCCGGCCGCGGCGTCGGCCACGAGCCAACGTCAAAACTTTGGAGGCTTAGCTCTCGCTGACGATATGTCACGACCATTTGGTAGGGTCACACTGCGCGACACATCGACTGCGCGGATCGCGAAGTACTGTACTTCCTGAGCCCGCGCGGTTGGCATTCTGCGCTGCATGACCCTACCTAATGGTCGTGACATATCGTCAGCGAGAGTTAAGCCTCCAAATTTTTGACGTTGGCTCGTGGCCGACGCCGCGGCCGGAGATACTCTCTGCTGCGGTTCCCCTCATACTGGATCCACTTGGCTCTTCTCCGGAATACACCATTTAGTCCTATCCAAGACAATGGTTTTTACCATTTTTTCCTTGTTCTTGTTTCCTGTTATGCACGGCAAGTTGTTCACCAGCTTCTGGACGTGGGCCTTGCGCAAGGGGATCGGGAGCCTTTTCACCATGTCTTCTTCGGTGACACAACCGTCAAAGCTGATATCTAAAAATAGGAAACAATTGTTTATCTAACATATGAATATTCTGCAAATAATTATGTCAAGGCAATGACCGTTTACCTTCAGTAAGATCTTCCTCTTCACTGAGGTGATCATCCTCGTGAGCTGCTTCAACTGAGAAAGAATAAAAAAATTGCAACATTCATCTGAAAATATGATTATTATCAGGTATATTAAATCTAGGGGTATGCCTAGACAGAAACAATTTTACATTATAATTACTGGAGTTCAGTCTACTTCACATTAAAAAAAGTCGACAGAAGTGAAAAAAGTATATTAAAAAAATAAAAATATCTGCAGCTACATCAGTTCAAACTCTGGTTGAATCGCAGACATTTTCCGAACAAGTCATGGCTCAAGATTTGACTCAGCTAAGCCAGGGCATGATGGCAGACTAGTACCAACTATATTTAAGTTAATATCCAAAATGGAAGACTTAAACTGAAACAATTTTACCATTAAATTACTAGAGCCCAGTTTAATTTACATTGAAAAGTCAACAAAAGTGGGAAAAAAAAGAAAAAGAGCACAGCAAATATCTGTAGCTACATCAATTCAAACTCTGGTTGATTTGCAGACAGTTTACGAACAAGTCGTGGTTTTAAGATACAAATGATGACAACGTTCTATGCTTTGATTTGACAACTTTGTACTGATTTTTCAAATTTAAAAGTTATTTCACACCAAAGGAACCATCTATTGTATTTTTATTTACGTAACTTCTTTACATAATTTTACTTACATGTTAAATTGTATAGAGCATGGTCTCTTGCTGCCTGAGCCGCATTTCTATTTTTCACAGCCTTTCTTTGACGCTCATCGACTACAGCCTGACGGTCCAGCACAGCCTCTGCGGCTGCGCCTCTGGTAGGGTCAACTTCCTCTCCATCAGCGGTGAGCTTTAAGCTCTTTAGGTATTTTTGTGTTCCTTGAACATTAAAAGACAGAGCATAACATTTTATTGTCATTATAGACCTAAATTTGCACACTATACTTCTCTCTAAATAAACTCACCAGTCTTGATGATTCGGCCCAATATATCCTTGCCATGCCAATTAATGAGGCGCTTTTGGCCCTCATCAACTCCTCCTTTAATGGTGTTCTTGTGAACCACACTGCTAGAAGCAGGGTTCGTCCACAGCACTAAGACATAAGCCATTTTGGCACTTCCCTGGAAAAATGGTGGCTGGAGGGGAGGGGGTGGGGGTCCTACAGCTCTACACCCTGCTCACACAAACACTCACAGCCTCGCAGCAACCCAGCCGGCACCACACTGAATCAGCTGATCAGCAGACCAGAACTTTTTTTTTTGACAGCTAGGTATACCACCTTGTGGTATAAAACTGTGCGAGAATATTTTTGGTAAAATTTCTTCATATATCGTCTGAAAGTATGCTATTGCCGTATTTAATTAAAAAAGAGGAAACGATGTAAAGAAAGCTGTTACATTTCACCAATTTCCACGTTACTGGGTACACAACTCGCATGTGAAAGTTGGTAACTAAACTTTGTTTACAACGATGACAAGTTTTGGAGGTGGGCGGAGGAGAGATTTGGCAGTTTGGTGGGCTTGGCTAGCGAAATTCTTGTGCCATTTTATTTTTTCTCGAAAGAAATGTATTTTGAGTGACATGCCGTTGTGACGGCGGGTTAGTGCGATGGACAGTTTCAACCAACATTTCCCGTAAGTGTAAAAAGTTGTGGACATCATGGGTTATGTTTTCTTATTTAAAGCGTTTCGCGCCGTGTCCTAACCAATCTTTTCGTATTTGTAGTGATCATGCCCCTTCCAACAAACGCAAGAAGAAAAGTAGGGTTGTCGATTTGGAGAATTTAAACTCAAGAAATAAAAAACGATTTGTCGCTGCTCTCAAAGATCAACATGCGGATACTGATTGTATTTCACACCCTAGCACTTCAGCTGGTGGAGGTACATGCTGACATTCATTGTTTAGTTGTTTAAGTTGTGAGGTTATGTACATATACACTGGTTTCACATGAAGTATTTTTCCTTTGAAAAGGTTGTGCTGCACCAAACTTTTCTCCAGCCACGGTCTTGCCTTCTGATGGAAGGCCACTCATACTTGACGAGTTCCAAACCGATCAGGATTTTGCATCAGCTGCACCAACTTCATCAACTTCATCAACTGCACCGATCACACCACCAGCAGTCACAAGATGTCATGATGCAGAGGTCGACTTCTTTCGTAAGTTTGGATTGGAATACATACTCGTCTTAGCTCGTATAGCTATTATATGGGAAGCAAAATTATGGTAGACATGAAACTGATTCTAATTTTATTCTGTATCTTCTTGTTTTCAACAGACTGCAAACCACTCTTGGATCCCGATTTTGAAATTTTTGAAGATGATAATGACTACTACCCCATTGATGGTTTTTTTTGATTCATTTCCTGCGGGCGCAGCTGAATCAGAACCCTCCGGTGAAACCCCTCTTTATGAAGGATCAGAACATAGCCTAGACTCTGTCATGGTGGCTCTTCTCACATTTATTATGACTCATCGTATTTCAAACGCCTGCTTTCAAGATCTGCTATCTTTGCTCAAGTTAATCCTACCTCCAAAAAGTAATTTATTTAGAACTGTCCATTCTTTTTACAAATATTTTGAAAGTTTACAAACAGCAGCTACTAGATACTATTATTGTGGCATATGTCGAAAAAATCTTGATTCTAAAGATACAGTTTGCGATCAATGTGATGTGTCTAAAGTAGACTTTTTTCTTCACATATCAATAACTGAGCAATTAAAAAGACTTTTTCAGGTGCCAGGCTTTTTTGACAGCCTTTCGTACCCTCAAACTAGAATCAAATATGATCAAAATGCTTATGAGGATATTTATGATGGCAACACATATAAGGATGCTTCAAGAGGTGTATCTGGTTGTATGAAATGGCTGTCCTTTCTTTGGAATACAGATGGCTTTTCTCTTTTTAAATCATCTACTTATGAAGTTTGGCCATTGTATTTAAGCATTAATGAACTTCCTCCTATGTTAAGATTTAAGAAAGAGTACATGTTGCTGGGTGGCCTATGGTTTGGTCATGGTAAGCCAAATCCTAATTTATTTTTAGAGCCTCTGTATAAGGAATTGAGAAAGTTGAAGATGGGGATGTGTTATGATGTTTTTGGTCATGCCAGGCAAGTGTCAGTAAAAGCTGGTTTATTAGCGGGCACTGGTGATTCTCCTGCCAGGGCAGTATTTTTATGCCATAAGTTTTTCAATGGTCTTTTTGGTTGTTTAAAGTGTTTGTGTCGGGGTGAAAAGTCTGCTAGAACCTCTTGGCATTTTGTTTATCCCTATGAGGAGAATTTAGTGTTAAGAACAGAAGTGAATTATTTAGAACACTTAGCAGAGCTGAGGCGCTTACGCACGAATAGACCTACTGTTACTGATCATTTTGGAATAAAGGGGCCAACAATCTTGAAAAACATGTTAGTTGGCTCACTTGTTCGATCCACTGCTATTGATGTAATGCATTGTGTCTTTCAAGGTGTTATGAAAACATTTATGGAGTTATGGTTTGCAGAAAGGTTCAAAGAGGAAACTTATAATTTGTTTGAAAGGAAAGATGTAGTCAGTGACTTTCTATTGTCTATCAAACCACCATCATGCATACAGAGGGTTCCTCAATCTTTGGATAAGATAAAATTTTGGAAAGCTTCAGAGTACATGTCATTTTTCTTCTACTATAGCTTATCTATTTTGTACCTTGTTATGGAACAAGTTTATTTCAATCATTTTAAGCTTTTATATTTAGGCGTTTGTTTATTGTGTAAACATAGTGTCACCGAAGCTGATCTTATTTTGTCTCAAACATTGTTAAATGAATTTGTTTGCCGTTATGAGGAATTGTATGGAGTTTCGAAAATGGTGTATAATGTTCATTTATTAAGACATTTACCAGGTGTTGTAAGGGAAACTGGACCGCTATTTACAACTTCGTGCTTTCATTTTGAGAATCTCAATGGGGTCTTGAAGTATGTTGTTCATGGCACACAACATGTTGGTCTTCAGGTTCAAAATAATTTTGAACTTCTGACAAATGCCAATGTTTTGTTAAGGAACCTTCCGCCAAGCAATTTGAAAGACTATTGTGTGAAAATGTCATCAAGTAGAGTACGTTTATGTATTGTAGAGGAACTTGGCAATGGTGTATCTATTTTAGGTCCAGTAAAAAAACAGTTTCCTTTAATAGACTTGCTGCAAACAGTAGATTTAGAAGGAAATGTTTCGTATTTCAGGAAACTCAAAGTTAATGCAGACTTATATGTAAGTCACTCTGTAAATTTAGCCAACAAAAGGGATTCCTCGTTTGTTAAATATGTATGCAATCAAAGTTCCCATTACGGAATTGTTCATATTTTTATTAAGATCACTTCATGTGATTGTGTGAATGTATGCTCTTGTGCTGGTGAGTGCTTTGCTCTGATTCAGAGACTGGACAGTCATTTACCATTTCAAACTCTATTTCCTAATGAGTTGATCTCTACTACTTCTAAATATTATAAAACTAACATAGTTGATAAAGTTCCTGTGTCTGAAATTAGAAGTTTGTGTGTTAGTGTAAGTGTAAATGAAAACTCCTACATAACGCCTGTAATAAATCCTTATTTTTTTCAGTGAATCAATTTGCTTTGTACTTTGTAGGTACTTTGGTAGTTCTGTCAAACCCTGCAGTACGAATGTGAGTACAGCGTTCATTTTTGTAGTGTGAATGTTGTATACTATCAATTTTGAATATCAAATTCTGTGAATTAATGTTGTTATGTATTATCTTGTAGTTTAAATAAAGTAAGCTGTTATCAAATCTCTGCAATATTACTGACAAATTCCCACGTAACGAATAGACACGAATAGACAAAAAGAAAAAACAGAGAACAAAAAGTCATGGGCAGGCAAGGAATTCCGCCTAGCCGATTCCCCATCACGCGGTAGGGTTCCGGAAAATCTACCTAGCGTCTGTCGCGCGTCTGAGGAGGGTCGCCTCATGAACATATCCCGCTTATCTCTCGGACGTCTCCCGAGTGTCTCTCGTATGTCTCCTGCGTATCTCTCGGACGTCTCCCGAGTGTCTCTCGGACGTCTCTCGAGTGTCTCTCGTACGTCTCCTGCGTATCTCTCGGACGTCTCCCGAGTGTCTCTCGTATGTCTCCTGCGTATCTCTCGGACGTCTCCCGAGTGTCTCTCGGACGTCTCCTGCGTGTCTCATGAACATCTCTCCGATGTCTCCCCGACGTCTGTGGAGTGTCTCCACGGTGTCTGTCGGACGTCTCCAGAACGCCTCCCGAAGGTCTTTGTGATCGCTCAATCTGATCTCGAGTGTGTCTTGAAAGTGTCTCAAAAACCCACAAAGTGAGACATTATTTTTGTCTGAGTTCTGTCTTAGAAATGACTCCAGCCTCGCTAAGCACTATCTAAAATGAGTCTTAATTGTGTCTCAGGGACGTCTTTTCATTGTCTTGGCACCAGACATCCTCAAGACACATTTTTTTGTACGGGAGTTCTGGTCTACATCTAGTATTTCGGTCTCACCAAACACGTTATCGGGAGTGGGGCGAAATAGTTCAGGCCCGAGCCTCTCGTAGCCATGCAGGGCCGAGAACGTGAGCATCGTCTCTATGTAGGCACGATATGCATAAAAGTCTGAAGACTGATTTAAATCTACTCCATTCAGGTATACATTTATTGAATTAATGATAGAATGCAGCCCATTATTTATTATTGCAAATTTTGGTGCTGTATAAGCAGCAACAGCCGGAGTACTGCCGGAGGCCGCGACCGCGGCTCTGTCTGTTGGGAGAGCGCTACCATCTGGTTTAGTCAATCGCACTCGGAGTCGCAAATACACATGGTTCAAGTTCCGATACCTTTGTGCCTCTCCAGTACTAACAAATTCTAAGTGCGATACATTTGTGTTGCTTATTGCATTAACAGGTTTCAGAGATAGCCACTCGGCAGCTGTTATCGCTCGATTCTCATGTCTATCCGCAAATAAGTCCAGCTCCGACGGCAAGACAGGAATAACATTCTTAGTGTAGCTCGTTTCTCCTCCCTCCGGTCTGCCTCTCTTCGACATTTTTTTTTTTAATGTCCAAAGATGTCAGGCGCGAAGCTAATCTCTTGACGTCGATGACGACGACTGCTCTTTCTTCCTCTTGCTTCAGAGTCCTTCCGTCCTTGTCGCCTTTTTGCGCTATACTGAGGGCCGACTACTTTGCCACTTGCTCTTATACCTTTTTTCTTTCCAGACCCGCTCATAAGTGGAGCACCGCCAATTTTCGGATGTCTCCTTTGCGGCAAGGCTGATCCAGCATCAGTTCTCTTCTTCTTCTTCTTCTTCCCACTACCAGTCATGGCAGCGTTGACAGCTTTTTGAGCAGCTCGCTTGCTTCCATCACGTAAGTATTTCTTGACAATATCGGACGCCTTGGACTGTTGTTGGTGTTCTCGAGCTGTCGCTAATTCACCCAACATTTTAGAACCACTTTGTAGTACTTCTGTACCAGCTGCCTTTAAGCCTCTAGTCAGGAATGGTTTCATGTATGAAAATGCGCCTCGAAACCAATCAGAGACAACACCACGTCCGACTTGTTGTCTGACGAGGATTGATTTATATGGAGTTCCATATAAACTTGAATAGTCATCGGCTGATGGATAAGCCCCTCTTCCGACCATTCTCGCTGCTATTTACCTCTTCTGTTCAACGGTCTGCTCAGGACTAAACGATTTCTTTCCTTGCTAGGGCTTCTTATATCAGAAAGGAATCAAATATGTACTACTACAACAACAAGGGTACTACCCAGTTCCATCTCATCCTAAACCGATCTCAAATCGTGTTTGCCTTCAGCTTTATATAAAATGCGCAAAACAAACCACTCCTGCGACTCACATAAAACCGTCTTGACAACAGGTAGTTGACCTTCGACGCTGATGCTGCTGTTGTGGCGGCGGCGGCTTCGCCGCCGCCGCCGCCTGATGAGGCTGCGTGGCGGCTGCGTTGCGGCTGCGTGGCGGCTGCGTGGCGGGGGTGCAGCCCTTCATTCAAACTTGATCTGCTGCTGCTGCTGTTGTCTGAGGTAATTTTTGTTGTTAAAGACTAATTGGAAAATCTTTTAAAGAGTAGTACACAAACAGTAGAAATGTGACTGGGCTGAAACGGATAATTATTATAAAACTTGTCCTTTAGACTCACAGTTATACTTCTGATTTCTCGTTTTCCGAGTGGAATGTATGATAATGTTTCAAACTGGTGATATGATTTGAGGTAGGGCGGAGGCAAGACCGCTGCCACCTTTGACATGTAACTTCCAACAATCTGATTTTCAATCAAGTCCAAGTACAAAAATATAGGCGATTCTAATTCGCCGGTTGTAGTATTTGCTTTTGAACTGCTAGATGTTGGCTTAGACACTGGAGCAAAGATGATTTGTTTCACTGCCACACCCCATTCTTCTGCATGTCCGAATTGAAGAGGCTCAGGCAAGATGACAGTAAACTCGCTCAACGAATTGCCCGTAAACACATTCAGGGAACTGTCTGATGTTAAAATGACCTGAAAATGATCAGTCATTGTTTTGCTTCTTTCTCTTCTTTTCTGTTGCTGTATGCTTCCAGGTTTTCAACAGGTTCCCACGTTGAAGCCGACTCTGGGAAGCCGAGCCAAGAGACTAGCGCAAACTTTCGACCACCCTTCTTTTTATACCTCAGAATACGTCTGATTTTGAAACGAGTGTCTTGGTCGATGATTACAGGAGAAAGCTCCGGCTCGTACCATTTTCCTTTTATAATTTTTCCGGCACTGTCTTTTAAGGTGTACATATAAAGATTGTTTGGTCTCTTCAACACTCTATCGACGATTTCAAAATACTCTTCTGTAAAGGTTTGCTCTGTACGTTTTGAAAACGGACTTGGGCGGACTTTAGAGACCCTCACTGTTTGACCAATGTTGTAACGCGGTCGTCGAACGGGTTGCGCTTTTGCTGCCACTGTAAGGTAGCGCTGCGACCAGAGTCTGTAGAAATCCTTTTTGCTCTTAACGCTTCTAGGAGCTATTTTTGTAGTAGTGTGGACAGTAGAGTTGTAGGAATCCAAAAGTTTAGGTAGAACATTTATGTACCGTTCAGTTTGATAGTGGTACAAATAACGATTTATTAGCGATCGCAGTGTTCTATTGAAACGTTCAACTACGCTTGCTTTATGCAGAGACACTAGCGCAAAATATGATTCTATTTTTTCCTTGCGCAAAAGCTTTGCAAAATCACCTTTGAATTCCGAACCTTGATCGGACGATATAACCTCTATTTTAGTTGGTTTCATATCCTTTATTATCTCCTTCATGGCATGTGCAGCCGTTTCGCTATATTTATTTCTCATAGGCTTTGCAAAGCCTCTTTTGGTAAACACATCGATAGCTGTAAGTAAATATTTTACAGAGTCATTGGCGTGTGATAATTTTGACATGTCCAAAAGATCGACCTGAATCAAGTGACCTGGTCTAAATAGGTTGACATAACTATGTGTTGGAAAGCGCCTCCTTGCATTTCGAAACGAGGTATAAACAGGCTGTCGCAGGAGCCAGTCGGTAGCAAAAGATTTTTCAAGCTCTTGTTTCGTTTTTAATGCTTTTTTTGGTCTTTCCTTGGATTGAAAAAGTTCTTTCAACAAAGTGTCTTTAGAACGAAATAGCGCAGATGAAGGAGGTGACGAGTAAAGTTTTGCAAGCCTATCGTTTAGTGACTCTAGTGATGACATGTTTTTTTCTTGTCTCTGCAGAGTTGCTGGTAGCTGACTGTGTGGCGTCTGCTGCTGCTGCTGCTGCTGCTGCTGCTGCTGCTGCTGCTGCTGCTGCTGCTGCTGATGCTGCGGCTGTTGCTGCTACCACTACCGACTCAACTTTGGGAATCAATGTGAGGAATTAGGTAAGCACACAAATATATATATATATATATATATATATATATATATATATATATATATATATATATATATATATATATATATATATATATATATATATATATATATAATTTTTTTTTATTTCAAATTCCATATTCCTTTAAAGTTACATTTGCCAGTCCCAGTTTGTTTCCTTAGTTTACGAGGAGTAACACCATCAACATGAGTTTCTAATTTTTCATCAAGAAATGCTTCAGCGTCGTCACTGTCATAATCAGCCATGACATTCCTTGGAATTTTCCTCTTAGAGTCCGGAGTGCCAACAAATTTGCGTTTACGCCGACTTCTTAAAATGCGTCTGGGTTCGGGCTCGGTCTCTTCAGTTTCCTGTTCTGTTTGAGTTGCCTTGTGTCGACCGCGTAATTTGCGTGGGGATGTGAACGGTTGACTTTCTTTATTTGCTTTTTGACGTTTTGGTTCTATTTTGACAGCTTTTCTGGAGACGTCCGCGGCAGCAGGATGCTGGAACACCAAACTTCGACGTTTCCAATGAGGGGTCGTCGTGGAGTCAAAGCTGCCAGAGGCGATGATGTGTTCTTCTGGTGCCGCTGCTGCTGCTGCTGCTGCTGGCTTATGGAGATAGCTCTCGCCACTCCGAAATTTATTCTTGTCATCGCCATCGGAATGAACGTAGGACAGGTATTTCTCAAGTAGCCGTTGGTACATAAACCATTTTTCCTCATCAGAAAGGTCTTTTCGATGCAGCGTTTTGATCATATCTTTGTACACGGAATGAAAATCAACCTCCTGCGGGGTGAGGTGCACTTGTCTTAAACGCCTGTACTGAGGCTCGGTAAATAAATACAATTTTTCCATTCTGAACTTTAGTTCTTGTTATTGCTACCACCGCTAAACTTTTGTATGAGCGCAGAAATGGCACTCCCTAATAGACTAGTTATGATTGGAATCAACCATCCCCCGGTTTGCGGTCGTTTTAAAATGGCCCTTTTCTTGTGTGTGCTAACTTGAGGACTGGCAAAGGCGCGGATTGTATCTTTATAAGGTCTCAGTTTTTTTATACAATAAGGCGAAAGCTTAACGTCGGGGTTCTGTAGAGCATTTAAAACACAATTACTGAGCACAGAGAGCAAAGTGCTGTCGCAGTTACTGAGAATAGATTTTCGGACCTTCGGACACGAATTACTCAAAACCATCAAGTGAGGTAACTTCTGACGCAAAACTTTGCTCATTATAATATCTCCGCGGACAATACACTATACTGCATTCGTCAGAATCAAAAATATGACTCCTGTAACGACACCAGTTTGGTGTGCAAGGGTGCAGATCGAGGATGAAGGGGCCCAAGTCTGAAAATCTCTAAAGCGAACAGAGATGAAATGGGCAGATTTCGTCCCTCGGTAGAAGTGAGATCTCTGAACAAACAGAGATCTCACTTTGTTGTGGGATCTCTGAACAAACCGAGATCTCTCTTTGTTGTGAGATCTCCGAACAAAGCGAGATCTCGGTTTGGTCAGAGATCTCACTTCAACCGAGGGACGAAATCTGCCCCTTTCATCTCTGAAGGGAGAGATCTCTCAAGGAAGCGAGATCTCTCATATAAGCGAGATCTCTCAAGGAGACGAGATCTCTCAACGAAGCGAGATTCGGGTGTCGCTCTCCCTACCAGTCGTGCAGTGCTGCCATGCGCACTTGAGTTGCGCGCTCACGCGCACTGCATACATGGGCAGGAGAGCAACGTAGGGATAGGCAACACGCTAACCATGGGCGTCTTCTGGATGCCTGACCAACGACACCGCCGTGTCCACCTTTACTCCCAACTTCGAAAAAGTAACCGATCACAAGCAATCGGTAAAGCACTGCTGTGCTTTGCGACCCTGGCAACGCCCCCCCCCACTAATAATTAAAAATAAGTCTGATCAGAGCAGCAGACAAAACAAAAGATCTGAAACTCCTATGATTACGATAACATATCTTTAATGAGCAGTAATAAAGACGGTGTGTCACAAATAAAACAAAGAAAAAGCCTTCTTTCAATAAAATACATGCAGTATTTGAGTCGTATTGTAAATACAAAATGGAGTACATAAAGTACAGTCTTCATTCAAAATTAAAGTAGAAAACAAAGATAAGCTTAAGATGAAGTACATAAAGTACAGTCTTCTTTTAAATTTAAAGTTGAAAACAGAGATAAACTAATACAAAATGGAGTACATAAAGTACAATCTTCTTTTAAAATTGAAGTAGAAAACAAAGATAAACTTATTTACAAAATGGAGTACATAAAGTACAGTCTTCTTTTAAAATTAAAAGTAGAAACCATAGATAAACTTATGACATGACTACAGCTTAGTTAGAACTCAGCACGTCCACAGTAACATCATTGGTTTTCGAACTGGTGCCGTACCCCTCACTTCTCAGCTTCTTCTGCACCTGTCGAATTGCACTCTGAAACCGGACGCGCTCGAGGCGCGGGTGCTTTTCGGGACTCCTTATGCCCTTGTTTCCCTCCTCCGCCTGGACCCTTTTCACTAAGGAGTCTGGAAGGAAAATGTTCAGTATATATGAGACCATGAAAGCATCCTCTTAAAGGAAAATATTTCTACCAATGTAACAGGAGGTAGACATACCAAAGACTTTCTTCAGCATTGCTTGGTCGAGTGGAGGGCGAGGCTCCTTATCTTCTCCCTTTTTTAAGCCTCTTTTAGTCCCTTTTATGGAGGAAGCCGCCAGGACTTCCGGACCAAAGGCAACAATACATAAATGTTTGATAAACATTAAATCCCCCTTACTACCTGACTTAATGTTTTCAATAACATCCCAAACTTCAGGGGCAACATTGATTCCTTCAATGAGAGTCTGAAAACAAGAATAATTAATTAACAAAAGAAATTATGCAGACAGGATATCTAGAAATAATGGAATTGGTCAATAATGGAATTAATGCAGTCATAACTTAGAATTTACCTTGGTTTTTTCTTCCTCTCCTGTTTCATGTTCCCCCAAAAAGTTGTCATCATGATCAGACCAATTTCCAAAAACCTCACCACCTTCATTTTCATCACCAGAAAGTGTGGTTTGACATACACTGACTGGTAGCACACCTGCACAGACAACATTTTTTTAAATTCAAAATGAGTTTCAACAAATTTCATTGATTTAAGTAATATATCTACTGTACACACCTTCGTCAGATTCATAACCAGATCCGTTGGATGGTACCTTATCTACTTTGGACTTAGACACTAGAACCAAAAAAAGGACAGCATTAGAATAAATCTATAATGAAGTAAGATTTATAGCAGACAATAATATCGAATCACCTGGTTTATTGTCAAAAATATTTTGCTTCTTTTCCTTCGGATGCTGTTTGGGAGACTTTGAGATGGAGCCATGTGAAGGTTGTTTGGAAGACTTAGAGGTGGAGCCATGTGAAGTCTGTTTGAAGGACTTGGAGGTGGAGCAATGTGAAGCCCGTTTGGGAGACTTTGGGTTGGAGCCATGTGAATCCTGTTTGGAAGACTTGGAAGAAGTGGAGCCATGTGAAGCTACCACAACCCAACATAAAGCATTAGATAAATAGTAAGAAATTTTTAGAGCTTAATTATTTTTTTATCTGTTACACATGGTACTCACTTTTCAAAAGAGTCAATTTCTTCTTGAGTTCTGCATTTTCCTGCTCTAAAAACTCAATTCTATCCTCGTATTTCAAATTTTTTTCTTGATGTCTGACATTTAGGTCATGGAGTCTCTTGATGGTTTGGTTTTTTACTGTAAGTTCAACCTTTTGCTCTTCATATTTCCTTGGTGTGTAATCTGGATCAAATTTTATTTTCTTCGTGGCTCCCAACATCATTTCATCACTGCTGTCACTTGTTGAATATCTCCTCTTTCTGATGGAGGACCTAGAAGACCTTGAGCTCCTGCCACTCATATGTTTTCCTTCCTCGTCTTTTTTAGCATCACTCTCAAAACTTATCTGACGTTTAACACTGCTTGACGCATACTTAAATGAAAAGTCACCAAGGACACCATCACCTACAGTGTCTATCTGCCTTACAGGAGTCATAGCTTCAGAATTCACTTTTACACATTGAGAATTTCCAGCATCTGAGCAGCCTGAGTCACTGCCAGCTTCATCACAACTTTCCTAAGTAAAGAAATAAAATAAATAAAAAAACAGAAACAATACTCTTACATCTACATCCACTAATGATTTCAAAAACTTAATCTAGCAACAAAAAAATTGTGATAATGCAGGCACAACTAAAAACTTCTCAAACATATCTAAAACAACGTAATATATTTAATATATATATATATATATATATATATATATATATATATATATATATATATATATTGCCGCAGTAATAAACTGAAGCAGCATCTCATAAATCAATTGGAAAATATACCTGGCCTGAAGATGCTCCATTGTCCTCACTACAGTCTTCTTCCCCTTCACTTTCTTTGTTCAGTTGTTTATAGTGAGATGGCTGCTTGAGGGACTCCTTTGGGTCAGGAGAGTTACAAGATTCAAAAGCGGTATCCTTCTTACTTTCCTTCACAGCCTGCCTCGACTCCAATAACTAGTCAGACAATAAAGGAAATTAGATAAGTGAAAAATGGGAATACTTATTAAATCTAAGATGTGAGAGAAAGCAAATACCTGAGTGGAATTCAGCAGTGTGTTAGAGCCAATTGAGTATTCCTCATAATTGTTTTTCATATTGTCTTTCTCTCTGGATATTTGCTCTATTTTCTCAGAATTTAAGGAATCTTTCTTACTTCCTTTCCTAGGCTGTTTTGAATCCGATCCCTGGTTTACTTCCCCATCCTTTTCCTTGTTGGGTTGTTTTGAAAATCTCTCTTTTGAACATTCATTTAGGTCATGACTTTTACAAGTTTCAGAAATGGGATCCACCTTACTAGTTGTCACTGCTTGGTTTGACTCCGATCCCTAGTCAGACAAGAAATAAATATAAGTGCAAACAAAAGAACGGAAATCTAAAATATAAGACACGAACCATGAGATAAAATGTATGCATGTATGCAAAAAAAGAAAAGAAAAACAGACTTAATATTTTTCAATTATGGAATATAATTTTAAATTTTACTTATTGTTCACAATAATATGTCAATCTTTATCTCAAGGAGCATACCTGGTTAGAAGGCGCTCCTTTCTCCAAAGACAAGTTAACTGCACTTACTTCCTTTATCTTGTGTTGTTTGGAACGGCTGCTTTTCACTTCTTGCTTTGACTCCGATCCCTGGAATCGCTTCTGAATGGAATCTCTGAGGTCAGACGTATTGTGTACTTGAGCACTTTGGTTCAAGCCCACACGCTTTTTCTTAAATCTCTTGCCTTTTTCCTAAATCATATCCAGAATTAAGTGAGATGAAGGCTTAAAATATGAGAGACAATTAGTTCTAACTGACAATTGCTTATTTTAGACAAACCTTTTTATGTTTCTCGCCTGAAGTATCACTTTTTTGAACTTTAGATTTGGGTTCATCGAATGATGTATACTTCCTAGTAAGTTTGTTGCAATACCTCTTCGAGTCCATAGCTTTTGCTAATTCCTCTTCATTCTCTGAAATAGGGGACAAACATGATATGTTTTCGAGGCTGCAGCCCAATAAAGGCAACCTAACATAGGTGTAAATAGGTTATAAACTTATTATGGAACTGATCAATGATGAATTACTGACCGTCCTATGTTATGATCTCAACGAATAAAACAGAGTTACAAAAACTCCAACTGCTTAGCTACTCAAGTACCACACACCTGCTACTAGTAACACAGACGCCCTGTAGTACCCTGGCTTCACAGCATTGCTCCCTCGCTCAAACACGGGAATCTCCGGCAAACGTTTCAGGGCTTCAGTCGGAGAATCGCCCTCAATTGGGCTCCAGAATACCTTATAAAGATACTCGCGGTCCCAACCTTCGTTTCTCCACTGAGTGGGAAACGTGTGGAAGAACTTCAAAGGTACCACATCCTTTTCGCCATCAACGTAATGCACATAAGCATGTGGTTCATCACGCACGTTCCTAGAACCGAATGCCATTTCGGGGCAGCACAAAAGGTTTTTGAGCATTCAGGAAAACCTTTCTCTGAACGGTGGTTCCGAACTCTTAAAGACTCTACACTGACTATGAAGCCAACGGTTTCTCACTCACCAACACATTCGAAGAACGGATATCGCGGCGCAGCCACAACGGATAACCAACCTTCAAACTTTCAAACGATCGACGAGACTAATTTTAAAATACTCCAAGGATTTTAAAATTGAAACATTTAAAAATCTACTGGCTCAATTTAGGGCAAAAACAAGCAGTCTTTGGCCTGCATCAATCGACGTTTGAAGTTTACATTTTAGTGGTAAGGTTGGTCAAATGTCAGGGAAGGGAAGCAGGTGGAGAGAAGAGGGGGGAGGGGCGTGTTTACATATAAGTTCAAGTTTAACGCGCAGATTTTGCAACCAACAAGTAGTCCATCAGAGCCATTAGCGCGTTTGTCGACCGTGAAAGGTTCGTGTAACGAAAAAACTGGTTGTCAATTTGCGTTCCAGTTTTCGACACCTTGTGAAATATTTTTTTATCAATTTATGGTGGCTTGTTTCAGTATGAACCGAAACGAAGACGAGCCAGGCAAGAAGAAGAGAGGTCCTTACAGATCGTACTTGTACGATCCGAGCGGTGCAAGGAAAATTCCGAGGCAAACGCTGTATTCAAGGAAAAAAGTCTTAGGTTTGTAGGTTAGGTTCGTATTATTTGTTTATCCCACGTAGCCCCAGGTAGTCCTTTCTAAATTTATGTGTTTTATAACTTTCCAGAAGCAAAGCAGAATGCAGAACAAATTGGACCTGATGTACCTGATGACCAAATTCTTGCTGAAACGAGTTCTGAAGATCATGACAGTTCAAGTCTCCCAGAATCACCCTCCGCAATGGAAGCAGATTCAGTATCAGAGACATCAAATACAATGAAGGTGAGTTTTTTTTTTTGAAAGATTTGTTGCACGTATTCAGATCTAAATTTTAATCATTTCAAGTCCCTCACCCCTCTAAAGTATGAAAGTGTATAGTTTATAAAAGAATAATTTGTAAGTGTATGAGTGTAATTCTTGATTGTGCTGTTCGTTACAGGGAGATGATGAAAAAGATGAAAGTGGCAGTAATGATGATGATTGCTCTGAGAGAACGGCAGACAGATTGGAGGATAATTCTGACGAAACAAGTTCTAATGGAGGTGACGACACTTCCAATACTGAAGGCAGCTCTGGAGATGAAGATTCACTTCATAATGGCGGTGAAAATGATGACAGAACTGAAGCAGAACTGGAAGTCATCGTGGGAGGGCGAAAGAAAATTAATTACATTGAAAAGTATCGTCTTAATGACAGGCTTTATCCTAATCTTCCACTCAGTAGGCTGGATGTCTTAATAATGACACTACACATGGCAATACGCCATTGTCATACTGAGCATTTCATAGAAGACCAGATAAAATTTGTAAACACCTTATTTGGCAGCAATGTTTTGGACATTTCATATCATGTATTCAAGAACCTGTTCCCATCTAGCTCATCAATTGAGAGGCATTATTTTTGTGACACTTGTGAAGTTTATGTTGGAGCTAAGAATGATTTTCCAAAAGAGTTACAGATAGCTAAGTGTCCCAAATGTGACAAAGATATCAATATCCAGTCTGTTGACTCTGGACATTATTTTATAACTCTCTCGATAAAAGAGCAAATTGAAAACTTATTGAAGAGATCTGACATTAAATTACTTTCTAGGGACGAGAGGGAGACTGATGGAATATCAGATATCTATGATGGGGAACTTTACAAAAGATGCTTTGGGCCTGGGTCTCCTTTAGAAAATCTTGATGCTTTGACTTGTATTCTCAATACTGATGGGGCTCAGGTTTTTGAAAACTCAGAGCAAGGTAGTTTATGGCCTGTCTTTCTTCATTTAAACGAGTTACCCCTTGAAGTGCGTTTTAAGACTGAAAACTTAATTTTAGCTGGTCTATGGTGCGGTAAAGGCTCTCCAAATATGGCTCTCTATCTGAAACCAGTGTTGAATCAACTCTTACATCTCTCACAAACAGGTGTGACTGTCCCACAAGCTCAAGGTGGCTCCATGCAACGCCCTGTGTTTGCAATAGGCCTGTCAGTTGATTCTGTAGCAAAACCAAAGTTACTTTGCCAGCGTCAGTTTAATGGTGGATTCTCATGTCTTTACTGCTATCATCCAAATGATGCTGTGTCTGAAGAAAGTAATGCTAATCACAAGCATTTTGACACATCTGTATCTTATCCTAACAGGACAGAAGAGGAAGTAATGAAAGACATGTTTGAAGCTGACTCACTGGAACGGGCAGGCCAATTGAGAAAATCAAGTGTTCGGGGTTTCCTTGGCCTTTCTATTTTCCTTATGTTAAATGCACTTGTTGAATCATTCCATTGCAACCCATTCCATTTAGTTTGGTCCGTTGTCATTGATTATATGCATGCACTATTAGAAGGTGTTTCCTCAGATTTGCTAGCGCAGTTTTTAAATATTTTAACTCCAGAGCAGATCAGTATTGTCAATAGCCGCCTTGAGCAAATTACTTTGCCCAAAGGGATATCAAGGAAACCTCGGTGCATAGGGCCTAACGTCAAGTATAAAGCCAAGGAATATAGGTCCTTCTTCCTTTACTTTGCTGTTCCGTGTTTTGAGGACTTATTACCAGCAAGACAGTTTTCCAATTTGAAATTTTTTGTCGATGCCCTTCACATACTACTTGGAGATAAAATCACAGAGACAGATCTGGAAAGGGCAAGGGCAGACCTTCTCAACTTCGTCACTGGATACCAAAGTATCTATGGTCTCCATAAGGTCACGTATAATTTACACTTGTGCACACACCTTGTTGATTTAGTTCTCCATATGGGCCCACTTTGGAGTTACAGCAATTTCATTTTTGAATCAGGCAATAGGCTTCTTGTTAAATTAGTCAGAGGGACCAGAAGTGTTATCAATGAGTTATCAGTCAAATTCACTAGAATTCAAGCAGCTCAACTCTGCATAGGTAATAATCCAATCAGCAATCAAGTGTTAACATTTTGTAGTGATTTATTAGGTCGTAAGTATACCAAAGGAGAGAAGTTTGAGGGGGTTTATGTTACGAATTCACACTCGTATGTGACAGTTAGTGATGAGGAGAGGGTTCTATTGGAGCAACAAAATGTGACTGTTCAAAATGGTAAGGTGGAAGTTTTCAACAGAGCTGTGAGTAATGGAATTGTTTTTGTTAGCAAGGCGTACAGCAAGGCTCGAACAACAAATGACAGCTGTGTACAATTGAAAAATGGATCATATGTAATTATAGATAAAATTGTATCAACTTCTGATAAGTCCTGCTTGAAATGTATTGTGAAACCAATCCGCATAGCCGAGGGAAATTTTCTGTTAAATTCTATTAAGAAATGCTCATACTTTGTTTATGAACCCCTTACCATTGTTAATTTCAATGAAATCCGGAGAAAGTGTGTTTTCATCCAATTTGGTGCCAAGTCCTATGTTTGTCACATGCCTAACTGTTATGAAAGGGATTGAAACAATAAAAATGCAAAAAATTCAATTTAATTATTTTATTTGTTGTTTTTAATCCTTTGCCTTTTTTTCACACCTGTGGTTATGAAGTGCGTTCTTAATGATGACCTTTTGCTAGCTCTCTGTAGAGCTTGCTAACTACAACATTGCGTTCAGGATGCCCGTAACAACTGTTCTGCTGAACAACATAGGGTCAGCAAGCAGAGAAGGTGCAGGGCAAGAATCCCCGGACTCGGCAATATGTAGGTAGGCCCAGTCCGGAGGGTGTGCGCCAAAAAAAGGTCATCTGAGAGACCATATTTTCTTAATCACGACCTCGAGAAACGCATTTCTAGATAGGTGTCCCAAAAAATATTTTTGGGATTTTTTTTGCGTTTTTTGCCTCTTGTTTTGCGGCCAAGTCCCGAGGTTTAGGTAAAAAAAAAAGTGTCTCTGAGTGGTATATTAAAATGCGTTTTGAGATGCCCCGAGTCGAAAAATATGGTCCCCAGAATTTTTTTTTTTTTTAAATTGACCAACTTTGGAAGTCTCTGGAGCCCAAACGGTTGGTCCAGAAAAATATTTCGTGTCCGCAACGCCAAAATCCCTCACTAATTTTTCGACGAAATAATTCACGATATCAGACTCCAATTGGAAAATACTTGGAAAAAAAAATTTCGAGCAAAATCGTCATTTTGTATCGATGAATTACACCTCTGTTAAAATTTCAGCGAAATCGGGAGGCGGTCGAATTCAAACCGGTCCTTTTTTGAAAGGACTCGCTAAGCCCCTAGAGGGTGGGCAGCTCCGCAATGCCGCGGTGTGCTGCGGGCCGTGACGTTTGCCTACCCTCCACTAGGCGCCCGATCCTAAATGTTTACGAACCCAACAGAGTCTTATATCAATAACTTATCCAGCTCGGCGCCGTCTAATCGCTGTAATATTTTGTCCCATGTCTACTCAAACAACACTCTACATGTCCATCTCTGAAAGTCGTTGCAAATCACCAAAGTCGTCCGAGAACTCATAAGATTTTCGGAGATCTCCTATTGTTTTCTGAGATCTCCGATGGCTTTCAGAGATCTCCGATAGCTTTCGGAGATCTCCGATGGCTTTCTGAGATCTCCGATGGCTTTCTGAGATCTCCGATGGCTTTCTGAGATCTCCGATGGCTTTCTGAGATCTCCGATGGCTTTCTGAGATCTCCGATGGCTTTCTGAGATCTCCGATGGCTTTTGGAGATCTCCGATGGCTTTTGGAGATCTCCAACGGCTTTCGGAGATCTCCCAAAGTCTTCGGAGATCTCCGAAAATCTTGAGAGATCTCACAAAAAAAGAGAGATCTCTGAAAATCTTGGGAGATCTCGGTTCCTGTTTCGAGATTTTCAGACCTGGGGGCCCTCGTTGTTGTCGTTATATGATTGTGATACGCTTCTAAAAGCGCTCTCCGCTCACCCGGCTCTGCTATCTGCGTGGCCAGGTGTCCAAACTGAGCGTTTGTCCTCGGGGAAGGGCAAAAAACAATATATTGACTATTGAGCGTAAGGATCCGAGCGTTTTTTTTCTTTTGGGAAGAGAACTTGTGAGGTTAGAACGACTGTTATATCAGAATGGTGAATGGAGTTGACAAAGAGGTTAACAATATCACTGTTGTTAAAAACTTGAGAGTACAAATCGTCAAAACAAATTATAGCTGGTTTAGAAAAAGCGAGGGAGGTAAGGTCTGAGGGGATTCCAGAAACTAGAGTTAATTTTTTACGTACATCAATAGGTATATTTTTCAATGCATCTTTTTCACCATAACAATACAATATGGTTTTAAACGTAGTACAAGGAGAATATAACGACCTTAAATTACGCAAATACGAGTACAACCAATGGCTTTTGCCCGCTTGACTTTGACCTACAGGAGGAACATACAATATTTGTTAAAGAGAGAATAGAGTACATACAGATAGATCATCACAATTACCAACCAGCACAATAGATGGCGGCCGGGTGCTTAAGACGCAGAGTCATTGCCAACTGAGCCTCTATCCTCTGCTTCCAGGCCTTTTATAGCTACGTGGCCAAATGGGAGGGAGCGATACAGACTGTCTAGCCAATACCTTTTATTTTCGAAGCTAGTCAGTGCAATTTTGGTACAAGACAGAGTATACAGACGTTGTCTCTTGCGACCTATCCTTTTAAAGCCGACAGTTTTTGGATCACCCTGCAGCAGACAGTTTTTGTAATCATCGAAAGAAAACCTTTTTTGACTAGTTTTTGGGACACCTTTACTACGGATAATCAAAGGAGTATTTTTAATTTTACAACAATAACTTTTTGGTTTTAGACAGACAACCTCTTCCAAAATGCGACCGCCAAGCTCGTCTGTGAAACACCCTGGACGCTTTTTGCGGTCCAGAGAGTAATGAGGACTTGACGGGTCGTAATTACTGGTGTCCAATATATCACCAAATTTTGGGATGAGATCCGTGCTGTAAAAGTCATCAGTCTCTTTTTCCACTTTTGCAATGATACTGTCGGTGTCACTAAAAATTAAAGAAACAGAGTCCTCATATTCCTTCTTTAGGTTTTCATACCAAAATTTCAAAATTCTATTTTTACTATATGAGAGAATGAGGACTCCAATGAAAATTGGAGACATGACAGTGACTGTGATACGTTTCATTTCAACAACAGCCGCATCTTCGTCAAAGGGGCTTGCTCGGATAAATCTAGGGAATTAACAAGCTTGGACAATGCTTTCTTATTGTAGACTAGACGCATGTCTAATTCATTCAAACAGTCTCTCAATGTAAAACCAAAAACTGAATTTCCAGCTAATTTCATCAGATCACTTTCCAGTTTCGTTGCTGCTTGGGCGCGCAGGCGGAGACATAGGTCCAAGTAAGGGGTTAGAATTGGGGCCTGAGAAAATGACATGACTCTGGTAACTGAAAGGATCTTGACTCCCAAGCGTGCTATAAATTGGAGTGTTGCCAGAGGAAGCACGTAGTTGGATCTGTCATGAAGATCCGCTACCAATTTACTTGTTTTCTGATTAGGATCCACGCCCAATAATGTTGCCAATATTTGAGATCGAGGACTCAACTCTTCTGCTAACACTGGGCGCTTGATTGGACAGGGCGGAAAATCAGCAAAATACGAATGCAGGTGTTTGGGAA
This sequence comes from Odontothrips loti, assembly GCA_038380765.1. NCBI lineage: Eukaryota > Metazoa > Arthropoda > Insecta > Thysanoptera > Thripidae > Odontothrips > Odontothrips loti. The sequence continues at coordinate 251,627 of JAZGLN010000119.1, read as the reverse complement.
ATGAAAACGAAGCCTCTACTAGGTATCCTGTGTTTCCGCTGCAATCTACCGAAAGAGGGTCAAATGAGGAGAGATTAGTTAACCATTTAAAATTGCCCGTGGGATACTTCTCTCCCGCCATCGTGGTGGCGTACAATGAGACTGCGTCTAGGTACAAAAGCCAGCTTGTCTTTTGTGATGAATCATAATCAGAACAAAATCGGTTGTTAGCCTTTTCGTTTTGACTCACCACTGTTGTAAATCCGCCATACATAGCACGCTGCCAAAACAAATGCATGTCACTGTCAGTCAAAAGTTCAATTTTCATACCTGTCATTTTCAAACAACAGGACCATGAAAATGAAGGGAAACTAATGAAATGCATTACATCAAGGCCAAATCTGGCAAACAATGTCTCCCGAAACGCAACCAAAATGTCAGCCAAAAGAAGGACATCTGTCCTTACATACAAAGAAACAAGATCTTTGAGAGTTTTTAGATCAAAAGTGTCCCAAATTTTTTGTGCCTTTTCATAGTCGGCAGGCGAACATTCTTCCTCCGTCAGATCGTTAAAGTAAGCCTCTCGAGGAGGAAGGCTGCGTTCCTGCAACACACTCTCATTTTTGAAATAAGTGTAAGGAAATAACATTTTCTCTGTGACCAAGTTAAATTTTTCTTGGTCTGGAAAGAAGGTCGCAGTGAGTTTAAAGTCTCCAGGTTGTAGAGTGGATGCAAGACTTGCCAGAGAAGCGGACAGAAGGTTGAAACTATCTATAAATCGAACACGGTTCCAGGTAATAGAAGTAAATTTTTCAGAATTCTTTGCTATGACATGAATATTGTTATCATCTGGAGCGACAATTTTTAGCGCTCTGACGATTTCTGCAAAATCGTAATTTGAGCCATTATGAAAGGCGACAACCATATCGCGGGAGAGAGTGAGTTGCAGGTTGCAGGGAGAACACAACATTCCCAAATATTGACCTGTTGTATGGGAATGGTGGGCCACTCGTTCCTCGATAGGTACATAGTTAGCACATAAAGAACACTGTGCTGCAGGGTCAGCAAAATCAATCTGCTGGTCATGTGACAGTGGCATTATTTTTTTGTGAGTTTCAGTCTCTAGCTGATCATGGAGATCCTTAGTTTGCCTCAGAAAGTTCACTGCACAGTCCTTACCATGTAGCACTTTCAGAGGGCGCCAAGGATTCCCATTCTCATCTATTACAAGAAAGGAGAGTGCCATCGGAAGGTGCCGGGAGGTTGATCCATCTGCTAGGGGCTTGATAAGCATTTCAAAATCAGCAATGCACAGGTATGGTCTCTTTAAAGTAAATTTGTGTTGTTTAAAAAATAAGAAGTTGTCTCCCGCAGCAGGGAAGCGCAGTTTTTGACATTTCATTGTGAGACAATATGGTTCGTGGTCAGTCAGCAAATACTCGAATGAAAATTGATGAAAACAATTTCGACACACAAATTTACGACCATGCTTTTTGCTCCTGCACATGGACAGCAACCGATCCAGTTTGCGAATGAATACATAGTGACCAGAGTCAGATTCTTCTTCTTGTTTTACAAAGAGCAAGTCAATGCGCCGTCTGTTGGGCTCACACAGAACAGGGCTTGTACGGAGAGGAAACAGCTCCCCCATGTCATACCCGATCACCGTGATTGCCAGAGCATTTTGCTTTTCTACTCTTGCTATCTGACTAAATGTTACTGGATAATTTACACCCGAAAAATCTACTTGGTCAACCATTTCTAATAATATTTTGGGGTTTTTAATGCAACGTGAAATATTAACATTATCAACATTCAAGGCCAAGAGAATTGCATAGAGGAAGCACATTTCATCATTATTTCTCAAATTAATGCAAGCCTTTTTCCTTTGAATAAATGCTGGAAGCGGGCTGTAGCTCGCCGCAGAAAGCGGGCGATAACCAACAGTCCTAATAACAAAGCTGAGCACCATATCAACAGTGAAGTTTGATCCGTTCTCGTTGAAATTTGACACATTTTCCGAAATATTCATTATACTTTGTTGATAGAGATCACGAATTTCCTCTATATTATGAACAATTTTTGTTTGACTAGAAAAGTGGGGGTCAGTCGTTACTACCTCTCCAGTTGCTAAGGTAATTTTGCTCATTCTCAAATTTAGAACTAGATTGAACTTTAAACCCCGATGAGCCAAGTAATCGTTTCTAATGAGGCTACAAGCTCTATCTGTTTCTGTAATCATAACCACTATTGGATCGGCATGAGAATTAACATTTAGAGTGTGCGTTCTTAGAAGAGCGCGGAAGTGTGAGGTAGTCACCCAAGGTATTGACGATGTGAATGATGTTGCTTCTGCTTCTGCTGCTGGCGGCGCTGGCGGTGCTTCATCTGCTGTCTCCTCTTCGGCTCGTCGTGGTCCAGCGGGGGAGGCCATTGGTCATCCGGCTGCGTTGAAAGGCCAAGAAGATTTATGGAGAAAATTCCTCCATGTCGAAAACGAACCCTTCCCCGACTTTACGTATCACTTTTATTGTGGGCGGGCGGCCCGCCTCAATCTCATCAACAAGGTACGCAAGATCGTCCGGACTCAGCCCCGCGTACCTCTCCGGAAAAATCAGCCGGCTCAGTTCGCCCTTAAACATAATGTCGGAATAGAGGCGCTCGCCGAAGCGCGTAACTGTTTTCCCGATGCTTAGAGACACGAAATTCATTCCCACCCTCAAATCTTTGGCTTTTACGAAGGGCACCACGTTGCCCAGCTGGTTAAAATGTTGGGCCATCTGGGGAAGGAGAGTGAAAAAACAAATAATAGTTTTAAAAAGTCGATGTAGACACTTCCCCTAGCTTGCAGCTACACACTCCCACACATGTGGAACAGAAGCGTTTGAAAAGAGACGAGACGGTACACCCACCTTTATTTCCAAATACCGTTGAGCAGGACGTTGAGCAGCACCACAATATGGTCAGGAGCTTGGGAGGTGAGCTGGCTAGGCACAGAGCACGCAGGGAAGGCTTGAGGCGTTGGAGCAGCGGAGCAGCAGAGCAGCGGAGCAGCAGAGCAGCGGAGCAGCCGAGCAGCGAAGCAGCCGAGCAGCGAAGCAGTGGAGCAGTGATGCAGGTACGATGCACTGACCAGAGTGACTCTCCCGAGTGCAGCGCGCTGCGTTTTAAAGGGTCCCCGTGCCCCCATGCCCCCGTTTCTGTGCTGCAGGAGCCGGGCCTCGGACGATATGCATTTGCGTACACGGATGCACACACACACACACACATGTGGATGCACCGAGGGAGAGTTGGCGACGGGATTACTTTTGTGGGCCATCGGTAAAGGACGAGGTGGGGCGGGGAAGAATCGTTGTCCTCGCTGCAAGACCTGGACCTCGTGCAACAAAGTTGGCCTCGCGACGATGTCTTAGCCGCCGCCGCTGCCGTCGCTGCACCGCGATGCGAAAAAACTGGTTTGATCGCGCTGCATGGCAATGACGCAGCGCGCGCGCGAGAGAGAAAAGGAGGTTGGCCCGGACACAGTCCTCTCCCTGTTGGTTTGGATAGGCGGACACAGAACTCTCCTACCGTTTGCGAGGCGGACACAGACCTCTCCCTGTTGATTTGGTTAGGCGGACACAGTCCTCCCTTAGCCCTGGCGAGGTAGACTAAGTCCTCTCCCTGTTCATTTAGATAGGCGGACACAGAACTCTCCCCCCCATGTATGCGAGGTGGACACAGAAGTCTCCATGCTGATTCAGATAGGATTACTTTTGTGGGCCATCGGTAAAGGACAAGGTGGGGCGGGGAAGAATCGTTGTCCTCGCTGCAAGACCTGGACCTCGTGCAACAAAGTTGGCATCGCGACGACGCATTAGCCGCCGCCGCCGTCGCTGCACCGCGATGCGAAAAAACTGGTTTGATCGCGCTGCATGGCAATGACACAGCGCGCGCGCGCGAGAGAGAAACAGGTTGGCCCGGACACAGTCCTCTCCCTGTTGGTTTGGATAGGCGGACACAGAACTCTCCTACCGTTTGCGAGGCGGACTCAGTACTCTCCCTGTTCATTTAGATAGGCGGACACAGAACTCTCCCCCCTGTTTGCGAGGTGGACACAGAAGTCTCCATGTTAATTCAGATAGGGGACACAGAACTCTCCCCTCTGTTTGCGAGGTGGACACAGAAGTCTCCATGTTGATTCAGATAGGCGGACACAGAACTCTCCCCTCTGTTTGCGAGGCGGACACAGAAATCCCCGCGACCTTTGACCTTGGACACAGAAATCCCCTTTCGCCCTCTACTCGCCAGTGCCGTAGAGGCCGAGAGAACGAGGGTTAAAGTTCCGGCCCGGATCCGCCCGCGAGGCCCAGGTACCTTCTAAGGGCACTCCCCATCCTGCTAGCTGAGATCAGAGATGAAATCCAAAAAGTCACTTATGCCCGTCCCCCTAAACGGCTCATCGGACGGGGCTGAAATTCTAGTAGATTGTGAAGGGGGTCGAGGGGAGCTCGCCCAGTCCGGTTGGACGCCGGGGGCCAAACATGAAGGCATCGAAGTTTTGGGGGAACGTCCTTAAGTAATGTGCGTACCTTTCGAAAACTCGCAGCAGGCACGCCCAGAGTCACACTGTCGATTTCTAGGTAGGGGTCGGCACGTGACACGAACCACTTCCACACCCAACAGTCGGATAATTTCTAGAATGGTATCTTAGTGACGGCCCCCCCAGCGGCCGTCTCCGTCATTCCCTGTCGGATTTCACGCGCAGACGCTTTTTCTGAACGGGGAAGGCGTCCGCGAGCCACCCCGCACCGGTTAGACGAGTTTCCGTCGAAAACAACTGGAAATCGGCCACGCCGTCCTGGAGCTGGCGGACGTACAACGGCGGCCTATCCACTACCACGGCGGCTCGGCGGCAGTTGACGGGGTGGCCTCGGTGGCGTGGTGCTCGCTGGGCCGTCCGGGACCACGGAACCTTGGCGGCGGCGAGGAGGCCGTCGTCGGCGTGCTGCTTGTGGGCGTGTCATTGAGTGCCCGCCGTCAATACTCCTCCCCCTCGCGAGCGCCCGCCTTGTCCTGGGTCACGGTATAAGTCCATGGCAGTCCTGGCCTCGGCCGTATCCGAGACCATGCTGCGAGGGTGTAGCCGACGTCCCCTTCCCCTCTTCTCCCTACCCTAGCCCGTTCCCCGCCAGAGTCGCGCCCTATTGCACCCAGAACCTTCACGCCGACACACTGGTTACGGCGTGGCCTCCGCACCAAGTCCCCTCTGGCTGGCTGCCCCCACGTTCCGTCCGTCCGCCCGCGCGCCCGCCCTCTAGATCGCGCCGGTCCTCGGGCACCTGCCCGTCAACGGTCTCCTCCTCTATGAGGCGCCCGCTCGGCCGGACGGCAGGTAGGAAGAGAAGAGCCGTGCCTTGTGCGACACCCTACAATGCTTTGTGAAATGTCGCGAAGCCTGTTAGGAGGCATCCATATACCACGTGACCCAAAATAGGCCACTTTTAGACCCCCCTCCCCCCGCGTGACCTGGCTAACCTAACCTTCCCATGTATTTAGTAGCGTGACCTGGGGCTGACCCCCCCCCCCCCCCTCCCCCCAACTAGGTCACGTGGTATATGGATGTCCCCTTATGCGAGACGCAGTCTGGCGTACTTCTACCTAGTTTAACAGAAAGCCTTACTTAAATTTTAGGTTCTGGGCCACAAGTGTTCACGTGTGCTCCAGGTAAGGCACGCCCTATCGGCCCCGTGTGAACGTGAGGACATGCCCTGCACGCAATCACTGTACCTGATAAGATGTCTCCAATGTCGGTCGATCAGGCGGTCACCGTCCATGACGACCGATGCCTATGAATGCCTAGACGAGAGAGAGGTAGACAGGCGGCGCGGTAGTAGTAACTCTATGGACGTTTCCGGTAGCTGGAAACCGGAACTACCACTACACTGTCACTTAAGTCACCAGCACCACACCACACCACACAGGGGTGTCCTAGGGACTTCACGCTAAGAAATGGCAAGCAACAAAAACAAATGGTTTTGGTAGTGAAACTTTATTATATTACAGGTACCCAAAGAAAAAAAGGTGCACAAATAAATTTCAAGTCACATAACCACAGCCACCCCATCACACACGATACTAAATCCACCTTTTTAGACATTTTAAAATAGGTTCTATTGACCCTCTCGTCCTTTTTATGCCATGAACCATTTGATATTTAAACGCCATTTCAGACACACTAGGTCACCAGTTCCTTAAATTTCAAAAATCTAGAAAAATATCCATCATGAAAGATTAAGAAAACGACAGGACGAAATTGACAATAAACCTGCCTAAGTCTGCTGTAAGCATGCTACAATTTTCAAGCCTCTACAGGCTTCGGTGCCAGAGCAGAAGATTTTAAAGTTAGATAGATAGATAGCCAGTCGGCTAAGGCCCACCCCACCAGGGGGATACTGCCTCTGGGCAGAGCCATATGCTGGCTCGAGTCGGTACAAACCGCCGACACGGACCCAGGCCAACCACCTGAAATTAGAAGGGTTAAGACAATGTCACCCCAGCCAACCCTCGACAGGGAGAAGCCGGGGCCCCCCTAGAGGGCGAGGACCACAATGGTAGGGAGGGTAGCAGGGGGAAGTAACAGAAGCAGCAAGCAAGCAGGAAGCTGGGCCAAACCAAGGCCCACACCCTAGCCGTCTGCCTCGGTGTCGGTGCCCTCCTCCTCTTCGTGAGACGAGCTAGCTAAGGCTCACGCAGGGCCGGCCGATCGCCTCCCCTGGCTGCCGCCGATGGAGAGCCACCCGGAGGCCCCGGACTGCAGGCAGGGTGCCCACGCAGTGCAAGCCGGGTGCCTCCACCTATTGCAGCGGACGGAGAGCCCTGGGGCCCCGGGAAGTCCCTCCGACCCGTAGCACATGCCATGCAAGCAGAAAGGAGTAAGCATAGCAAGCAAGCAGGAAGGAAAGCATTGCCTAGCGCGCGCGGGTGCGGTCGCGTTCGGCGTCTAGCAAAAAGGAAGGAAGTTAAGCGAAGACAGATAAGCCACTGCACACGCATGCATCCCCCCTTCCTCCTTCCCAGGGTGGATCGCGGGGAGACATTGATCCGCCACGATGATCACCAGCTATCCCAGTGACCACCGCCCACCCAAATCTAAGAGAAAGCAAAAAATTTAAGACATCTAACCCATTGTCCAAAAATCACGGGCAATCAAACTAAAATTATTCTCTTAAAAGACGAAAAGTCAAAAAAAAAAATCAAAAGATATTGAAAAAAAATCAAAATTTTTTCAAAAAATCAAAAACACAATCAAAAACATCAAACCAAAATCAAAAATGTCATGATCGAAATTTTGATTTTGAAAAATCAAAAAAATCATTTGATTTTAACTGATTGTCATTCTGTGAACACCCACAATCTGAGACAGTACCCCCTCACTTTACCCAGAGCACAACTGGATAATGTCTATTCAGCTGCTACATTAATAAGTCACCAAAATACTTTGTAACACTTCTTATACTTACGGCACTTTACTTGGAGCAAGACAGTCCATTGTGGCATTTGGACTTGCATTTTCCCCTTCTTTTTAACAACTGCAATTGTTTGTTGCACACTTGGTGTTGCAGTGGCACCTCGCATACCCGAACAAAAAAAATATCAGGTTGAACACAGCAGCAGGGAAGACATTAACCGGTTGTTCTCTGGGTAAAGTCCATATGACATACAGCCAAGAGCAGGACTGGCATAAGAGGGTCAACATATGACATAGAATTTTAACAGTTCCCAAGGACGCCTGGGTATGTATCCGTATGTAATGTCAGAATAAAGACATTACCCAGTGGCCTTGGTAAGGTTGACATTACCCGGGTAATGTCGGACTTTAACCGGTCACCCGACATTACCCTCAGCACATACACACTAAGACAAGATAAGACAATACACCTAGAACACAGAAGAGCAAAAGTACACTCGCATGTTCTAAAGATGCTGAAGACACTACTGTTGGAATAATTAATAATCCGCTACATAATACTCCTTTAGATCAATACATCAGACTGAACCCAAACCTGCTCCTTAATTGTACCGCCTATATCTAACAGTACTTCTAATATTTAGGAAAAGAAAGACTTCTTTTTAATATTTGACCCCAGAGAGTATTTGCAGAATACATTCCTTTCTTTTATTTGTATTTTTGCCTTTAAGTTTTGTGATTTGGAGATTTGAGCAGCCTTGAACCTCATATGCCCCATGTATAGTGCATGACGTTCCTTCAAGTCTTCTATTACGGGCTGAAGCAAAGGTTTGTGACATTTCTCGACATGTCGAAGAAGATTTAAAAATGATTTTGATGAGCCTTTCCAGCCTTGCATACACATTGGGCAATCCAACAATAGGTAGGGTCCACTTATACTTCTGCACAATTTTCTGTACTTGTTGGCAAGATACACCAGGGACTGAGGGGACAAACACTGAATGAAATTTTTTCGCAATACTGGTCCAGGAGTCAAAAATGTAAATTTGCTGATTAGTTCTTGCCTTTCATTCACCACCTTGATATTTCGTTTTTGAACCTTGTCTTGTCCTTTGGTAAACAAACCCAACATAGTCAGAACAGTCTGTTGGAACAGTAATGGTAATAATCGTTAACATATTGTTCTTCTAGTAACCATGTAACCATTTTAAAAAATTGCAAATTTTTCATTTACCTTGGCACCAGCACTTATATACTCATTACAAAGACTGTTGAGGACATGACAATCCATATCATTGCTGAAAGGGAAAGAAGAACTCTACATAATTTTGATACACCAATCAACAAAGAAAGTGAATGGTTGGCAATTATCAGACTGAAATATCCAACATCTGTGAAATATGTTACAAACATTACTTACTGTACACAATTATTCAGGTAATCTTGCAAATTGTAAACAGAATCAGTGACGTGTTTCCCCTGTAGTACTTGAGGTGACTGAGTGTTCAACCACTTCCGAGATATTAAGTTCAATTGCTCAACACTGCTGGTAATCTAGAAGAAGAACCAAAACAAGGATTTTAAATGTTTACTCTGTCATGTGCCTTTTTGATGGATCAATTTCTAAAGCACAACAAACGGGAAGTAAAAGTACTTTAAAGTTACCATGACAATGTCAGGACACTGTATTGTATCTTGATAGGAAATACCAGCATCATCAGTTCTGGACAAAATGCAGGACACCGTTTGCCAGTGTGCCATCCCCAGCTCAGCATGGGCACAAATACATGGCAAACACTTGGCATCAACCTTCAACGTTTTTTCACAAAAAACGATAAAACACATAAATGTCATTAGAGGAAAAAATATTGGAGCTTCAATAGGAAAAGCTGTGGTGAACTGAATCATAACTGAAAACAAGACATGACTTAACACATACCACACAAAGCTTTTCTCGCCATGCATGAAATTGAAATTACTTTCAAGCGCCCACACAAATTGAAAAGTGTCCTGGGTTACAATTACTAGCCACTTTGCACTGCCAATGAGGTGTGAGGTGCTGGTGAAAAACTGTAGAAGTTTACCGAGGACATGAGACCAAAACATCCTATCACATATAATAAATACAGAGTGCTCTTCCATTGGCTCATTCATGCACAGTATTGGCCTGCATTGCAATAGCTCAGCTCTTCCAGAATGGACTGGATCCTCACTGATGGCATCAGCATCACTGATATCAAGAACCTCTTCCTTAATATCCAAATCAGTTAGAATATCACTCTTTCCTTCATGGATGTCTAATACTCCAGAATGGTGAAATGGATCCATAATACCAACTTCGATGGCGAGCCTGGCGAGCCTGGCTGCTGGAATGCAGAAGACGCGAATGATTTTTGATAAATCTCCAAAGCCTCGTAAAGATCTATTACTTACTTGAGCAAACTCCTAATAATGATACACAGGATATTCTTTTTAAGGTCCTTTAGCAAGGTGTTTATGAGGAGTAAAATAAACAATATAAATTTAAGTGGATTTAGGTTAGTGTGTGATGGCTGGGACTGAACGAGCTTTACACGCACTTCTTTTGTTTCTCATCTGGGGAACCTTTCCGTCCGAACAGGGGGCTGTGATCAATATTTGGCTGAGCATCAGGGCTAGGAAACTCTCGCTGGGGGGAAGGAAGAAAAAAATGCGTCGTTCGGCAAGAAAAGGCTCTTGGATTCTTCTGCAACACGGCCTCTGATTTGACCAGGTCGGTCACGTGGCTTGCCCAACGCACAATTTTGCAAAATCCCCCTCGAGTTTCCTAGCCCTGGCTGAGCATTCACAGAAAATTGTCACCGTGCCTTGACCCCACTCGGCCACTGTGAAACCGTGAAGGCCAACGCTTCCTAGATTCTTTTGCTTTTGTCAACAACTTCACGGGCTTCACAGTCGAACAAGCAGGCAACTCTGGAGATTTCAAAATAGTGAGGAATGGATAGTCAATCTTTTTAATAAAAGAACATGGCTCATTCCGACTGCGGACATCCCAGACCGATACTAAAGTTCGTCTTTCAGGAGTGTATGAAACTTAGTGTTGAAGAGCGACAAGAATACCTCCTAAGATTGTACGGGCATCATGAGGTTAATATGTATGAGGCGGTTTATCGCCACATATACTGTCATTTTGCTGGAACTAAAAATTGCACGGTAAGGATATTCTTGTTTGTGTGTGCGTTCCTAACAATCTATCCACCCGCTATTAGAATGGCAAGCAAGCTTTTTGAAATTTGATGCTGCAAATGAAACCTCGAATATACTGCTCCTTGCTCCCACCAGCAGCGGAAAGACATTGGTCGCTTATGCCATAATGCTGAAAGATATGGTCTTGTTCGGTGTGGATTGCATAATTGTGCTGCCGTACGTCTCTCTTGTCACTGAACAAGCTGGCCCGTCCCTTCCGTCAAACCTTGGTGCCAGTTCCGCTGCGCTCCACCGGCACCTCGGTTCGACAGGGGGACTTGGCCAGCTTGGCCTGCCGGCGGCGTTAGCGGGGGCCTTCGGCCCCCCGCCTCAATTCTCCTGAGAAGTGCCCGATAGCAGATGTATTTGTTACGATTTAAATCGTTAACCTGAGCCCGTCCCTGTGCGCGCCGCGGTGGCAATGACGTGCGCGCGGCGGCCAACCCTAACCTTAAAAACAAAAACAGATATATTTTCAGTTATCACAAATGCGATATAAATCGAAAATTGTTGCCACCGTATGTGATTTGGAGTTTTTCTGTGAACGATAAGTCGGCGTACACACGTCCGCCCGAACGAACAAACAGTCGGCATCAGACTATAAGCCCGGCTCCTGCCGTTTCTAAAGAAACGTGTCGGGACGGGCTAAAAAGTAGGGAACATATATACTCTAATGTTATTTGCTTAGCACATCTTACTGCTGGATTATTCGATGGGCCCTACGAACAAAGCGCGATGTCCTACGCTCCGGATGAACAAAGCGCGATGTCTCTCGAGGCTCGTTTACAAAGCGATAAGTCACTTTCGTCTCTTTCGCCGTACGGGCGATTTGAAAGATTAAAGCTGTAAATCAATTCGTACGTTCAATTCTGAGATGTGAAATAACGCTAAGAGTGGTTGTTGATGATTGGAGTACCTGATTTGAACGCTATTCGGTCCAATTAAACAACATGTGGATTAATAATTACTTAAAAACTAAAGGCTGGGACAACTGACGGTCTGACCAGAGGGTGTTGACTTAGTGCTGTGCTTTCGAACGGCCAGAGAAGGTCGGTTTGCCTAATTTTAAGGGCGCCCCCGAGAGCAGGCAAGCAATTTTTGTCGGAAAAGTAAAATGAAACATGCGGGTATCGAACCCGTGCCGCCCGACCCATCCGAGAGACGTGAGGCGGTGCCGCAGCCGCTTGCGCTACGGCGGGTGGTGTGAGCACGGGACCTGGAGCTGCCTAGTGGGCAGTCGGATGGCAAAACCTATATCTCACACAACGATTTTGATGCACATCTAGTACAGCCGTTAAAAAATCTCGAGTAGCACTGTGAAGTTACAGAAAAGAAGTCTAAGAGGAGAGAGGTTAGAATGAAAGCCAACTTATCATCGGCATTGAATCGAAAAGAAAACTGGCGAGGGATGAGCCAAAGTGGTTGATGACCAATTTAGCCCATGAAGAATTCAGAACACAAAACTTACCATGAAATTTTGTTGTGCGTCCCACCTCCACCAACTTCTTGATACTTCCGCTACGGCGACGACGCAGGCTGTTGCTCGGATGCTCGGGCTAGGAAGGCGGGGGGGATGGGGAAAAGGGGCGAGCCGCAGCCGGCCGGCCAGGCGGCACCCGGCGGCCGGCGACGCGGTAGCGTTGGGAGATCGGTCTTTCTTGGGCGCACTCCACAGTGTAGTTGTGACTTATGACCTTTTGTTTCTCGCGAAAAACTCCCATTTCCCATCAGAAACGGACAACATGTATTTGACATAAATGAAGCAGAATGTTCCAATCCTACCAAATCCACCAAAATCTCATTTCGGCCAAAAAGTGACTTATCGCTTTGTAAACGAGCCTCGAGAGACATCGCGCTTTGTTCATCCGGACCTGGGGACATCGCGCTGTGTTCATCCGGAGCGTAGGACATCGCGCTTTGTTCGTAGGGCCCATCGTATTGTGCGTTGCAGGTTGCTGAGTTAAAGGTATTGGGAATCCACTACAGTTTCGCAGTGGAGGAATATGTCAGCCTTCGTGGCACGTTCCCCCCAAAGAAGAGGACCTCCAGACCTACGTGCTTTGTTTGTGTGACGGAGAAGGGTTTAGGTCTGGTGAACTCTTTATACACTGAGGGCAGACTTAGTGAGATCGGCACCATCCTAGTTGATGAAATTCACCTCATATCAAATGGATCGCGTGGAGCAACATTAGAATCGATGCTTGCGCTCGCTCTCTTCCACCGCAAGAGGCAGCAACATCAGGGTGGTAAGTGCGTGTGATTGCTGCAGTTCTTTTCTCTTCTGTTAACACATTAACACTTTCAGATATTGATTCTGTTTCCTACAACTTTTCAAAAATGTATGTTTTCTTCAAAAGATTATTTGGCGCTTCCACGGATCGTGGCTATGAGTGCCACAGTAGGGAATTCCATGGATATGGCTGGCTTTTTGCAGAACGCAGAAATATTTGAAGCGACGGTTAGTCCTGTTGACATCCAGCAGTTTGTCGTATTCGGGACAACTGTCTTTAGAGTTCGAGAATATGCTCCAGCTGGTTGTACTTATGGTCCATCGAAAATGTTTTTCGAAACAGACAGAGACATAGCACTTTCAGGCAAGTAGAAAGATAAAAGAAAATTAAAAACATGTATGGACTTTGAGGATACTTATGCATTGTGAGTAACTTTTTTATTTTTTGGGGAGAGCAGAAGGAGATTGTTCAAAACTTAATTGCAACCAGGTTATATTAAAACTGATAGAAGAAACAATTGCAAAGGAACAATCTTGTTTGGTTTTTTGTCCAACCAAAATGTGGACAGTATCTCTTGCCTGTGCTATCTATGAACACATACTGAGGAGAAAGACAATTGAATCAACGACAGATGCTTCACACCAGCTCTTTCGGAAGAGAAAGGAACTCCATGCCTCGCTGGAGACGAGTAATCGTAACACAAGGGTGCAATTGAGCGACATGGTTTTGAAGGGTATTGCATACCACAATGCCGGTTAGTATCAACTGGAATGTTCCTCATTTTATTCTAAGAATCATATTAGTAGTGAATAAAAAATCATGACAACAATTGGGGGGGGGGAGTACCTGTCAGAACCTACTGCTTGCTCTAGTGGTCGCTAGTAGGGACAAGATTGTGGTGTAGTCTCCTTCTTTCTCTGTTCTTTGTCTGCCTGCTTATCTGCACAAATAATGACAACAATTTGTAGTAGATCTAGCTGCTCCAGAAAGGGCTTGTATTGAGGAAGCGTTTTTACAGAAGGTGGTGCAAGTGATAGCTTGCACAACCACCCTTGCTGTTGGTGTGAACCTGCCTGCTGACAGGGTTATATTCCAGTCTTCTCTGAAACCTACCTCTGATAGCATTTCTTGTTGTTTTCTGTTTGTTTAATGTAATATGTGATATCTGCAGGTTATCATCAGAAATCTCCGTATGGGATCAGAAACAATTACATCATCCCAATACAGGCAGATGGCAGGAAGAGCAGGTCGATTTGGATTAACTGACCACGGAGAGACCTATGTGATTTGTGAAAGCACGTCTGAGAAAGAGAAAGTGCTAGAAATCATAAATTCTCCCTTGTCCCCAGTTCAAAGTTCCATGCATGAGGATGACTGCTATGCGCTTAGATGTCTCATCATGCGCATCCTGAAAACGGACACATGGTTGCCCTTGTCTTCCTTGGTTGATATGGCTCAGTGCACTCTACTGGCCCTGCAGATAGAACAGTTGATTCCTGGGAAAACACTCGCAAATGTCGTGCAACAGTGCGTGCAGGTATGAAGTACTACGGTATTTTTTTACTTATTTGTTTTAAATTCGAAAATGAAATTACTTATATTAGTTCATTTCGCAGACCTTGCTTTCAACAGAACTTGTTCTGAGTAGTGATATGGACGGAAAAGCTGCTGAGCAAGGTACAGAGGTGAAGTTAAAGCTGTCGATGCTCGGATTTGCTGCTGTTCAAGGTCAGAGTCCGTCTCTTAAATGGTGTACAGTGTGGCGTATTAAAGCAGCAGACAATGTGAAAATTCACATATGTATAACAGTTGTCCATGGATATGTTTTTCCTCCGTTATGCTGCTCTGTTTGGTACAAAGAAGGATGGGACATAGTAGAAATTGAACTTGGTGATTTCATAATCCTTACATTTCTACGCAGGATCGGTTCCACTAGATGATGTGAAGAATCTCCATGCTGAATTAGTTTATGCAACCACAAAACTGGATGTATCAGATATGTTTCAAATTATGTACATTATAAGTCAAAAAGAAATAGCAGCAGGAGTTCAGTTCACAACTGAGTCACAGGCAGCAGTTTTAGGAGTGTAAGTATTCTGAATATGTCCTTTGCTTCCGTGTTTTAATCCCTTGCACATTTTCACTGATGTGCTTAACCAATTATGTCCCTCTCCTATCCACTAATTTTCTCAAGACTCAAGATCTCTTGTAATCCAGAAATCTTGTAATCTCATATGTACTTTGGAATATAACATTCTTATGAAAATTTCTTAAATACAAAAGGAAACTCAAGGATAATTCAAGGAATCGAAATGAAATTTGAAACGATTTGTATACTGAATTCAAGCCTATTTCCCATTTGTTTAAACCAAATCTTGTATCAGATGCCTTCAGGTTTTCCAAAAGAAGAGGAGGTGGAAAGAGCTTTTGAAATACTGTCCCAGATTGTCTGTTTCATTCAAAGTCTCAGACTCTCAAAGCAGTGCTATGCAGCAGCTCTTAACATGGCTAGATATACAAGAGAACACGGTGGAACTCATGCAGCAGTTTTTCACCATTCAGAAACTGAAGGTATCACACGATTATATGCACATTGCTTGAAAAATGTCTCCCCTTCCACAGTATTTCTTCTTTTTTTAATTTTTTTTTTACATGGGTGACTTTGCTTTAATGCCTGCCTTTATAGAACCACACCAAGTTTTGGACTCTGCAAAGATTGTGGGCAATGATGATCTTGTACCTGCTCTACCTGAAGATACCCATGACATCTGTAGTTGATCTATTTCAAGTGCCAGATGGACAAATATTCAACATGGTACAGAAAGCAACATCTCTTGCTGCATCTATTGGAAAGTATGCTCATGTAAGTAATAAAGACAGTGGGGCACTATGCCAAGCACGTTCATAGCCTTCTTTATGAGATGACTCGTCATTGACTTGTTGTTGCTCGAGACCCGTTGTAAAGCATGTAATTATATCATTGTGCAGGTCTTTCCTCAGCTTTGGGTCTACAGCTGCATAATGCCAAGAATAGCCAAGTCCTTAATGGTGTTTTTTTCAGATGAGCTCTCTGATTTGCTAGAAATTCCGTTCGTTGGAGTGGTGAGTGTTTTATTACATGTGCCCCTAAATCATGAACTACATTTAAGTGTCTGCATTGCACAATTCTGATTACCCCCTTCAATTTTCAACAGAGGAGAGCGCGACTACTCTATGCGAATGGCTACAGTTCTTGGAAAGATGTCTCTAAGGCAGACACCAAGATCTTGTGCACCTTGCTAACTCTCGAAGAAGAAATGGCAACGAAGATTATTATGTGTGCACAGGTAAGAGGTGATATGTGAAAACTATCCAATGTCTCAACCAGTAGAAATTGTTCTATTTACCCAATAAAATCCCAATTAATTACAGGCTAAAGTTGTCACATCAATTATGGACTTGAAAGAGGAAGCAAATGCACTTGAAAATAAAATAAAAATAATATAAAAAAAAAACAAAAAAACAATTGGATATCGAGATCATTGTCATCAAATATCATAAACGCTGTCTTACGTAGATTTAGGAAAAGATTCAATGATGAGAAATACTTTGCCATTTTTTCCATGATACGTTCAGCAGTTGTTTTGATCTCCTCCTTTGTTTCTTCCCTTTATTATTATAGTAGTGTCATCCACATATATTATTGGTTCTCCTCCTTCTGATTTAACCACTTCTTGAATTGCATTGGTATACAGTATAAACAGATGCTAAAGACTTTATAATTTTCTTGTAAGGTAATAGGGTTTCATGTATCTTGGCAATGTATCCAAAATTAAATTTAGTTTTATCATATGAGATATTTGATTAGGAACATCTGTATGACAATCACTGTTGTTGTTCCCTCCTTCAAAAAAATAAATTATGGTACACCTCAAATCACCATGTCCGATGCAGATGTTGCATAGTTACTTCGGACCCTACATCTTGGAGAGCAGATGACTACCTGTTCCACCGCAGGAGCAACTAAGGGGAAAGAGAAAGGCTACAGAGGGGATCACTGGGATTTTCTCGATGCGCCGCTAGCACCTGTTAGTCCGGTAACTTACAAGAAAATCATAGCTAACTGGACGACTGACCATTCCGACGCAATTTCTCAGTTCGTGGCAGACAATGTACCGGATTCCACTCCAAGTTCCATGAGACGGTTCATATCCACTCTCCCAGAAGTATGGCATGATGTGTCAGAGGTGATCTATGGTAAGGCTTCCACTTACGACGCCAATAAACGCAGAGAAGTTCAAAAATGACCAACTTTGCGGTACCGGCTCACGTCATTAATCCAACCCCAGCCACCCACACATACACCCAGCGAATAACGCATTCCGCCATTAACGCCAATTTCTTACTCCAGAAAAACGATCAGATACATTTCATTACCCCTTTCGCACAGCTGCCACCGACAGCAGAGGTCATGGCGGGTACTCGATCCCGCGCCGCAGTAACAACCCAATGCACTGCTTTCGGTCACTTTGCACGAAAAAGCCACGCCCTCTCACACACGGCCATGCAGCCCTCACGGCAGGCCGACACACGGGGAAATTTGATTTCTGCCATAAACACCTATTTCTTACTCAATAGATCCCTCCAAATACGTATAAAACCCATTTCAGCGGCCGCCGGGCAGCACCGCAGACCCGAGGCCGACCCTACACACGGTGAGTCATGCTTTCTGCCATAAACGCCTATTTCTTACTCAATAGATCCCGCCAAATACGTATTTTACCCATTTCCACCGGCCGCCGGGCAGCACCGCACACCCGCAAGCACGGCTGCCCGGAGGTCGGCCCTATCACACGGCGTACTTTGATTTCGGTCAATTACGCCTATTTCGTTCTCTATAAAACAGCTCAAATAAATTCCACTCTCTTCCAGCCGCCGAGGCCCCGGAGCACGGGTGACGGGCTACTCTACGCAGCGCGTCCGAGTGCCTGGCCCGGCGCCCCGGCGCCGCGACTGCCCCGCACACCACGCCCGCACCTCGGGTCTACACACAGGTAATCCCGCATTCTGCCATTTACGCATTTTTCATACTATGCAAAACCGTTCAAATACATCTCATACCCGTTTCTTCCAGACGCCACCGCGCCGCAGCTGCCACCATAACGGCCATTTTGACTTTTTTCGATCCTCGATCGAAGTTCAAAATCGCCGAACCGCCGCCGGGTAGCTCCGCACACCCGCAAGCACGGCAGCCCGAAGGACAGCCCTACACACGGCGGACTCTGCTTTCGGCCATAAACGACTTTCTCATACTATACAAAACCGCTCAAAGACACATCAAACCCCCTTTGGCCCCCGCCGCCGGGTAGCCCCGCAGACACGCAAGCACGGCTGCCCCGAGGACAGCCCTACCCCCGGTGTACTCTGCTTTCGGCCATAAACGACTATTCCGGTCTCTAGAAAACCGGTCAACTACACATCAATCGCCCCTTCTCTCCCAGCCGCGGACCCCGAGCACAGCGCCACCGCAGCACCGCGGCCTGCGGCCCGCTCCCGGCGGGGGCGCCCGCGGCCCCGTCCCCTTAGTGCCTGGCCCGGCGCCACACACCCGCCACCGTCTCGCGCCCCACGCCCACCCAAGGGTCTACCCCCCGGCGGACTCTGCTTTCGGCCATAAACGCCTTTCTCATACTATACAAAACCGCTCAAAGACACATCAAACCCCCTTTGGCCCCCGCCGCCGGGTAGCCCCGCAGACACGCAAGCACGGCTGCCCCGAGGACAGCCCTACCCCCCGGCGTACTCTGCTTTCAGTCATTTACGCCTAATCCCTTCTCTATAAAACAGGTCAAATAAATTTCATTCTACTCTCTTCCAGCCGCCGAGGCCCCGGAGCACCGCAGCACACCGCAGCCCCCGGGCCGCGCCGCCCGGGGCACCGCGGACCACGGATGACGGGCGACTCCACGCAGCGCGTCCTCACTGACGCCGGCCTCCGGATGCCCGACCCGGCCATGCACACCCGCGCCCGATCCGCGCGCAACGCCCGCACCACAGCCCTACGCACGGCGAATCATTATTCCTGCCATTAACGCCTATTTTATAGTGTATGAATCCCGCCAAATAAACCTCAATCCATGCTCCCCACCCCCGGCCCGCCCGGACCCATAAGGCACCACAACCAGAACGAAAGAAGCGCTCAAAATGACTGATTTATCGGGGGGAAAAAAACAGCACTAAAAAGTGGCCAAAACCGCCTCGCTTCGCTCGGCGCGAGAAACAGCCCCTTCCCCTTTTCGCGCTGTTAAGTGAAAAACGTTCATTTTGACCTATTCATTCATTAAGGCTTTAACAGCCAAGAAGGCGTATATGGCATTATTTTGGCTGATTTACATCTGCCAATCTGAAGCAAACGTTCATTGGTCAAAAACATCCAAAAACACACGAAAATGCGTTTTGCTGTGCGCGGGGCCGTTACGTTCTCTATGGCTGATAATCGAACTCTCACACAGTCGGTCATTATGAATGATTATTGAAAGGCGCGGGTAGGCAACCCTCCCTACAGCGTAAATTATCTGCCATTCTGACCGAAATGTTCTCTGTTAAAATAAATGCACCATTCATTCATTATGGCACATACAGCCTCAAAGGCCTCCCAGCTTGCCACCCCGCACCCCGCGTGAGGATAGATTAAAGGTAGCAAGGTGACCGATACGGCCAGCCGGAGATACTAACACAATGAACGGAAAGCTCATACCGACAGGTTCGTGCCAGTGCTTTTTAGTTCAAAATGAACGAAACGCAGGCCACAGAGTGAACTCGGCAGAAACGCTGTGCACAACAATACGCCATATTGACCGTTATGACATCCGGTGTGTCACCCCAGACGCACCTGGACCGGACCAGGGCTCCGGACCTGACCTGGGTTCGCCGCCGGGTTGGAACAAGTGTCCAAGTACAGCACTTACGTGCTGTACTGCGACACTTTACTTAAGTTAACCTAACCTAACCTAACCTAACCTAACCCATACCAGTTTTTGAAGCATGGTCAACATCAATTTCTAGTGGCAGGGTAAGTAAATGACTAGAAGCTGAAGAAGGGCCAGGATCTGATGAGGGTTGGCCACGGACCAAAGCAGCAGATAAGGATGCAAGATCAGAACCACAGGTGCTAGAGAGCTGACTGCGTGCTGATACAAGGGAACATTCTGAAGGCTCATTTACATCTCCTGCAAATAAGAGATTGTTTAAAATATGAAGTTCAATAAATCAATAAAAACGCTTCGTATGCAAAGACAAACTTCCCTTACCACTCAGAAAAGCGGGGATGCCAGCATCGATTTCCAGTGGAAGAATGAGCAGATTTGAAGAAGGGCAAGGATCTGCTGTGAATTGGCCACTAAGTGATGCAACTGAAGTTGAAGCCACATCGGGCCCATTGGTTTTACTGTGCTGACTGGATGCTGATCGTATAAGCGAGCCATTGGAAATTGATGGCTCCTTAGATATCAGCCTCATTAATGATTGCTGCCCATCGACATTCTCTTCTGCACATGGAAAAAATAAACACGTTACTTCTTTTCCTTTCAAAAGTTATTCATTTCATGATAAATAAAGCAACGAGGTTACCTGAAACCATAACATTTTGAAAACAACTTACTGTTTTTTGTAATGCCCAGACTTTCCCACCACGTCGACACTTCAGTCTCTCTGATGCCCTCCATTGATGGACAAGGACTCGCCACTTCATCTTGATTTTAGTCATGTGTGGTATTTCAGTCTAAGAATAAAAAGAGAAGTGAAATCTATGATAAGTAAAAGGGATAGGGACGTCTACCAAGCCCAATCAAACCTGAATTTGAACGCCGTTACACTGGTAATGTTAAGCATACTACCCCGTGATTAAATACAGGAAAAATGGGACAAAAAGGGAAAATAATTTTGTAAATAGTGACAGGGGGAGTGCAGGCATGAGCAGACAGACATAATTTATCGGTTTACCCCATTCATTGCACAGAAGGGTTATTTACAAGGAAGACCACAATGACAACTGAATTAGGCCACGAAACAGGTAGTAAATGAAACATTGTAAGAAATATGAAATGGTAAATGTGTACACACCATTGACTCTCGACTGTAAGGGTGGTGCTTTCTTGCTGCTGGCATCGACTTTTTGCTTGCCTGAAACAGAGCAAACAAAACTGATAAAATGACTAGAAGAGCAAACAAAAATACTACTTAAAAATCCACTCAAAATGTTAAGATGAAAAGGTCTATCAGGGAAGATAAATGAAGAAAAGCAATAGAAACGAAAACGTTCATACTTCTCAGAGGTTATAACCAATGATAGCCGATGCAAAATGAGAAGTACTACTTACGTTTCAGGCCTGCGTCCTCAGCCGCCTTCTTCAGACCGGCAAGGAATTTTTGACGGTTTAACATGGTTAAACCAGGAAAATCCTTACTTTGCAGGCCAGTTGCTACTATAGTCGATGCAGCTTTCACGCCTGGTCAGCCTCCCGCCGCCACATGTAGCTTTTGTTGTTGGAGTGCGGAAACCCTGCCCGGGCATCTTGTCGCAGGGAAGCTACGTAGGTTTTACTCGGAGACGCACGAAAAATAGAGCAAGAGGCTCGATTTTCAGATATTTTTTTAAAAAAGGCGACTCTTCTGAAAATTGAAATATTAAGACCAATCGAAAGATAATTTTTTACTCTATCGAAATCAATTTTTACCTCAACCTCCACAAAAAAGTGACTTACTAAGGTTCGAAGTACAGCGTGAAAGATACGTAGGTTTGGGCGGTCCCGAGTGAGTTACGTAGGTTCAACGCGGTTGGTAGACTTGCTTGAGTTCCGGAGGCCCCGCCATAGTTACGTTCATTTGAAACCGGCAGTTGCTCTTACGTGTGATTCGAAGTGTGCTTGCGACTTACGAATGTTTATCAGAGTGACCATTCTGTTACGCGTGTTTCATAGGGACGCGACGATAAGCTCAACAAGTAAAATTATTTTTGAACTTACCATCAAATTATATTTATAGCTTACTTTTTGGATTAAACAGTAACCTGGAACACCCGCAGCAAGCGCACTGACTGCCGAGCCGCGCCCGGCTCAGGAGTCGGTGCATGCACGCTGCAGCGTCAAGCCAGGGGACGGACGCCCCAAAGGGACCAGAGGACAGCGAGCACACTACACCGAACGCCCTTGCGTCTTCAGTCAACCCCTCGATCCAGATCTGAGCTGCCCCTGCACGACGCAGTCGGACACGCTGCGTACATGGTGGTTGGTGCGGCGTAACAGGTGGCATCCTAAGGGTCTACACACCGACTCAAATTTTTGGTGATGTGACCAGCCTTCCTACACTGTAAAATTTTTCCCCTGGCCGGTGTACAGGGGGCTGGCGTAGCTTAGGTTTAGCCGCCGTCGTCTGTGCCATCGCCAGGTGTCGGCCGCGCCCCCAGGCGGGCTAAACTTAATTGTAGTTTCGGAGCAGGGTGCTCAAACTAGCCTCTTCCGTATTCGCTTTCCTATTCTATTCTCTTTATCGCCCAGCTCCGACCCGCCATTGGAGGCAGCTGAACTCACAAGGCGACGGGGTTCCCCCCGGGCATAAGGGTCAAGGTGCACGAGTTCCTCAGCCGCGCCTGGGCCTTCATCTCTAATCTCATTCTTCATCCAGCGCGGGCGCCGTCCACCAGCCAACGAGGGGTCACGCGCGTCGTACGGATCTCCGACTGGCAGAACGTCGCTGACGACCAGGACCTCGACGGCATCCTGCAGCCGCTGCACGACATCGAGAATTAGTTCCACCAGCCGCTGTCAGATCGTGCGTTCGATAGGCAAGCGGAGCTCTTCAACGACGCGCACTGGTGGTGCCGGGCCGGGGCCCCGCGGGTCGGCGTTTTACACGTCAACAGCGTCGCAGACGCCGGTGAGGACCCGGTGCTAGACCTCAATCGTGTTCTAGAAGTGGTCCGCGAGACCAGGACCAGGGGCCGGCGCAACGCAGACGTCTACGCCGCGGTCGCCCGAGCGCTTCAGGAGGCCACGGACGTGCACACGGAGCCTGTCGCCGGCGGCTCACTCGCGGTCCACTCAGCCCCCTCGGGGGACAACACGGCAAGGGATCACAGCTACTACAAGCCGGTGGTGAGTCTTGGTCTCGACGGTTCGCTTTTGACTCCGTCTTCCCTGGCGGTGAGCAACCTGTTTGACGAGCAGTTGCAAAACTTCCCTTTGCCAAATCATAACTCCTGACAGAAATGAATTGTTCTTACTTTAATCCTCTTTAGTGAGATCCAACTATAGTTTCTCTTTGCGTTTTTAGCAGAGGAACATGATACTCTGAGAAATATCCCAGAAAAATGACATGGGTTCGGCACATATGACAAAATATTACATCAATGTCATGTTCAGTTCTAGTGTTTCTAATTTTCCGGAAAAATTGATCATTGGAAATTTCCAAGAAATTTTCCGGAAATTTCCGAATTTTTTTATCAAAACAGTAAGAAACGACAGAAAACAGAATGGCTTTGATTCATTTGACATTTGACCTTCTTGCCCTCTCCCCGTACATTTAGGACCAAGACTAAAAAAATCAATGCATTTGCATAGAGATGTCACCTTATTATGCAAATGAATATGCCTATTTATGTGCCAGAATTTGACCACATTGTGCATGCGGATCATGCGGGAAAAATTAAACAATTATGCGGGTATTGTGCAAGATTTTGGCGCTCTTAAATAAGTTTTCTGCATCTGAATACATTTCTGACGGATCTGCATTCATGTTCATATTTGATAACGGCAAAGAGTGGACAGGACAGGAACGAGATTGAGTACTCAAGTAGTAATTTCACTTCAAACCGGTGCCTTCCCTCCCTT
The DNA here is from genome assembly GCA_038380765.1 of Odontothrips loti. Taxonomy (NCBI): domain Eukaryota; kingdom Metazoa; phylum Arthropoda; class Insecta; order Thysanoptera; family Thripidae; genus Odontothrips; species Odontothrips loti. The sequence continues at coordinate 227,877 of JAZGLN010000119.1, read as the reverse complement.
CCCCTACCAGCCGCGTAGTCCCTTCTCCCCTTCCTCCCGCTCCAACGCCTCGCACCTCCCAGCGTGTATCGAAACGTTTCGCAAAGGCGCTGACTGCTAAGAGGTGCGAGTATTGATTGACGACGCGCGATTTTTGATTCGAAGTCCGAACATCAGCCGTTGTATGTGCGAAAACGCCTAAATTAAGCGCGTTTTATGCGCATTATGCAAAAAAGGCGTTGTGCTGCTATTTGGCCTGGATTATGCGATATTATGCGGTTTCAAAATAGGGTCGGGAGGGGTCAATACATGCAAAAATATTATTTTCAAAGCACAAGCACCACTTTAGAAAAATTATGCAATTATGCGCTCGCATAAAGTTGACATTTCTAAATGTATTTCTTTTCCGTGAACACAATATAAACTATATTTAATAGTTTTCTTTCAAATCTAATGTTTGGATCTTTTTCATTTTATTTTAAAAACAAGCACTCGTAAGTCACACTCACACTATGTCATAACTTGTGAACAGTTATTTAAAATCAATATATCAGTCATGTGAAACGTGCCAGACCCAATGAAATACAAGTTCCCACCTTTCATGATACTATTTTAACTGTTCGCTAATCAACATTTCCAGTCCATATTGAGAACTGGCTGGCTATTTCAGAGAATGGGGGGGGGGGGGGGTCTTTCTACTTTCAGGCAATCTGTGTGTGTGAATATGAGATTTTGTCTTGAGGGGCAGTTTTTACAGTGCAGTTACATTGTACATCGTACATGTACGTCATCTGGTTTAGATATGTCGAGCCGAGGCGTTGGACATGTTTTAACAACACTTGCCAGTTACAGGAGACCAGCATCGCTTTGGCCGATAGTACGATACTGTCTAACCAACCGTTGACAATGCTAAGCACCTTTTGTGCAAGAGTACAATACAAAGGTCATTTCAGCTAAGCAGTAGTTATATTCCGCAGATAACTGTAGGATAGACAACAACTGACATTTAAGCTGTATACAAGTTAAAAATACTTAGTTCCTTCCTCTTTTATTTAGCAAAAAGTTTACTTTGGTTTCGAAACACACCTTACAGTTTGGGGACTACTTTTATAATGCACACGACGCACATCCCCGTGTCACGTGCCGCGTGCTTCAATTGAACAGTTACGCGCCAGTCACCGTAGAAGAAGACAGGCATGAACTTGAAGGAAAATGCCATTGACAACTTCTTGATCTGGTATAATCCCTGCAAAAATAGAATGGCATCTTCTTTACACCTGGTTAAAGAGCTTGAGCGCTTCAGCCGAGGGGTTACTCACTTGACCAAAATGTATACACCTGATTTTGATTTCGATGATTCAGTTGATTTTGTGGTGATTCAGTTGATCTGGTTGTGATTTAGTTGATTTAGTGGTGATTCAGTTGATTTTGTGGTGATTTAGTTGATTTAGTTGTGATTTAGTTGATTTAGCGGTGATTTTGTTGATTTAGCGGCGATTTAGCTGATTCAGTTGATTTAGTTGTGATTTAGTTGATTTAGTGGTGATTAAGTGGCGATTTTGTTGTTTTGTTTGCGATTTCGTCCCTAGTTTAGAGACTATATGATCAAACAATAACACTTATACGATTGTTTCAATGAAGCAACAAAGCTTTCTGAGTGGTTGCCTACCCACGCAGGCGCTCGCCCACACTAGGCAGCGTCACGTGGTTGCTGCTTATCCGTCCCACTATCCTCTACTCTCGTTCGCTCCTTCGCAGAATCGTCATTTGGTTCCCCGATTTGTAAGCCCTCTTACATTCTACCCCCGTTCTCGATTGCGGAACGCCTCACTTGTCCTACCCCCATTTGTCCTACCCATATATTTATTAATATTTTTATTAATAAAAATAATAATAAAAATATTACTTGCCGGTTGTCCTACCTTGATTATTTTTATTCCCGGAATAAATATATTCACAAAATATAAATATTCCCCGATCTCGTCGGGCACCTGCGCACGGCGGCCAAACGAGCCTAACTTAGCCCAATCTATCCAGCCTAGCCTAACCGTGTGAGCTAATTCATCAGTCCTCCTACCAGGGTGTCTCGAACCAGCCTAGCCTCACTTACGTAGGCAGCCTAACCTAACCTAACGAGCGTAGCCCAACCCAGCGAGCCAAAACTTAGCGAGCCTAGCCTCATGTAACCAGCCTAGCCTAACCCAACGGGCCCAGCTGATCAGTCCTCCCAGAGAAGCTCACAGCGTAGTGGGTACAGAGGGTGCTGACTTAGTGCTGTGGTTTGGAACGGCCAGAGAAGGTCGGGTTGCCTAATTTTAGGGGCGCCCCCCGAGAGCAGGCAAGCAATTTTTGTCAGAAAAGTAAAATGAAACGAGCGGGGACCGAACCCGTGCCGCCCGATTCACCCGACAGACACGTGGCGACGCCGCAGCCCCTTGCGCTACGGCGGGTGGTGTGGATGGTTGGGACCTGGAGCTGCCTAGTGGGCAGTCGGACTGAGAAGACTCGCAGCAGCGTGTTTGACGTGCAGACGTTGGCAACACTACTCTCGGGGGCGCTCTCTGTCTCTCTCGCACACACTACGGAGGCGCGCCATTTGAGTGGGTAGAGGGACAGAGAAGCAAGCAGAAGGTTCCTGGTTCTAATACTGGATTTTTCGTTTATTTGAAAACAAATGTATGTCAGGTGCCTGCAGAGTCTACAGTAGACAAAGCCGCAGGACGCTCGTGTTGGGCGGGCCTGCCTAACGCACAGGCGCTGTGCCGAGTCCTACAGGCATAGGCCCACCTTCAGCCCGAACGCGTACGCGCCTGCAGGGCGTGGGGTAGGCAAAGCCGCAGGACACTCGTGTTGGGCGGGCCTGCCTAACTCACGGGCGCTCTAATGCCAGTGCCTTGTAATTCAGCGAGGAGCAGGAAAGAAATCGGAACACTTGTGTGCCTAAGACATGAAAAGTAATAATTTTTGCCGTGTCTGCTTGCTTCTCTGTCCCTCTACCCACTACGCTGTGAGCTTCTCTGGGAGGACTGATCAGCTGGGCTCGTTGGGTTAGGCTAGGCTGGTTACATGAGGCTAGGCTCGCTAAGTTTGGCTAGTCAGGTTAGGCTGCCTAGGTAAGTGAAGGCTACGCTGGTTCGAGCAATTAGGCTCGCACGGTTAGGTGAGGCTGGTTACATTAGGCTACCCTCGTTAGGTTAGGCTCGTTAGGCCGCCGTGCGCAGGTACCCTACGAGCGTGGGCAATATTTATATTTTGTGAATATATTTATTCCGGGAATAAAAATAATCAAGGTAGGACAACCGGCAAGTAATATTTTTATTATTATTTTTATTAATAAAAATATTAATAAATATATGGGTAGGACAAATGGGGGTAGGACAAATGAAGCCATCCCGAAGTGACTGTTTTGGCCGGGGCACATAATGACATGACGATTTTGTCACATTTTCATCATAGAAGCTCCCACTGATGGTTTTTCCCACTAAAATCCGCCCTTAAACTGTAGATATTGCGAAAAAATTTATTACTTAGCCGTGTTTAAGTGTTGTAGCCTATTTATGAGTAAACATTAATCTCGAATCTTTGGTTTCCTTCCCCACAGTTACTCCCCACATATATTTTGTTCACGCGATTGACTTGAAATGTTGTCTGTGATGTCTGCTGCGATACTTATTTTCTTATTCTTACTGTGCAGCCAAATATATGTTTTTGTTATGAATCTCATTTTTAAAAGGAGAGTGCAGTTATTTCGGCAAACCAACAAACCTAATCTTTAAATAGACACATCACATTAGCATTTTAAAAGAAAATGAATTTGGAGGACATTTAACTGTTTTCTATGGATTTTTTTCCTAATTTTCGATGGTAAACAGCAAGAATCACATAAAACATGACCTCCTACACTTAAATTTATATAAAAGCATGGTCAAAAAGCTATTTTGTCTGCCCGTCACTATCTGCCCCAAGGCTTGTCACTATGTGCCCCAGGGTGGGGCACATAGTGACAAATGCAGGGATGTACTTCCATACCATTTACTCTTAAAACATATGTCTGACTATGAAAACTATGATGAATTCATGTAAAGGAAGGCCATATCTTGTGGGATAATGCAATTGGAGTCAAAAAAATTAAAAACTGGCTTAAAAAAGTCGAAATTCCAAAAAGTGTCACTATGTGCCCCACTCTCCCTTACAGCGTGTACACACAGATTTTAAAACCGCTGTTTTAATTTATGACGTGGATGTATTTGTTTTCAGCATCGCCCTTCCCTCTCCCCTCTCTCCTTTTCGCTGACCCCGACCTGGGTCATCTGCTCATCTATACATAAGGGTGTTCTCAATTATTTTCGATCTCCGTACATACACGCCGCGAAAACTAGACGTCACAGCAAGACGGGACTTTGCAGGGTGGTAGAAAATTGCCCATACCAGCGCATGGCCGGTTTCAATCAGTCCTTGAAATTCCAGGAGAATCCCTGGAACGCCTTGAACAAGACCTTACGAAACACGCGTTTTTCGGTGTCAACGTGAATGTTTTTCGGGATGAAATTTAGCTTATGCGCTAGATTGAACTTTCCTCTACCACACCCTGTCATCAGAAAAATTGTAGAAAATTTTACACGGCTGGCGTCTATGCACGGAGCAGTCATGTTTTGCCAGTGAGTTCATCATTAGAGAGAGACAGACGATCGTGTTCTGTCCTTGTTTCACACCTCCGCAGCTCACTTGCCCGCTCGGCTGCCGGGGTCCGCCATGGTCCTTTTGTCCCATCCCAGATCTCGGCGCGTGAATGGCAGGGGTCGCTCACAATTTATGGCCTTCTTTCGACGTGCAAATTTAAATCCAAATATCGCATCTATATTGCACTCATCTTGTTCGCGTTAAAATGCCGTGCATAGTGATCTGAGTACCAAGTCTGTGCGCCAATTAGGAGCTGAGGTACGGGGGATTATTGATTTTACTGGATATTAGGGGTCCGACAAGATCACCTCAAACCGGCGACAAACAGCGTCAATTACATCGTGTTTGGTACCATTTTAAGCGCCAACATGGAAGGATATTGAAATACAAATCCACATTTTTCCTACGTGCAAATCTCTGTTGCTAACTTTGTCTCTAAAAGACTCGCACTGCCGCCGCGCAGGTGCGCGACTACTGCGGTGCCTGCAGTGAGTGAAGGGGGGCCATAAACTTTACAATGGGGTCGACGGCATGCTGTTCGATCCCTTTGTACTTCCAAAGTCCAAATATTGACGCGACAGTTTTTCAAATTTGAAATTAATCCCAATGTTCTTAACACCTCCCGGCACTGCAGTTCCGTTTTTGAGGCGTGTTCGTACGATAATTTTGAGCTGAATTGGCACGCCCCGGACGCCCCGACAGGCCCCGGATCTCGGAAGACTGCGGCAGCAGGACCCGGCGGAGGCATCGGCGAGGACACCAGCGCGGCGGCGTTGCCACACTACAAACATTCTCACCCAAAACGATGCAGCCCGGCCCGGACCCGCGCCGCCCTCCTGCTCCCAGTGGCGAGTCGGTCGAATGGCCTTATTGCTGCCGTCTCACGCCTGCGCCGGCCTGTGGCTCATTCCCATTTTGAGGCGATTTTGGAAAAATGCAGCTCGTGCCGACCGCTCGACCCTGCGCAGCCAGTGAGTAGCCGGTAGCCGTCAGGGTTAGGGCTCTCGGCACATGTGCTTACAGCGCTGCTGAAGTTTTTTATGAAGAGCAGTAAAAATGCGTCGTCAATTACACAAAAAAAGTATGCGTGATTCCGCGCAAATTGAACGCCTACTCAAAAATCATGGGTATCAATAAACATTCGCTGCGATACTCAGCCGCTTACCGGAGCCAGCCCCTTGCCCCGGCTGCTCCGGAAGACGGTTCGTCCCGTCCTCGTCGTCGCACGTACGGCTGGGCAGGCAGAGGGAGGGAGAGAGTGATCGCCCGTGCGGATGCGGCTTTGCCGCCCGGGCCCGCGCGGGCGGGCTGCAAAATTCACCTTCAAAAAGGATATCTCAGCAATCGTTCAACTGATGGAAAAAACGAGGGTATCGTCACAGAGCTGAAAAATGCCCGCACACGTGGCGGTTTGATAGGAGTAATCTTTTGATATCTGGTCTTATTTCGGCGCCACGATGTTACATTTAAAATGAAAACAAATGTTTCGGCGAGTGACTTTTAAATTTAAGTCGGGAAGGAATGGTCGGACCCCTCAAGTATCAGCGAAAGAAACGTGCAGAATATTCCAAAGATTACACCGCAGAATAGAAATAGTTTCTAGCTTTTACCGTTCTCCTGCTAGAGCGTCACAAAGTCAGAAAACAGTAAAGGACATTTTTTGACCTATGAGCCCCGGTTTGGGGGTCATCCTATTTCCGATTACAGTAAAAAACAAACAGCCACTAGTGGCTGATGCGTGACAGGCCAATATTTGAAACGCCAGCCAATGCTGCAACGGCTTTTGCATAAATATTTGTGTTCATTTACGTTTGTTATTTAAGCATGTTTTACTTTGCAGCTTTTTAAAATGAAAATGACGAAAAACTATTTTGGAATTGTAAGCATCGGCACGCGCTTGCTGTGGACCGGGTGGGTAGCCACCATAGCAGCCACGGGTCTGCCCGCCCGCCGCGCCGCATCTCGCCACGCCGAGCCACGCCAGCTTGTGCCGGCTGCCTGGGGCTGGTAGAGAGAGGGAGGGGGAGAGAGAGGGAGGGGGAGAGAGAGGGAGGGGGAGAGAGAGAGAGAGAACGAAAGAGAGAGGGAGAGCGCGAAAGAGAGAGAGCGCGAAAGAGAGAGAGAGAGAGAGAGACAGAGAGACAGACTTGTGGCTGGGTCGGACCTTTGTGTGAGGTTGAGGGACCCGCTGCAGCGCATGCGGCGGTGATGAGGCCATTAGTTCCGGACCCATCAACCCTCTAGCAGACAGTTAAATATTAAAAATTCGAAGGTACTGGGAAATGATAACGTGTTTTGACATACTCGCGTTTTTGCGATGATAATGATACACAACTTCAGTTCAGTCGCATTCTTTTCAAGGAACGGATTTAGTTCATTTAGCGGTGACAGTTGATTCAGTTGATTTAGTTGTGATTTAGTTGATTTAGTGCTGATTTAGTTGATTTAGTCATCACTTGTACACTGATTTAGTGAGTGAGTAACCCCTCGGCTTCAGCAGTCTCTTATTCTAATACCTCTACACTGTAAATGAGACAGAAATGATCTTCATTCAATGCAAAATCGTCACTTTTTTAGGATCACTAAAATGTATACCAATGTATCGACACGGCGATTATTAAAACAGTCGGCCTTTGCAGGCCCGAAAACACCTGGAAACGCCGCGTGAGACAGTTTTTCGATGTTTTTATAGACTGTGGTGCTCATCAAACCATCTCTGGTCCAAAAAATTCGTTTTGAAAATTCCCTTTCTCTGAAAATGGCTTGCAAGGGGTTTCTGTTGGGTTTCTGCCAGCGCAGTTTTAGGGTTGTAGCTGTCGAGATATCGCATTCTCCGCCGAGAGGCTAGTGGAACTTAAAAAACCACAACGGACTGTTTCCACCCCTATTGGCGTCGTCCGTGTGAGGTGAACGTTTCAAGGAGCTTAAGTTTTAAGTTTGGTAAACCTCGCTAGTCCATAGTGCACGCAGCCCCTGATCAGCTTACTGGGGGGAACGGGCACCTCCGAGTAGAGTCGTTGAACGTGCTGATCATGATCGTCTTCCACGGGTCAGACATGTACGTGGGCGCGAAAGTGCAGAAGTCACGTGTTCGCATGACGTACGCGTTCTCTTTCCAGCCCCCGCGGGAACTCCATGAAGCCCAATTAATGTCCAGCTGCAAAGCACGGGGCACAACTGGCGTCAGACCATACTTCTGCCCTGAATAAGGAATTTAGTATTCTGGCTGCAGGCGTGAGATACATGAGTTTTACTCAAAATTGCGTTACACTGGTGTAAATTCTATCAGGAAATCAAAACTTCTATCAGAAATTTCTGTTAGGAATTCTGATTACCAGGTAGTTTTCCTGATTGCCTGATAGCTTTTCTGATTACCTGGTTGCTTTCCTGATTGTCTGATAGCTTTTCTGAGTTTCTGAAAGCATTTTCTGAGTTTCTGAAAGCATTTTCAGGCGGCTTTTCTGATTTCTGAAAGCTATTCTGATCTCTAATAGCTTAGTCTGATTGCTCTCCTGATAGCCTGAAAGCAGTTTGCTTTCAGCGTAAGCTGTCAGAAGTCTGCTTTCAGAGACAACGCTATCAGGATGTTCTGAAAACTTTGATTTTGAAAGGGCCATAAAACACAAACCTCTCGGATTTTCTGCTTGAAATTTGGTATGCGACATCAGTTTGCTAATTTACTAGGGCCATTTTAATTTTATCAAAATCCGACACTTTTTTTTCTGGCATCTCGAGAACGGTTCGTGTCTGAAATGTTTTGAACTATCAGACAATGCTATCGGCAGCATATTGCTTTCAGAGATTCAACTACAGCTATCACAACGTTTCTATCAGGGCAATCCTATCAGAAATTCGCTATCAGAGGTGCGCGAAAATTTGGCAGAAATCAGAAATTTTTTCAGATAGCTCAGGTCTGATAGCAAAACCATGATAGCTTTTCCTGATAGCATTTACACCAGTGAAGTTATAGTTTTATTCCACGAAATGAGACAGGTCTATTTCCTCACATCAAAATTGCTGTCCAGAGTGCAGGGGAACGTAATGTTCGTCCAGGCGTATCTTAGGTTTACGTTGCGGCGGTCTCGTTCTAGTCGCCACGTGAGATTAAAAGGAACTGCGGATTCCAGGTTGCTAGGACACCTTTCGAAATGGTCTATAAGGATGCGGTAACGACCCTGTTACGGGGGAAACATAACTCACTGGCACAAGAAACAATATTGAGGCAAAATACCACATGTCCCAATCTGGTATAGACAGCAGCCGGGGGACAGACAGGCATAGCTCTATGACTAAGGATTCAGCAGCCGCAACGCCGCGCCACGTCCTTCCGCCGAGCCGCTGTGGTACTGTACTGTAGGCCCTGTAGGGCAGAGCGCAGCCGCCCCCACCCTACCCCCGCCCCCGCACTGCCTGCCTGGGCTCGCTATCGCTCACTCTCTCTCTTTTGCTCTCTCTCTCGCGCGCGCGGCTACTGTTTGTTTATACGTTAAATGGCGCGCGCCCGCGACGCATCCACCAAGCCCCCTACAGTATAAAACCTGCAGTAATAGAGTATATCTAACGATAACTCTAAAAAACCTTAACGCTAACGTGAAAGCATATGAATGATAACTCTGAAACGTGTGTGGCGTGTAGGCGTCAGTGCACCAGAAATGCAAGGGCTGCATGGGGGGGGGGGGGGGGGGGGAGCAAAGATGCTGACAAGAACTGAGGAACTGTATCCAGCTCGCTTTGCTTGATCGGGCTAACATCACAATGAGCCCCGTTGTGGTGGGCCACACACTAAGCCAAAGCGTTCTGTTTGGGGACCGGCCTTGGGCTGCTGAGTGTGCCGCCTCGTGTGTCATAAAGAAAGTGTTTACGAGAATCCCCGCGCCGACCCGTGCCGTGCTGTAGTCCGGCCATACGGCGGCGATTCGCGTTGAAATGTGCGCAAGGTGGATGCGCCTGTCACAAGCAATAAAGGTTGCTGGGTGCGGGAATTCTGAAAGTATCTTTATCCTAGTGAGCGGGAAGTTACAAATTTAAACATAGAAATTTTGCAAATTTGACGAGCTCTACACGTAGGGGTGGACAGTACGATCAAACTCATACAGGGTTGTATGGGGCGGAAACGCATATTTTGGCCAGAACGGGCGAAAAACTGGAACTGGCAAGGCGGACGGAGCGGAGGCGGAGCGGAGGCGGAGGCAGAGCAGACGGAAATCAAGGCCCGCCTCGTGCTATGGAATATGAGGCTCGGCCTAGCGCTGCTCAAGAGGGCTGCTACTGGCTGCAGCTGCTCGGGCTACTGCGCTGCCGCTTCTGCTACCTGCCACGCTACCTGCTACCTGCCACGCTACCTGCTACCTGCCACGCTAAACTAACCTACCTTACTAACGCTAACCTGGCCACGCTAACCTGCGAGAGTTCAAGCTAGCTGAAGTTGAAACTTCATCTGCTAAAAAAAAGTATTACTTTAACCAAAAATAGAAAAGAATTATATCAGAGAGTGCAGTCTGTTTTTCGAGCGAGCCGATCGCTTCGCTCGCATATTGCAGGGACAATGCTTCTCATGTTAAACATATGTTCCACATTCGCCATATTGGCATGTTGCAAAGGTCTAAATTTTCACAGCTGCATGGGCTTTGATCTGGAGACCATTCGATTGTACACCAAAAACTGAATAACGTACAGCACTGTACGGGAGTGCAGAAGGAAAGAAGAGTTCACGTCGTACACGGCAACTCCACCATGCACTCAATCTCAACTGAAGCCTAGACGACATACTTTGGTAGCACTCACTGCTGTAGTAAGCGGGCCCCCTGGTCTCGGGTTGCGGGCTTGCCTACCTCCCAGGGGCAGGTGTCATATTTCGATGACGTCAGCATGTCGCGTGCAGGGTAACGGATGTCGCGCGCGGCGCCAGTGTAGCGTGTCCATGTTTTTGCTCTACTGCAGTGTCAGCAGTTTACTGAGATATGCATCTTTACCTGTCTCTCTCGTTGGCGAAATGTGTGTTCTCTCTCGCACTTAGTGTGTTATGCGTGGTGTCGTCTTGGTAGTGCAGTGCACATTTGCGATGTGTGCCCAGATTTGTTTTTGTGCAGTGCACTTGCACTACAGTGTCGAGATGTGCTGTGCGTCTTTTGGCTGGCGGTCAGTCCGGCGCGGCGCGGCCCGGTGCGGCGCGCGTAGGCGCGGGCGTTTTGGTGCGGTCTGGCGCGGTCCGAGGCGCGGAACGTCGAAACTTTGCAGATACGTTCACCTAGGAATAGTCGAAAAGCGTCGGCACCCAAAGAAAAACACGGGGGTGGCAGCATTTTTAATGCGAAGAAGCCCGAAGAGAAGAGATTCGGGTACAGGAGGCCCAGAGAGCGCTTAATGCTGGCTGAAACCCCCAAAAAACGACCTTTTTCGCCTACAATTCGCCTACGAATCGCGTACGGCAGGCTTACTGCCTGCTACCTGGACGGGGTGTCCGGATTTTTACGTGTCCAAACGACCAAAATATTGCCGAGTCAGCCGCCGCTAGGCGTTTTGGCTGCAAACTACGGTAGGGGTGTAATTCTGGCCAGAATTTTTTTCTTTCGCTCCTCGATCCTATTCCATCCAAAACGTCGAGAAATACGACAAAAATAATTTTAACACGCCAAATTTCATTTCTGGCAACGTCCGAAGTGCTCCGAAGAAACTGCGGTTGTCCGGCGCAGGCGTGTACGCAGGCCCTCAGCTGCTCCAATTGACGTGTTAAAATTCATCACGCACTTTTTCAGGTAGTACCGACACTAGAGGTCTGGAAGTAGACGAGACTCGAATTTTAACACGCCAAATTTAGTTTCTGGCAACGTCCGAAGTGCTCCGAAATAACTGCGTATGTCCGGCGGAGGCGTGTTCGCTGGCCCTCAACTGATGCAACTGGCGGGTTATAACACATCAGGCACGTGTTTTAGCTATTACTAACACTTTAGCTCTAGAAAAAGCCTAGACTTGAATTTTAAGACGCCAAATTTCATTTCTGGCGGCGTCCGAAGTGCTCCGAAAAATCTGGGTGTGTCTGGCGGAGGCGTGTTTGCTGGCTCTCAGCGGCTGCAATTGGCGTGTTAAAATTCATCAGCACGTTTTTCAGCTAGAACCAACACCTCATTAAGAGGTCAACGAAACTTCTTGAACAAGAATGAATAGGTACACGCTGGAACCAAAATTAAAAATTACCTAGAACAGGAAAGGTTTTCGTTTTCATACTTTTTATGTTTTACAGAGATACACGGTGGTCCAAAGTTCACGCAAATTAAAATGTCGTTACTGAAAAACGATTTATCTGAAAAGAAACGTTAGAATGAAAAATGACCGCAATAGAGTGTCTAATTTGGGACTTTTTCGGGTTTGGAGTCTTTGCCACAGTTCGGGCGCATATAATATAAATATTGTATTTATGTATTATTTTAAAATATGTGCCGTATATTAGCTAGTCCAAATTGTCAGTAGTTAAACTGTTCAGGTGCACATTGTGATGTTGTACTATATGTTTGATAGCTAAAAATTGTAAATTTTAAATTCGCGCTGATTTTCATGTTATTTCATGTTAAGGATTGCTTAACTCTTGTTAAATTTGGGATATTTAAATGCATTTACATATTAATAAGAAATAACAAATTCAGTAGCAATAGTTTCGTTTCGACAAAACTTCAGTTGTGTGTGGTTTCACAATTAAAGTAATTTACAACAAGAACAGAATTTTAACACGCCTATTCGCCAGCAGACAGACCTGCGCCGGACACACGCAGTTTTTTTCGGAGCAGTTCGTACGTCGCCAGAATTGAAATTTGGCGTGTCACGAATTTTAACACGCCTATTGGAAGAGCCAAGAGCTTTCTAGCATGGCGGACATGGCGAATCTCAATTTCTCAACAGCATTTCAGACGTAACCAGAAATAAAATTTGGCGTGTTAAAATTCAAGTCTAGGCTTTTTCTAGAGCTTGAGTGTTAGTAATAGCTAAAACACGTCCCTGATGAATTTTAACACGCCCATTGGGGCAGCTAAATGCCAGCAAACACGCCTCCGCCGGACATACGCAGTTTTCCGGAGCACTTCGGACGTCGCCAAAAAGTTAATTTGGCGTGTTAAAATTCAGGTGTAGGCTTTTTCTAGACCTCTAGTGTTGGTACTACCAGCAAAAAGTGCGAGATTAATTTTAACACGCTAATTGGAGCAGCTGCAGCTGCTGCGGGCTACTGCGCTGCCGCTTCTGCTTCCTACCTGCTACCTGCCACGCTACCTGCTACCTGCCACGCTACCTGCTACCTGCCACGCTAACCTAACCTACCTTACTAACGCTAACCTGGACACGCTAACCTGCGAGAATTCAAGCTAGCTGAAGTTGAAACTTCATCTGCTAAAAACAAGTATTGCTTTAGGGGCTATCTGTAATCTACGTTGACACCAACAGGGTGGGGGGAGGGGGATCTTATGCTTGTCAACGAAAGTTAACGGGGGTGGGGGTCAAAAAGTTGTCTATAACTGTCAGCGTAGATTTTAGATTGCCCCTTACCAAAAATAGAAAAGATTTCTATCAGAGAGTGCAGTCTGTTTTATCGAGCTAGCCGATCGCTTCGCTCGCACATTGCAGGGACAATTCTTCCCATGTCAAACATATGTTCCACATTCCATCTGTTTGATAAAAGAAAACTTTCGAATTTCAAAAATTCGCAAACGTTTTTACTCCAAGCACGTAGGCAACCATGCACAACATCACATAGTGTTTGCACTTCTTGAAATAGGGTATTCCGGAGTAGAGCTTGACCGAAAACAAAAAGAGGACAAGAATCACAAAAGCGGTTACGGAAACTAACGATGTGAAAAGTTACGCAGCACGTGCCACGCTGTCAGCTACGAGCCGACTTAAAAGTTTGGAGGCTTAGCTCTCGCTGACGATGTGTCACGACCATTTTGGTAAGGTCACACAGCGCAGACTTCCACCGCGCGGCCTCGGGAAGTGCATCCTCCGGCCGCGTGGGGTAGCTCCAGCGCTGTATGACACAACCAAATCGTCGTGACATATCGTCAGCAAAAGATAAGCCACCTAATTTTTGAGTCGACTCATGGCTTACGGCGCGGCACGTGCTGCGTAACTCATCATCCCGTTAACTTCCGTTTCCGCTTTCGAATTTCTTGTCTTATCCTGCCAGATAAGCTCTACTCCGGAATACCCTTTTGCCAGCGGAACAGTCACTCTGTCTATGTTCATCTGCATTGGCCTTCACCATGTCGCCATATTGGCATGTTGCAAAGGTCCAATTTTTCACAGCTGCATGGGCTTTGATCTGGAGACCATTTGATTGCGCGCCAAAAACTGAAAAACGTACAATAATGTACGGGAGACGGGAGTACAGAAGGAAAGAAGAGTTCGCGTCGTCCACGGCAACTCCCCATGCACTCATGTCAATCCCAACCGGAGCCTAAACAACACACTTTGGTAACACGCACTGCGACGCTGCTGTAGTGTCCAGTGTGCACCTCGAGGACCAGGTAGGTGACGAGAACTGCGACCGCAGCGACAGTCAGGGCACGCCATGCGGTAGTCATGGTCCGCGAGCTGCGGCTTCAATGCCCATCCGTTCCGACGTTGTAACGTTGCTGGAAGCTTTGTTTGCGTCTGTGCGTGTTGGGGTTCATGTCCACTGACATGACACGTACGGCTAGCGATGCCCGATATGATATCGATATATCGAAATATCGATATTTCGATAATATCGTATCGAAACCGCCCCCTGCGATATAATCGATATTGTGTCACGATATATCGCGGAGGACGAAAGTTTCCTCTTCTACGCAACAGTCTGAGAAATCTCCCTGCGGTATGTTCCGTCGGCGAGGCTGTGACGCTGCGCAAGCCCCCGAAACACCAGCGGTTTCTCTGTCACACTGGCACTGACACCGGCAATCGGCTAACACCAGAGCACCTTAATCAAAGGTCGTTCCTAAAACGCTTAATCAATGGTATTTGGGAAGCCCTTAATTCAAAAGCTTGTTAATTTAATTATTTTGAAGGTTTATTTTTATCTTGAACCTGGATCAAAGATCGCTTTCATGAAAAGTTTAATCTACGTAATTAGGTCCTTTGCTTCCTAAATATTAATTTTGCCAGCACTGTCAACTTCTTTTTTTTTTTTTTTACGCGGTACTTTCCGGGTTAAAAGAGTTGTATATGGGACCATATACGAATCTTATAAAATTGTTTACACATTGTATATAATCGTATATGGGCTGTATACAAGTGTATACGAATCGTATATGAGACCATTCGATTCATGTATGATCCCGCATATATGAGCTGTATATGAAGTCGTATATGTATGGGTCATATACAGCCACATTCACGTATACAACCATATAGGAATCGTATGCAAGGTACACAGTGTGCGGGTTAATATATGAGTTGTATATGGTCCCGTATACGATCCATATACACTTGTGTACGGCCCTTATATGTATTGTATACACATTATATATGACCCCATATACAATAATATACGATTCGTATATGGTCCCGGGTTGTCGTTTGGTTCACGATCAAACTCTTGTAAATGTTGTAATGACGCGGGGAAGGGGGGAGGGGGTCGGCATGCGCATTTGGGCCACTACTGGGCGTTGCCCTCAATAACGCTGGCTCTCTTGTAGGGACAAATTTAATCGATATATGACCGATATATCGAAATATCGATATATTTTGGCGCTATGTCGATATTCGATATCGACTGCATTCGATAAGTTCGATACCGATATTATCGATATCAAGGGTCTCGATATGAAACGCTACGTACGGCGAATTCAGCCACGTGAAATGTTTTATATAGACTGAGGTCAGGAGGCAGCTACACTGCAAAACGGTAATTCCTCGAAAACAGCCTGCGGGTTTTGCGACTACTTAATTGTGTACTGTTAAAAATGTTCACGTTAAATTACGAAAAATCGTTGTAGTCAGGACATTTATGCCGGTTATTTGTTGCGCACGGCAACACGCTGCATCGGCCCCAGCCTAAACTGCTAATGCAAGCACTACCTGGAACACCCGCAGCAAGCGCACTGACTGCCGAGCCGCGCCCGGCTCGGGAGTCGGTGCACACCCAGAAAATCCCGTTCTCGGAACAGGAACAATGTTTTCCACGGGAGCACATTTTGCTCTCAAATGCGCCAAGTAGATCTTGATCATGATGCGAGATCCATATTCTTGAATCGAATCGATGTCTCTCGGTTCGAGCACAAAGTGTACTCGGATGTGACAGTTCCGCCGAGAGAAATCATAATTTACTTGAAATTTTGAGTGCATTGAACTCCTATCAAGTGCTATATGGGTTTGACAACGATACAGGTCATCTTCCGAAGAAAAATATTGCCGCTCTGAGCGAGATTGTGAGTTCTGAGTATAACACTCTGACCACTACGCCAGGTGTTCGACTCTGCAGAGAGCAGAACATGGCAACGCCACATGATGCGGTTGTGAGTGGATCGAGAACATAAGCCGAGAACACGAAATCCAGTATTGTTCTGTTGGATCGAGAACGACTTTTTTTGGGTGCAGCGTCAAGCTAGGGGACGGACGCCCCAAAGGGACCAGAGGACAGCGAGCACACTACACCGAACGCCCTTGCGTCTTCAGTCAACCCCTCGATCCAGATCTGAGCTGCCCCTGCACGACGCAGTCGGACACGCTGCGTACATGGTGGTTGGTGCGGCGTAACAGGTGGCATCCTAAGGGTCTACACACCGACTCAAATTTTTGGTGATGTGACCAGCCTTCCTACACTGTAAAATTTTTCCCCTGGCCGGTGTACAGGGGGCTGGCGTAGCTTAGGTTTAGCCGCCGTCGTCTGTGCCATCGCCAGGTGTCGGCCGCGCCCCCAGGCGGGCTAAACTTAATTGTAGTTTCGGAGCAGGGTGCTCAAACTAGCCTCTTCCGTATTCGCTTTCCTCTTCTCTCACTTTGATACTCGTCTGGTCACCCTCCTCCCGTGTCATTTTCGGGGCCTCTCTTTTTAGACTTTCACCCTTAGTCAAAGGCTTGTTCAGAGGCAAAATAAGAATAATTATTGTTATTTATTATCACTTATTATTACTTATTATTATCTGCTAGAGATAAACCAGAAATCAGCTGACTGGAAAACCAGAAAAACTAATGAGCTTCACTGGCTAGGCTAGGCCGCCTTGCTTGCCTCAAGGCATGGGCCTGCCAGACGGCACCTTTTATAGGACGACGCGGGACGACGGGGGAGCTCGACAACGTGGCTGCCAAATATTACAAGGTAGGCGTACGCCAGACCGCGTCGTGGCGTAACAGGCTTCGCTCACCGCGAACCACTGTTTCGCCCCTCCACGCCTGGCGTACACCTACCTTGGCCTGCCGGCGGCTGTCACCGGGCGTGTGGGACCCTGCGGGGCTAATCAGTCAGTACTGCGCCCTGCGGGCGCCTGTCTTGAGGCGCGAGGGACGCTACGCTTCTAACCTAACCCCTGGACGTACCTACTCCCACAGTATTGTGAACTTCTCTACCGTACTTAATCGTGCTTAACTCTAACTTAACTTACCCTAGCCTTCTCCAACCTTACCTACCCTTCCCTACTCTAACCTAGCCTACGCTACTCTAAACTAACCTACACTACTCTGACCTAGCCTACTCCAACTTCCCCTACTCATTGTGGACTTCCTGACCTACCCTTTCCTACTCTAACCTAGCCTACCCTACTCTAAACTAACCTACCCTACTCTGACCTAGCCTACTCCAACTTCAGCTACTCATTGTGGACTTCTCTACCGTACTCAATGCTGCTCAAACCTAACCTACTCTAGCCTAACCGGTTCCGGTCCAGGGAGGCCCGGCTTGGACAACTGGCACCATCAGCAGCACCTGAGGTTTTCTTCAGGATTGTGATTGAGGTCCTGAGTGTATTTTAAGCGTTATCGGTTCCCATCTTTAAGTTCAAAATACTGCTTTTTTTAGCAGTTTTTCCTTTTGTTCCTGCTCCTGCTCAAGAATGCCCTGGTTTGGCCCCTAGCACCTGCAGCAGTACCTAAAGGTCAAATTTGGCATTTTGAATTGGGTCTTAGGGTGATTTAAGAGGGGGTCGGTCGCCATGTTAAAGTTTTATATTCTGCACGATTAAGAATTTGGCACCCCGTTCCAGTTCCTGCCCAAGAAGGCCCTGTTTTGACCCCTAGCACCTGCAGCACCACCTGGGGTAGATTTCGGCATGTTGAATGGAGTCTTGGGGTGATTTTAGAGGGGGTCATTCGCCATGTTTAAGTTTGATATTCTGCACGATTTAGAATTTGGCCCCCGTTCCAGTTCCTGCCCAAGAAGGTCCTGTTTTGACCCCTAGCACCTGCAGCATCACCTGGGGTTAATTTCCGCATGTTGAATGGAGTCTTGGGGTGACTTTAGATGGAGGTGGTGGCCATGTTGAAGTTTAAAATTCTGCACGATTTTAAAGTTTGCCCACATCTTCTAGTTTGTGCTCAAGAAGGCCCTGTTTTGCCAACCGGCACCTGCAGCAGCACCTGGGGTCGTTTTCGGCATTGTAATTGAAGTTCTGAGTGTATTGCGAGCGGGGTCGGTTCCGATCTTTAAGCTCAAATTACAGCTTGTTTAGCATTTTTTCTATTTGTTCCTGCTCCTGCCCAAGAAGGCCTTGTTTTGACCACTAGCACCGGCAGCAGCACCTGGGGTCGACTTCGCCATCTTTAATCGGGTCTTTGGGTGATTTTAGAAGAGGTCAGTCGCCATGTTCAAGTTTGATATACGGTTTGTTTAGAAGTTTGCCCTCCTGTTCCAGTTCCTGCACAGGAAGGCCTTGTTTTGACCACTAGCACCGGCAGCAGCACCTGGGGTCGACTTCGCCATCTTTACTCGGGTCTTTGGGTGATTTTAGAAGGGGTCGCTCGCCATGTCCAAGTTTGAAAATCGGCACGATTTAGAAGTTAGCCATCCCGTTCCAGTTCCTGCACAAGAAGGCCTTGTTTTGACCACTAGCACCGGCAGCAGCACCTGGGGTCGACTTCGCCATCTTGACTCGGGTCTTTGGGTGATTTTAGAAGAGGTCAGTCGCCATGTTCACGTTTGATATACGGTTTGTTCAGAAGTTTGCCCTCCTGTTCCAGTTCCTGCACAAGAAGGCCCAGTTTTGCCAACCCGCACCTGCAGCAGCACCTGGGGTCGTTTTTGGCATTGTAATTGAAGTTCTGAGTGTATTGCGAGCGGGGTCGGTACCGATCTTTAAGCTCAAAATACAGCTTGTTTAGCAGTTTTACTATTTGTTCCTGCTCCTGCCCAAGAAGGCCTCGTTTTGACCACTAGCACCTGCAGCAGCACCTGGGGTCGATTTCGCCATCTTGACTTGGGTCTTTGGGTGATTTTAGAAGGGGTAGGTCGCCATGTTCATGTTTGAAAATCGGCACGATTTAGAAGTTAGCCCCCCTGTTCCAGTTCTTGCACAAGAAGGCCCTGGTTTGTCAACCGGCACCTGCAGCAGCACCTGAGGTAGGATGCCCCCGAGGTGAGGTTGACTCCGGTATGATGCAAGGAGATTGTGGTCCAAATTTGAGCCCTCTACGATGAACCGTTCTCGAGAAATCGCGCGGACAGACCGACAGACAGACAGACACGCAGACAGACAAACAGACAAAACATTTTTGGGCCAGTGGGGTAAGGGCTTCGCTATCGCTCAGCCAATAATAGTAGGAGCGTATTAAACTGAGCCCCTAGCTATGCCTTCGCCGGCGTAACTTGAGTGAAGGGCTTCAAGTGTTTACAGCTGTGGCCGCACCGTGGTGGCGTGGCATGGCGTCAAGGCGACGCTTGGGGCCCAGGCATGCCGACCCCTCCCGGCTCCCGGCCCCGCTCCCCGCCCGACTCATGCGTGTTGGGGTCTGCAGAAGCACGAGACACAGCGGCCCGCTCCCAACGCCCCCCCCCCCCCGGTATCTGCTCCCTTGTTCTCTCTCTCTCTCTCACTCTCTCGCTCATGGAGTGACGCGTTCTTTTGAGTGAGCCGGAATTTAGTTGTTTGAAGGTGTCAGCAAAGTCAGTAGCTGTTCAAGTGGTGATCCAGTGGTGTATCGTTGACGGAGGTGCTTGTGCAATTGGTGGGAGTTTTTGACTGGTGCCCGATCGACTAATATCCAGTCTCACAAACTAGCAGGTGTACTGAGAAGTTAGGTGCCCTTCTCTCAGTGGCACCAACCTGTCGAGCCAAAAGTAGAGGCGGGCAGTGACTTTAGTATTGGTGATTGGTACGCCTGTTCAAACATGACCTCAACTCGCTCAAACAACAACAAGCAGCAGACGCCTTCCACTCCCCAGCAGAAGACTAAGGTGTATGATATGAGTCGTGATGAACTTGAGAAATTAATACCTGATGCCGTCCAGGCAGCAACAAAATCGATCTTCGAGGCCATGGTGAAGTTGAGAGAAGAGGTCACAGAGATGAGGGCAGAAATTGATTCCAAGGATGTCAAGATTCAGGAGCCGCAGACACAACTGGATGCTAGGGTGGACGAGTTGGAGCAGTATGGTCGCCGAAATAACCTCAGAATATTTGGTATCCCGGAGTCTGCAAACGAAACAACTGATGAAATTGTGATTGATGTGGCTTCCAAAATGGATGTTAAACTAGATCATTATTGCATTGACCGGTCTCACCGCATTGGCAAGCGTGGTGGTAAACCGAGACCAATTATTGTTAAATTCACCAGTTATGCCCATAGGGCTGAAGTGTTCAGAGCTAAGCGAGCATTGAAGGGCTCGAGAATTACTGTGAGGGAGGACCTCACTCAACAGAGACTTCGTTTAATGAGGAGTGCTATCAGCTCATACTCAGAGAAAAATGTGTGGTCGTCTGATGGTGTAATTATGGTTAACATTGGTCAACGGTATCCAGCCCGTGTAAAGTGTGATGGTGACTTAAGTAAATTAATTGTAGACCACCCTCCCCCCTCTTAAGTTCCCCCTGTTTTTTGTTTTTTTTTGTCTTTCTTTTAATTTTTATGCCAGGTGTTGTTAACCTTATAAGAATGATCTCATACCTGTCCTGTTGTGTCCCTAGTCTACATTAACAATTTGGCATAATCTTATCTGTCCCAACGTGGTCGCACTGATACAACAAACATATTGCCAATTATCATCCTTGTGTGCCTATCATCCTATACTATTGGTGTAATTAGTTACCATATTTAGGTTAATGAGACAGAATGTTTCCTGTCTCTTTAAATGCAAGTTCATTTTATTTTATTTATAGGCGAGACGCATCCAACTGGTCCAGCTTTTCAACTGGTCCAGCCCGACAACTGGTCCAGCGAACTAGTGCGCGAGGCAAGGCGAAAAGTGGTCCAGCCCGACAACTGGGCTAGTCCGACAACTGGTCCAGCTCCAGCTGTTTAACTGGTCCAGCACAGCCGCTCTGTTGCCTCTCGCGAGTGCCCCGACCAAGTGGTCCAGCCCAACATGTGGTCCAGTGCTGCCGTTCTGTTCTGTTCCCTGAGCTTGCCGACAACTGGTCCAGCCCGACAACTGGTCCAGTGCGCGCCAAAACGCGCTCCATCTGCCGTCCCTTCGACGAAGCTGTCGCTAGCCTCACACCATGTACGATGCTGAATCTGGCCCCCTCGGTTTCACAAGAGAACCGCGCGCGAGGCTACGTGTTACCAGCTATGAGAAATTTTTAAGTCACATCATTACGCGCACTCAAAGCACATTACGGGCAGCGATATAAGCAATTAGCAGAATCTATTCGGTTAGGTTTTCGTTTTTGAAGTCATGAGGCTCAGAATTACTCCCGGATCCTGTTCTACTCTCGAAATTGCAAATGTTATCCAATCTGCGGCATTCTTTCCTACTGTGACACCAAGGACTCTTGTGAAAGACACTAAGACACATCATTCATGTACTGCGTGTTAGCTAGGATCTCGTTAGCATTAGAATTTGAAAATAAAGTGAATAAGGTAGTGCCGGTAGCCTTGGTGGCCTTTTTTCAGTCTCCCTTTTCCGTCTGGTACCAGTTCATATTTCAATTTCCCACTTTACGCCGAGTTGCCAGCAACCCCGCGACCAGCGTTTTCCGTCTGCTACCACCTAGCATCAGAGCATAGTTATTGACCTCCCACTCCATGTTGTACACGAATCCACCCCGGTCCCAGCCATTTTCCCCCTGGTACCACCTTGTACCAGGGTATATTTGGACTTCTCACTCCATGTTCTATACGAATCAACCCTGGTACCAGCCATTTTCTGTCTGGTACTACCTGGTACCAGGGCATTTTAGGACTTCTCACTCTTTGAATATGTGCTGGTACCAGGTGGTATCAGGCGGGAAATGGCTGGTACCGGGGTCGATTCGCTTACTAGAGGATGGGGGAAGTCCGAATGTGCCCTGGTACCAGTCGGGAAACGGCTGGTACCGGGGTCGATTCGTATGCAACATGAAGTGAGAAGTCCGAATATGCCCTGCTACCAGGTGTACCAGACAGGAAATGGCTGGTACCAGGGTTAATTTGTATGCTTTCAGGAGGGGGAAGTCTAAATATACCCTGGTACCAGGTGGCACCCTGGCGAAAAGTAGAACCGTGAGGATGTTCAGCCGTCGCCCATGGTAACTACACTTTTAACCATGATCCTAGCTGGACCATGGCTGTGTTTATTCTTTTTCCAGACTTTTATCTCCACTGACCGTTTTGGGAAGCAAGACTCCTGCTGATTTTGTGGCTCTGAAGTCGTTCCCACCAAAACTAAAACAGGCTGCACCCCCTTGGTTAAAATCATAGTAACTCTAATGATTGCGAATTGTTATTAGAAAATATGTTATATTTAAGCCCTTGATCTCCAAAACTCCAAAATTTCTGTGATTCAAATTTTAAGTTACTTTGCTAGACAAGGCTGTGAAAATAAATGTTTGAGATTACTTGTACACAAGATTTCTTTGATTTTGGGCTTTTCGCCCTTGAGCTGCACAGCGTGCTTCGACTGTAGCACACACACCCCGCTTACGGCTCAGACAGCGTGAGCTTACTGCGGAACACACACTCCGCTCACGGCCGAGAAACCGTGTTTTTACTGTACCAGACACACCTCGCTCACGGCCGAGAAACCGTGTGGTTACTGTAGCATACACACCTTGCTCACGGCCAGGGGAGCGTGCGATTGCTGTGAGACACACATCTTGCTCACGGCAAGGAAAGCGTGCGATTACGGTTTGAGTGTTTCAATTTACGCTTGATTGTACACCTTTTCAGACGTGAGTGCACGCTCTTTCACACACTCTCTGACACCCAATAGAAACAGTAATATAAGCGTGATCTTACACTCTGAATTTTTGCCAGGGCCCCATGGGCCATAGTGAACCATGGGTCATTTGCCATGGCCTGGACATAACCATGGTCACCTTTACCATGGCACACCGAGGGCCATGGCAGGTTACCATGGTCCAACGAAGGCCATGGGGTCTTCGCATGGTAAAACGGAGGCCATGGAGAGTACACCATGGTTATAATATGAGCCACACTTTGCAGACCTATACCAACAAGGTAGGCGTACGCCAGACCGTGTCGTGGCGTAACAGGCTTCGCTCATCGCGAAAAACTGTTCCGCCCCTCCACGCCTGGCGTAAACCTACCTTGGCCTGCCGGCGGCTGTCACCGGGCGTGTGGGACCCTGCGAGGCTAATCAGTCAGTACGGCACCCTGCGGGCGCCGGTCCCTGCGGGCGCCGGTATTGAGGCGCGAGAGTCACTACGCTTCTAACCTAACCGCTGGACGCACCTACTCCCACCGTATTGTGGACTTCTCTACCGTACTCAATTGTGCTCAACTCCAACTCAACCTACCCTTCTCTTACGTAACAAACCCTGGCCTACTCTAGCCTACCCTACTCTAACCTACCGTAGCCTACTCTGACCTAGCCTACTCTAACTTACCCTACTCCTAACCTACCCTAGCCTAACCAGTTTCGGTCCAAGGAGGCCCTGCTTTGACTACTGGCACCATCAGCAGCACCTGGGGTCTTCTTCAGGCTTGTGATTGAGGTCCTGAGTGTATTTAAAGCGTGGTTGGTTCCCATCTTTAAGCTCAAAATATTGCTTTTTTAGCAGTTTTTCCTTTTGCTCCTGCTCCTACTCAAGAAGGCCCTGTTTTGGCCCCCAGCACCTGCAGCAGCACTTGGGGCTGATTTTGGCATCTTTACTGGGGTCTTGGGGCGATTTTAGAGCGGTCGGTCGCCATGTTTAAGTTTGATATTCTGCACGATTTAGGTTTGCCCTCTCGTTCCAGGTCCTGCCCAGGAAGGCCCTTTGTGACCACCAGCACCTGGGGTCGATGTTGGCATCTTGACTGGAGTCTTGGGGTGACTTAAGATGGGGCGGTCGCTAAAAATTCTGCACGATTTAAAAGTTCCCACCCGTTCCAGTTTGTGCCCAAGAAGGCCCTGTTTTGCCAACCGGCACCTGCAGCAGCACCTGAGGTCGGTTTTGGCATGTTGTGGGGGTTGCTTAGGCAACTTAAGTAGGGGTCCATTCACATGAAAAAGTTCGTATCTCGCACTGTCCTATCGAAATATGAACAGGAATCGAGGCGTGCGTCACTATCGTAATTGCGTTGTTAATGATTTCATAAAATCTAAGACCAGTTGTAAAAATTATCTCAGAAACTATTTTGTCTACGGTGCCCCCGATGTGAGGTTGACTCCGGTATGATAAAAGAAGATTGTGGTCCAAATTTGAGCCCTCTACGATGAACCGTTCTCGAGAAATCGCGCGGACAGACACACGCACACACGCAGACAAACAGACAAAACATTTTTGGGCCAGTGGGGTAAGGGCTTCGCTATCGCTCAGCCAACAATGTCTTTGTAGACGAATGGCTTAGGTGGCAAGCTTTCGGGCAAAAATAGGCACTTCACCATGGTCATTGTTTTACCATGGTCACTGTTTTACCATGCGCGGATACAGCGGAGGGGCGATGGGGGCGTCGCCCCCCCCCCCCCCCTGGGCCTCGGAAGGGCGCCGGAAATGTAGGCAACCGGTGTAACTTTTCCGCCTGTAAGTGGGCAAAAAGCATGACATTGCCTCCCCCTGAATCCGCTCCTTGATCCGCTACTGTGTTTTACCATGGCCTTTATTGGCTGAGCGATAGCGAAGCCCTTACCCCACTGGCCCAAAAATGTTTTGTCTGTTTGTCTGTCTGCGTGTCTGTCTGTCTGTCTGTCTGTCCGCGCGATTTCTCGAGAACGGTTCATCGTAGAGGGCTCAAATTTGGACCACAATCTCCTTGCATCATACCGGAGTCAACCTCACCTCGGGGGCATCCTACCTCAGGTGCTGCTGCAGGTGCCGGTTGACAAACCAGGGCCTTCTTGTGCAAGAACTGGAACAGGGGGGCTAACTTCTAAATCGTGCCGATTTTCAAACATGAACATGGCGACCTACCCCTTCTAAAATCACCCAAAGACCCAAGTCAAGATGGCGAAATCGACCCCAGGTGCTGCTGCCGGTGCTAGTGGTCAAAACGAGGCCTTCTTGGGCAGGAGCAGGAACAAATAGTAAAACTGCTAGACAAGCTGTATTTTGAGCTTAAAGATCGGAACCGACCCCGCTCGCAATACACTCAGAACTTCAATTACAATGCCAAAAACGACCCCAGGTGCTGCTGCAGGTGCGGGTTGGCAAAACTGGGCCTTCTTGTGCAGGAACTGGAACAGGAGGGCAAACTTCTGAACAAACCGTATATCAAACTTGAACATGGCGACTGACCTCTTCTAAAATCACCCAAAGACCCGATTAAAAATGGCGAAGTCGACCCCAGGTGCTGCTGCCGGTGCTAGTGGTCAAAACAAGGCCTTCTTGGGCAGGAGCAGGAACAAATAGAAAAACTGCTAAACAAGCTGTAATTTGAGCTTAAAGATCGGAACCGACCCCGCTCGCAATACACTCAGAACTTCAATTACAATGCCGAAAACGACCCCAGGTGCTGCTGCAGGTGCCGGTTGGCAAAACAGGGCCTTCTTGAGCACAAACTAGAAGATGTGGGCAAACTTTAAAATCGTGCAGAATTTTAAACTTCAACATGGCCACCACCTCCATCTAAAGTCACCCCAAGACTCCATTCAACATGCCGAAATTAACCCCAGGTGATGCTGCAGGTGCTAGGGGTCAAAACAGGACCTTCTTGGGCAGGAACTGGAACGGGGGCCAAATTCTAAATCGTGCAGAATATCAAACTTAAACATGGCGAATGACCCCCTCTAAAATCACCCCAAGACTCCATTCAACATGCCGAAATCTACCCCAGGTGATGCTGCAGGTGCTAGGGGTCAAAACAGGGCCTTCTTGGGCAGGAACTGGAACGGGGTGCCAAATTCTAAATCGTGCAGAATATAAAACTTTAACATGGCGACCGACCCCCTCTTAAATCACCCTAAGACCCAATTCAAAATGCCAAATTTGACCTTTAGGTACTGCTGCAGGTGCTGGGGGCCAAAACAGGGCATTCTTGAGCAGGAGCAGGAACAAAAGGAAAAACTGCTAAAAAAAGCAGTATTTTGAACTTAAAGATGGGAACCGATAACGCTTACAATACACTCAGGACCTCAATCACAATCCTGAAGAAAACCTCAGGTGCTGCTGATGGTGCCAGTTGTCCAAGCCGGGCCTCCCTGGACCGGAACCGGTTAGGCTAGAGTAGGTTAGGTTTGAGCAGCATTGAGTACGGTAGAGAAGTCCACAATGAGTAGCTGAAGTTGGAGTAGGCTCGGTCAGAGTAGGGTAGGTTAGTTTAGAGTAGGGTAGGCTAGGTTAGAGTAGGAAAGGGTAGGTTAGGAAGTCCACAATGAGTAGGGGAAGTTGGAGTAGGCTAGGTCAGAGTAGGGTAGGTTAGTTTAGAGTAGGGTAGGCTAGATTAGAGGAGGGAAGGGTAGGTAAGGTTAGAGTAGGCCAGGGTAAGTTAAGTTAGAGTTGAGCACGATTAAGTACGGTAGAGAAGTTCACAATACTGTGGGAGTAGGTACGCCCAGGGGTTAGGTTAGAAGCGTAGCGTCTCTCGCGCCTCAAGACCGGCGCCCGCAGGGCGCCGTACTGGCTAATTAGCCCCGCAGGGTCCCACACGCCCGGTGACAGCCGCCGGCAGGCCAAGGTAGGTGTACGCCAGGCGTAGAGGGGCGAAACAGTGGTTCGCGGTGAGCGAAGCCTGTTACGCCACGACGCGGTCTGGCGTACGCCTACCTTGTTTACCATGGTCTCGAAATAACCATGACCATAATACCATGGAGGGATTACCATGGCCACGCATACTGCTCTAACCATGGGCGGCCATCGTGGGCCATGGGCAAGAATGAACCATGGCCCGTTCCATGGTAATTTTAGTCTAGGAACGCTTTCCCATCCGTCTATCACTAACTGTTACTTACTAAGCTTAGACTGTACAGTTTTTCTTCTGTTTTTACTAGGGATTTAAGGGCCGGTAATATTACCGGTAAGATTCGGTAAGTTACCGTTACTTACAGTAATATTACCCGACCTCGAAAAAAGTGGTATTTTTCGGTAATATTCAGGCTTGCAAAACTCTGAAAATTAGCTGTGCTTGCTGTTCCAAGTTGTGAAAAGTGTATCTGTTTGGTTCTTACGATCACTGCAAAGCTTGAACCTACTCTAAAACACATCCTTCAAGATTATTTTTGCATGTTCAAGCAATTATCTAACTTCTCGCTGGAAGACAGCCGTGGCCATATACAATCCGTAATTCTGACACAAACTCATATTTCGAGTGATGAAAGGTATGAAGTGTTATAGCACATCAAGCATTGCGAGGATTGACTACTGTAACGGGGAAAAACGTAGAAAAATCACACTATTTTATCAAATACCCGCTGTAAATCAATCTTTCTCATTATTACCAAAAATACCCGTGACTTACCAATCTTTCCGTAACCTACCGTAAGATTGAATCTTACCGGTATTTTTAAGTCCCTAGTTTTTACCTGGTTTAGACCGTATCTTAGGGACCGTACCCATATTACGTGACCGATTTTGGGACGTTTCTCCCCTCCCCCACCCCTCCTTGTGACGTGGATAACGTAACCTTTCCATGTATTTAAGATAGGGCGTAGTATTTAGCTTTGACCCCGCCCCCCCAATAGAGCTTTCCAACAAGGCCTTGGGACCGGAAAGAGAACTACTGTTCCCAGCAGACTACAGCTGTAGGTCAAATTTTTGGAGGCTGGCTGCGAACAAGTGGTTAGTATCATTGATTTAATGAGGCAACTAAAGACAGTATGCTTTCTCTTCTTTGACTCAGAACTAAATTTGATATCTGTACCAGATTTGTGCAAGAATTGTAGTCGGTGCCATTATTCGTATGTACCAATGGCCTAGTTGTTTGTGGAGCCTGAACAGGGAACACTTCAGGAAGTCGTGTCTGCTCTTCTTTTAAAGTCTGAGCTCATTAGTGCTTACACATGTAACTCGTGCAATGTTAAAACTTCATGCAGACGTGTTGTTAATTTCCACCAGTACCCAAAAGTACTAAGGGTAGTCATAAAGCGGTATGTTGTTTGAAGGGAAGTATATTTATGAGATCTGACGTATCATTCATTGTCACATAGTTTTTCTGCCATTTCCAGTTTTGATGAGTATTACAAGAAAATTTAGACCAGTGTGGAGATTAACAGCACACTCCATGTGGGACGGGGAACTTAAAAATTCCGAAGTGGGATTGTGCATCTCCCCCTCAGTAAGGACTCGAAGGGTCTTGAAGAGGGGCACTATGTGTGCGTTGCAAAGTGTCCTGACAATTCTTTTGTTACCCTGAGCGACAGCAAAGTGAGCATGCAACAATGATCTTTCATAAAAGTGTTTCTTGATGTGAAGACACTAATCACAAGGTAGGCGTACGCCAGACCGCGTCGTGGCGTAACAGGCTTCGCTCACCGCGAACCACTGTTCCGCCCCTCCACGCCTGGCGTACACCTACCTTGGCCTGCCGGCGGCTGTCACCGGGCGTGTGGGACCCTGCGGGGCTGATTAGTCAGTACGGCGCCCTGCGGGCGCCGGTCTTGAGGCGCGAGGGACGCTACGCTTCTAACCTAACCGCTGGACGTACCTACTCCCACAGTATTGTGAACTTCTCTACCGTACTTAATCGTGCTTAACTCTAACTTAACTTACCCTAGCCTACTCCAACCTTACCTACCTTGCCCTACTCTAACCTAGCCTTCCATACTCTAAACTTACCTACACTACTCTGATCTAGCCTACTCCAACTTCCCCTACTCATTGTGGACTTCCTAACCTACCCTTTCCTACTCTAACCTAGCCTACCCTACTCTAAACTAACCTACCCTACTCTGACCTAGCCTACTCCAACTTCAGCTACTCATTGTGGACTTCTGTACCGTACTCAATGCTGCTCAAACCTAACCTACCCTAGCCTAACCGGTTCCGGTCCAAGGAGGCCCGGCTTTGACAACTGGCACCATCAGCAGCATCTGGGGTTTTCTGCAGGATTGTGATTGAGGTCCTGAGTGTAATTTAAGCGTTATCGGTTCCCATCTTTAAGTTCAAAATACTGCTTTTTTTTAGCAGTTTTTCCTTTTGTTCCTGCTCCTGTTCAAGAATGCCCTGGTTTGGCCCCCAGCACCTGCAGCAGTACCTAAAGGTCAAATTTGGCATTTTGAATGGGGTCTTAGAGTGATTGATGAGGGGGTCGGTCGCCATATTAAAGTTTGACATTCTGCACGATTTAGAATTTGGCACCCCGTTCCAGTTCCTGCCCAAGAAGGCCCTGTTTTGACCCCTAGCACCTGCAGCATCACCTGGGGTTGATTTCGGCATGTTGAATGGAGTCTTGGGGTGATTTTAGAGGAGGTCATTCGCCATGTTTAAGTTTGATATTCTGCACGAGTTAGAATTTGGCCCCCGTTCTAGTTCCTGCCCAAGAAGGTCCTGTTTTGACCCCTGGCACCTGCAGCATCACCTGGGGTTAATTTCGGCATGTTGAATGGAGTCTTGGGGTGACTTTAGATGGAGGCGGTGGCCATGTTGAAGTTTAAAATTCTGCACCATTTAAAAGTTTGCCCACATTTTCCAGTTTGTGCTCAAGAGGGCCTGTTTTGCCAACCGGCACCTGCAGCAGCACCTGGGGTCGTTTTCGGCATTGTATTTGAAGTTCTGAGTGTATTTTAAGCGGGGTCGGTTCCGATCTTTAACCTCAAAATACAGCTTGTTTAGCAGTTTTTCTATTTGTTCCTGCTCCTACCCAAGAAGGCCTTGTTTTGACCACTAGCACCGGCAGCAGCACCTGGGGTCGACTTCGCCATCTTTACTCGGGTCTTTGGGTGATTTTAGAAGGGGTCGCTCGCCATGTCCAAGTTTGAAAATCGGCACGATTTAGAAGTTAGCCCTCCCGTTCCAGTTCCTGCACAAGAAGGCCCGTTTAAAAAACCTAGTCCCAGATGCAGCCCGCGTTCGGGACTGATCCGAAAAGTGCTCCAGCGGGCCTGTTCCACTCATGTCCCAGAAAGTTCCATAAACAGACCTATTCTCGGGTGTGGTCCCAGGACCTGCTTCGGGGCTCTGCCCGGGCTTCCCTCGCCGGGCTGGCCCGGAACCAGTCCGACATCGGCTCCTGAGCTGCACGGGCCAGTCCGGAATGGGCCCCCGACCTGCACGGGCTACACCGAAATCGGCCCGAAATGTGCCCCCGGACCTGCACGGGGTACCCCGAAATCGGTCCGAAATGGGCCCCCGGACCTGCACGGGCTACCCCGAAATCAGCCCGAGGTCTCTCCCCCTTCCCCCCCTTCCCTTCTCCTTCACTCTCCTCCCCCAGGGTTAAATCATTAACATACAGTATTGAAAATGAACGGAACATTTTATTCAATTATAAAAGCAGTCAAACAATAAAACTATTATATCAGTCCTTGTCCCTCCTATAGGACTAGATGGTGATAAAACTGTGAAACAATGCAAACCTTGTCAACCCATCAAACAATAAAATTATTATCAAATCAGTCCTTATCCCTCCTATAGGACTAGATGGTGATAAAACTGTGCAACAATGCAAACCTTGTCAAAAATATAATGTCTAACATATCAACATTAAAAATAATGCTAAGCTTAAACTAAAAAAAATAATGACATCAGGAATTTTTAAAGGGACTGATAACTAGGATAGGAACCCTGTTGAGGATAAGGCTGACATTGGTAATTAGAATGTTGCGGGTTCCAGTTACCCCATCTGGTATCTTCATAGTTGCCCCACTGAAACTGTGAAACAATGCAAACCTTGTCAACCCATCAAACAATAAAATTATTATCAAATCAGTCCTTATCCCTCCTATAGGACTAGATGGTGATAAAACTGTGCAACAATGCAAACCTTGTCAAAAATATAATGTCTAACATATCAACATTAAAAATAATGCTAAGCTTAAACTAAAAAAAATAATGACATCAGGAATTTTTAAAGGGACTGATAACTAGGATAGGAACCCTGTTGAGGATAAGGCTGATATTGGTAATTAGAATGTTGCGGGTTCCAGTTACCCCATCTGGTATCTTCATAGTTGCCCCACTGAAACTGTGAAACAATGCAAACCTTGTCAACCCATCAAACAATAAAATTATTATCAAATCAGTCCTTATCCCTCCTATAGGACTAGATGGTGATAAAACTGTGCAACAATGCAAACCTTGTCAAAAATATAATGTCTAACATATCAACATTAAAAATAATGCTAAGCTTAAACTAAAAAAAATAATGACATCAGGAATTTTTAAAGGGACTGATAACTAGGATAGGAACCCTGTTGAGGATAAGGCTGATATTGGTAATTAGAATGTTGTGGGTTCCAGTTACCCCATCTGGTATCTTCATAGTTGCCCCACTGAGGATCAGCAGGAGGACAGTAAGAATACGGCTGATAGCCAACAGGACCTACAGGACCCTGCCACGAAGCAGAAGAAGTTGATGGTTGACTCAGCATCGGAGGTGCCTTCACGGGTGACTTCGCAGGTGACTTTGCAGGTGCCTTCACGGGTGACTTTGCAGGTGCCTTAGCGGGTGACTTTGCCAAGAGTGGTGCCAAGAGTGGTGTCTTGAAAGGAGAGGGAGCAGTGGTCTTGGCAGGAGAAAACGCAGGCAACTTTTCTGGTGACTTTTGGGGTGTTTTGGCTGGAGGAGGACTGAGTCTTGCTGGAGGTGAAGGAGGCGAGCTGATGGTATGCACTTTGAATGGCGAAGTGCTGGTCACCTGAGAACATAGCATAATTTAGATGATTAGATGGGAAAGTAGCCAGGCTGCAATACTAGTCACATTTTGAACATGATGACTTCAATGGACTTTCACAACAAAGTATAAAGAACTTCAAATAAATATTATGATTAGGTCAGATTGAAAGTTCACCCACATCAATTTGATTTAAAATTTGCTCATAGGTCTTCCAACATAGTAACAATAGTAAAAGTAGTTAAAAGAAACAATATAAGTTAACACAGAAAAAACTTTGGACAAACCTTTCCATGTCTAATTGGCTTCTTGCTCTTGGGAGGAGTTTTCCGCCACTCTGGGGCTCTCTTGTTTATCAGTTTGACAAGGGCACTAGACTTTATTTGTTGATCCGGCTCAACATTCTTATTGACAAAAGCTGAAACAAACAAACCCCAAATATAATAAACAGCAATAAATAGTTTCAAGAATAAAATACAGAGCATTTTGGTAACTTACAACAAACAGCAGTCTGAACTGGTTTGGGGATAGTGAAGGAACCTTTTTTCTGGCCCTTGCCAGTTACATTTAAAACTTTGAAAGCCTCCTTGCCATACAGTGCGAATAACGTTTCTCTCACGAGGGATGAAGCCTTGTTACGATAATCCACTTTCAGTTGATCTCTCAAAGTGGACGAGATCATAACTCCCTTGCCCTTTACAAGTTCAACCTGAAAATACACGCAAAGCAGAGCAATGATAAAGCACATTAAGCCAAATAGAATACAGAAATACTTAGAGAAAAATATTCTTATACCTGCTTTTCCTCAGTAGGGATTGGAAGAAGTTCCAAATACTTCACCTCCTTTGAATCTTGCTGTTGCTCATATAGGGAAGTAATGTCACGCAAAAAATTTGTGTACATTGGGCCCTCTGGGAAAAAAGAAAGGAAAAATAACCTGTTAAAAATACTACTAAATATATAATTTCACTGAAAAACACACTAAACTGGGAAGAAAAATATCAAGACCAAAACAAATTTAACTTAAAAACTAGCACAGCAAACAATACATACCATATTTCATCAGCACTTGACATGGTTGACAAGAACACCAAACTTTGTTATTCTTGCCAGAGTCAAGCTGGGATTCACATTCTTCATTATCACTTTTAGATGGCTCACGATCACTGTTGCTTTCACCTTCGTCACTGCTCTCAGTAGCTTTGTGAAGCTCAGCTGCACAGAACAATGAGGATTTGTAAATACAAGGGAAATACAAACACTGGTGAACTCTAGAACTTGGGACAAATTCAAGACATATGGGTTTGAGAAAATAGACAGGCTGGAGGTTAACACTGACTAACCTTGCTTTGAGCAGAACAAATCCTTCCGGATGTCTGACAGAGCGTTCTGATCCATCGTTTGCAGGCTGGCCTGCTGGTGAGCTTTAGCGTCTTTGTTCGCTTTCTTATTTTCCTTATGTAAAGGTTCCAAACTTTTTGGAACAGGAGCTCTGATTCCCAAAGCTGCAGCAATTTCCCTTTCAGAAGCCACACCTTCATCAGCCCTACTGGACCTCCTCGCAGCTCGCTGCTTGGATGCTGCAGCCTGCTGCTTCTTCTTTTTGGCAGTAGATGCAACAATTTCCTGCTCCTTCTTTGAGACCTCTTTATCAATCTCTTCCTGATCATCTGGATAACAAAGATATCAATTTGGTGTGAACACATGGATTTCCTACCAAACATCAAAGAGTTATTCCGAAGGTAAATGAACCAGTGACGACACTTGCGGTTATCGAATGGGTTAGGAAGTCGGAGATCAATCATATGAATAACAAAAAGAAGTTTCTAGCACGCAAACAAGCATTCAGACAGCCTCGTAGCTGCAAAGTGGTCATTCCGACCGAAATTTATAGGTTAGAATGGGGACGGGAATTGATGAATATTTCAAGTTCTGACACCGGAGTTCATTAAAACAAGCAGGGCCCTTGAAAACCTCTCAACACTCACCGCTGATCAGGAGGATCTTCGCTGGATAGTACTTTTTGTCGCCATGAAACTTGACCGGCGTACAAGCACCCACAAAGCGGCTGTTCTCGGGCACACTTGTTAGGCTCTCGACTCCAACCTTGTTTTCTTTCGGCCAGAACACGACCACTTTCTTTGTTCGTCCCGACATAATTAACTGATCACACTAATTTACAAACGGCGATTGCTAAAAGCCAACACTACAAGAAAATGATTCCTCGAGATGAATCTGGAAAGCGTTGAGGCGGCGAAAGTTCGTTTGCAAGCTCAGACCTGATTGGCGCATGCGCTCATGCGCTCGGTTGGCGAGGCATGGAAGCGGAGGGGGGGAACGATACTCGACGCGAGGCTATACGGAAAATTTGACCACCGCAAGGCTGCCCCAGAGCCAAGAGCGTGTCCTCAAAATCGTTTAGTAATTGAATGCAGATGTTCCCTATGTACTTAACCTCTCAATTTAACACATCGAACTTTGTCAAATCGTAAATCTCACAGATTTAAATTTTGGCCCGCGATGAAATTCTCATACTTATAGCCTCGCGCATTCACCGAGAGGAACCGAGAGAGGCTGAGTTGATAAAGGGGAGGACGGTGGGAGGCGGAGGGAGGGGAGGCGTAGCAGGGAAGGTAAACAACAGCAGGTGGTTCATAAGGTTAATGGCTAGTGGCCGGGCTGTGTCTGTTTTTAAAATACTTCACTCCTTCAAATATCATCAAGAGTTTTAGTTGGGCTTGTGTTGTTGCCATTTTTATTTATCTTCATATTTTATTCCATTGACTTGTCTTGTGGAGTTTCAAACATACTTGACTCTCTTCTTTTGATATGGATGGAGACCGAAAGAAAGAGCAAAATTATCTTCGTCTTCGGAAAAGAAAATGGCATCGGAAACGAGTAAGAGACCAAAATTACCGTAAGCAACAAGAAGTCGGTGAGCCAGGCAGTGATTCTTCTGATTCAGGTGAGACATGACATGAATATGCCACCCTTCACGTATCTTAATGTTGTGGTGTCAGAGTCTCATTTGACAAAGGACATTGTCAAAGTACTACTGTGTTGCTCGTACAGAATTAATATTACCCTCTGAAATTATTTCAAGCTGTACAACAATTTGCTCATTTGTTTCTTAATTTTTTTGGTGTTGTTTATTTATTATTTTAGCAATTGAAGTGTGTGCTGTGCTGTAGTTGAGACCTCATTTATTGTTGAATTATTTTTGTTTTACTACTAGGGTCATCTCCTGAAGTTCCTCTCAAAAGGGGGGACTACGATGAAAGTAGTGAAGGGACTCATTCATTGGAATCCAACCGTGACCGTGAGAGTGAGACTATCTCAGATGAAGATCCCACTGTACCTCATGCTGCATCAGGCTCAGATGACAATCACTGTAAGTTAAAATCTCTTCTCATTATAATCATCCGGCTTTCTTCTAAATTCTCAACGTTGTAAGTTAACATTTTCTTTGATAGGCATTGAAAATAGAGAGGAACAGGGCTCAGATGAAGACGGAGTCAGTCTAAATAATTCTATCCATGGATCTGATTTGGATGAGAATAATGATGGTAAATTAATTACTAATATCTTCCTAGCTATATTGCTTCTTTCTCAAGCTTTCTTTTGTTTGTTGATAGTCTTTAATTATTTTGTTCACTGCAGCTTGGTTTGTTTTGTTTGACCAGGTCAAAGCAGTGAGGAAGATGAGTCAAGCAGAAGAGACGAGGATGAAGAAGCAACAGACGGGCATTCTAATCATGAATCAGACCTGGATAACAATGGTAAATATTAATTTCAGCTTTCCATTTTAATTTTGTTGCTCTGTATTTTCCCCTCTGCTTCTGTTGTATCTCCCTGGCTTCATGCAGACTTTTTTTCTATTTTTCAGATGAGCTTGGTGAACATATCAACATTAATGCTCATGGTATGTGGTGTATAATTTTTACAGTTTGAAACTTCTGTACTATGTATTCTTGTATTGTTATTTATGTGATCCTCTCACGTTTGTTTTTGTCATTTGTAGAAGAGGTTGAAGAAAATAATGAGAGGTCTGGAGGAGAGTCAGACTCAGATTCAGAAGGGTCGAGTCACAGTTCCACTGAGAACGAAGAGGACGAGGAGGAGGAGGAGGAGGAGGAGGAAGACGATGAGGAAGAGGAAGAAGAGGGGAATGAAGAACAAGTTAATAGACTTAATTTGCCAGTATATGATGGTGCTTTAATCACTCTGCAGGAGAGTTTATTGGCCATATTGACTTTTGCTTTAACTCATAAATTAACTGGCCTCTGCATATCTGGCTTACTATCTTTGATTGCTTTACATTGTGGTCCTAATAATCTTTTAATGAAATCACTTTATAAATTTAAAAAGCATTTTGAGATGATTGGTAAAAGATTTATAGTGTGCCATTACTTTTGTTTGGTATGCCAGGATCCATTGGAAAAAAAAGACTCAGTGTGTAAGAGAGACAGAAACCATAAACAATCTGAATATTTTATTGAATTTCCCATTTTAAGTCAGCTTCAAAGCATGTTTTCCAGACCAGGGTTTTATGAATCTTTGCAGTTTAGATTTAACCGTGTTAAAAGAGAAGAGGGCAATGTGGAAGACATATATGATGGCAGAATATATCAGGGACTTTTTGATAGTGGCTTTCTCATTAATCCTAACAATTTAAGCTTCTTTATGTATTTTGATGGTATTTCTCTGTTTAAAAGCTCTACCTTCTCAATTTGGCCTGTATATTTCACAATTAATGAATTAAGGTACAAGCTTAGAACCAAAAAAGAAAATACGATACTAGCAGGTCTGTGGTTTGGTAAAACTAAACCAAACCCAAACCTTTTTCTTAGACCTCTCAGAGAGTCTTTATCACACTGGGAGACAAATGGTGAAGATCTTATTCTTCCAAATGGGCA
The DNA here is from genome assembly GCA_038380765.1 of Odontothrips loti. Taxonomy (NCBI): domain Eukaryota; kingdom Metazoa; phylum Arthropoda; class Insecta; order Thysanoptera; family Thripidae; genus Odontothrips; species Odontothrips loti. Next base: position 191,061 of record JAZGLN010000119.1, on the reverse strand, counting down.
AAACATTAGAGTTCGTGCCAAACTCCTTGGAGCAGTAGGTGATTTGCCAGCCAAGTCCTTGTTTATGCGTTTCATTCAGTATAATGGTGCTTTCTCTTGCTTCAACTGTATGGAACAAGGAACTCGGTTTGATGTAGGTAATGCTACGATTCAAGTGTTCCCATACACAAGGAATATTGAATTAAGAACTATTGAAGATACCAATGAATATGCAGCACAAGCACTTCATGCTAGGCAGAATGACCCTGAGGCAAGTGTTTACGGAGTCAAAGGCCCCTCTTTGTTATCTGCTATGTTACCTGACATGATTAACTGTATGGGTATCGATATCATGCATGGGGTCTTCCTTGGTGTAATGCGGACTCTTCTGATGTTATGGTTTGACAGTCAGCATTCAACACTGCCATTCTCTATCTCAGGCCTTGTCCATCTTGTTGACATAAGGCTGAAAAATATCAGGCCACCCTCTACATTTGTAAGAATTCCTCGTAGTCTTAAGAAGGATTTAAAGGTAATGAAAGCTTCAGATTTGAAGATTTTCTTCTTTTATTATTCTCTGCCTGTTTTAATTGGCATTCTACCTCAACGCTATTGGTTTCACCACTGTGAGCTTGTGACAGCCGTAAGTCTTCTGTGTCAGGAAAGTGTATCTCATGCAGAAATTGAAATGGCTGAAGAATTGTTGCATTCTTATGTTTCAAATTTTCAGGGTTTGTATGGTGTGCGTTTCTTGACTCTTAATTTCCATCAACTTCTCCACCTACCTAAAGCTACAACCTTTCTTGGGCCAGCCTGGGTGTCTAGCTGTTTTTTTTATGAAAGTCTAAATGGTGATTTGTCAAGGCTGGTTCATGGAAGCCGATATGTGGCTTTACAAATTTGCTCTTCGTCCTCCATTTTCATGAGATTGCCATGCATGATTAGTTCCATGGATGAAGGTGAAGCCAAGGCATTGTGCAGGAAATTTCAGGAGCATACCAAGCAACGTAGTTTTAAAATAACTGAAAACATAGATCACAAAACTGGTATTGTTGGAAAGTTGAAACCATGTTATCCTGTTCCACAGCTCTTCAGACAATTATTTGTAGATAGTTTTAACATTGTGGGGGGTCGGTTTCAGTACTTCAATAGGCTTAAGAAAAGAGGGACTCTGTACACTTCAGAAGCATACGTCCAGTGTAAACAAAGACTGTCATGCTTTGTGGAAATATCTCATGAGAATACTGTGTATTTTTGTAAAATCACCTCATTTGTTAAATGGACACCTTGCAATGATTTATGTCCTGCATTATGTGAGGATTGTGTCAAGAGATACTTTCTTATTGCTTCCCTCTATGAAAGAGAATTATGGGAATTACATGAAGCTCCTCAGAACATTGTAATGTCTTATCTGAGCAAAGTTGTTCCTACAAATCAAGTTCGAGTATTTCCTATTGACTCTATTAAAAATGTTTGTCTGTACATGTCTGTTGATGGTAAGGAGTATATATGCGGACCTGTAAATAATTTGGAAATAGAATAAAATAAAAAGTTCTGAATGCACTGTTCTTTGAGTGTAATTTGTTTGTCTTCCCCATCCATTTATTCTCAGTTTGTGCAAATCGGAGATAGTTATCTTTCTGTCTGCCGAACATTTGACTCTACAGATGCGAAAAGGGTACTTCAGAACAAAAATATGTTAGTGCCATCATTTCTAAGGGATTGCAGCTTGAGGTGTCCATATGTGCCCCCCCCCCCCCTCCCTCTTCCTCCAACCCCACCAAAAAACGGCTGGATTTTGCCTGAGAGTTTCAAGCTCTACGTTTGTCATCTCAAAAACTAGTCTTCGACGTCATCGCCGACCCTGGGCCACGTTGTCCTGACCCGTAAAACGTATTTGGTCCAATTTCAGGGACCGTCCGTAAAAAAAGAAGTCGCCGGGTCGACGTTGGTGTCGTTCCCGAGGGAATGCCTAGTGAACATGTTTCCCCATGGGGGAACGTGGTGGGTACACGGGCTTTCCCTCAGGGAATTTTTGTTTATGATGATCGTCATTTACGCGCACCTCCCTCTAATACTTCACACCGCTGCGGTTTGGCTCCTCCTCATCTGATTGAGGCGTGCTTTGGAAGGTGCGATCCTTCCGCACTTTTCTTCCATATTCCAGAAGATGAGCGCGATCAGAGCAGCCGTTCCCTTGCTTTGGCCAAAACATGTTTTTCGGGTTTCGTCCTGCGATCGGGCTTCCATGTCGGTCGCGACGTGACGACAGTACCTCGGTCTTGTGTGGGAATTCGGATCTAATTTTGAAGTCGTGATTTCCCACCCCCAGGCCTGAGATGGTTACTGTTTTAAGGGGGATAGGGTCCATTAGGGTCCTAGGGTCCCACCACACTACCGGATTAGTGGCGAAAAATGTATTTTTACGTCGAAATGAGCCAAAATGAACGGTGCTATCGTCTGCAGGGCAGGGCGTCTTCCCGCCTTAACACGCCATTGGCTGCGAGCGTCACGTGACCTCAGCCCCTCCCCACCTCACCCCTCCCGCACCTGTGGTGTGTGTGTGGTCGGAACTGTATTTTTTTTTTTTTTTGCAGTTTACAATCATTTGCCCCCATAAGTACAATTCCCTAAAACCGCTATTTAATTTATTTTTTCTATCCCTAGGGCTCGTTAAGTAACTCGAACAAGAGGCACTATATAACTTATCAGGGTGCAGCTCTTCTCTAGGTGTAGGGTAGCGACAAAAGCGTTCATCTATGAATCCTACCCAGGGATTCTGCCCTGCATTCTATTTATTTTCAATGCTTACAATTTGAGCTCCCCTGTTCGTTTCTGCATGTACAAGCCATACAGGTTGTAAACAGTATTGCACGAACAGATACCATACAATTTGTGTCAAGTGTGTTGTTTATAGTGTTTAAATATAAATGTTGTTTAAAAATTAGTATGCAAATAGAGACATTTCTTAGTTTTATTAGAATTTGTACAGATGCAACATATTTCAGTTATTCGTGTGCAGATTATAATGGCCATGACCACCAAGAAAAGAGAAGAGAATTCAAAGAGAAAATTCATAGAATCAAAAATATGCAGTAACAAATGGAGATGAATTATGACAGTTTGTCTGATAACTGAAGGTTCTGAATCTAAAAAAAACAGGCTCTTATTTAAGTTAAAGTTAATCATTTATTTATTACAGTTGGGCATGCTGCAAATCCACTGGCTGTTAAATTCAATTAACATCGCTGTTATTTTTTATCTTCAGTTGGAGAAACTGAACGAGAAAATACATTGCAATATTAGTTTGCACCCAACTCTTGTTACGAGAAGTTAGTTCACTGCAAATTGATAATTACGTGTCTACCATGAAATTTCAGTGCTGGTCATGTCCCATAAATACCTAAAATAAATGTTGTCTCCATGGCACTCATTAGCAGCTGTACCGAGAAACAAAAACAAATTGAACATTTTAATAAACAAAATAATGGCAAGGGGCAGTCTGGTATGCATACCTCATGATTATTCATAACTAATTATACAGGCAGCCACTGAATTATGCAGAGAAACTAAAATTGCTGATGGGGCTACTCACAGTTTGAGAATTTCTCTTTTGCTTCGAGACAAACATATTAATGTGGATTTATACTACCACAAAAACGTCTTCTAGAAACCAAACTTTTCTGTGAAAAGGCTGAAAATAAACATGCACATATGAGTGACGTATTCATGCAGGTTTTTTCACCTGTGCAAAATTAAGATTAAACGGAAAGTCCTTTAATGTGTACCACTGATGATAATACTCACATTGCAATGCAGCCCTCAAATTTGTGTTCACAAGGGAACCATTTTTTCATCATAGCTCCACGATAATTGAGTCGCAAACACCAACCATTTGTGCATATTAATTATGTATACTTACGGCCGTGCTTGTATGAATCGAATCAGTGGGCAGCCAAAGGGCGGTAGTAAACAATGTCCAACACTTAGTCTACAAGACGCGTTAAACTTTGCAAATTGGGAACCACTCTATCCGGCGCTCAGCCCCTGTTACTTAGACTAGCCCGCAACACTCGCATGCAGGATAGGATGCCTACGCTCCAGGCGCTTTCGTCATGCCTTAGAGCGAATTTGAACAAGATATGTATATATATTCTTCGTTGCATCAAGGATTGCAGCACAATTTTAGTTGAGAAAACAAACAGATTTTCTTGAGCCTTGTGACACGAGCCTCTCCATTAAACTTTCTAAGTCCCAACCTCTGGGGCAAACTCCAAATCAGCCCCCGGCGTGTTGGTGAAGCATCGAACAGTGTCGCGGGGCAAATTTCGGGCTGCCCCACGACGCGCCTGAGGTATCGGGCTGATACCGGGCTGATCCAGCTCCATTTCGTCCCTCGCGGGAGCTGGTTGTGGAGCAGCCCGGTGAAAGACCGGACTGTTCTCGGGGTAGCCCTTCTCATCCGGGGCTCTTCTGGAACTTGTTTCGGCACGATTCTGGGACTAGGTTTTTTTAAACGGGGGCCTTGTTTTGACCACTAGCACCGGCAGCAGCACCTCGCGTCGACTTCGCCATCTTTACTCGGGTCTTTGGGTGATTTTAGAAGAGGTCAGTCGCCATGTTCAAGTTTGATATACGGTTTTTTTAGAAGTTTGCCCTCCTGTTCCAGTTCCTGCATTTATCTGAAATTCAAATGATGTTGATGCTCTCCGGCATGAGTTAGAGTAATTGCGCAACTACCGTGGACGTGGACCCGTGTGGGAATCTGCGCTGCTAAAGTTTTCCAATCGACTATGGTACCTGTGGCACTGCTCTTCTTATTTGAGGACGAGCTTTCATCAGCCGAGGAACTGAAGGTTCCAAATTTAACCGTCTGTTTTACAATATTATTAAGCTAGTTTTCTGGAAATTATCTAACATTCAAATGCAGGTCGTTGAAACTCTTACTGTGGAAGCTCCGGAAACAGACGCTCGTCGCGTCCTGGTTCTCCTGAAGCCAGCCGTGGTGAATAGTTTGGAGTTGAAGGACTTTGTCAACTCACGTAGTGACAGGTTTTTCGAGCACCTGCAGATCTCTGCTAGTTTTCTGCAGCTCTATCCAGACCAATGTTACTCCTCCAGCGAAGACGTGCGGGCTCTTCAGTGTACCAATGACACCGCAAGCGATACACCCAGAAAAGACCGTTCTTGAACCAAGAGCATTTCCATTGTTTCAAGAGCAGAATGCTCTTGATTTTGCAAGAGCAATATCAAGAGCATTGCACGGACTTTTACCGTGTTTCTGGGTTGCTCTGGCATTGATATTTGCTCTTGTTGACCGTTTACAGTGGTCAAGAACATTGCTCTTGCAAGCGCCAAGAGCATTTGTTCTTGAAGATTTTAAAAATTGCAGACATCTTTTCAAACTTGGCGCGCTTCCCAGAACCTCGCGCGAAAACAATTCCCCCCGTCAGGAACCGAACCCGGACCCGGCGCTTGCGCCGCTGCAGACGGGACCGGACAGCACGCCCCAGCCCACTACGCCACCGTACCATCTTACCCCGACGCGCGGATGCTTTTCGTGTCAATTGGCTCCGCTCCGCCGGCTCCGCTCCGCCGGCTCTGCTCCGCCACCGTGCTGTTGAGCAGCCTCAACCTCAATTTGTAAACATAAACCAAACGGAAGTGAACGCTCTAGCCTCTGTATATCCGTTTTCACCCATATATTACATATTTTCGGCGACATAATCCTGAAATCAACCTGATAACCCCAGCGTACGAGGTAGGACGACTGCGTCCGAATCCAACGAGTGTCGTCTGCTTCGGTTCGGCCGGGTCTCGCTCGCTGGGCCGGCCAGCCACCGCTCGACTTGCCAGCGTTCGCTCTCCCTCGCACACAAAGCGCCGAGACCTGCCAGACCCGCCCGTTGCCGATCTTTATCCCGGTGACGATGCGGCTGCTCATCTCGCATCGTGTCTCGGTGGCTACAGGGGTAGCGTGGCCCGTCGAGAAGCCGTGGGATCTGGGTTCAACTCCCGCCTCCATCTTAATGATTTTGACGACCATTTACATATTTGATAGTGAATACTGCTCTGCACTTCATTCAAGAGCACAGGTCAAGAACAGAAATCAAGTATTGCTCTGGCATTGAGACAAGAACAGCCTTTTCTGGGTGTACTGCTTCTTGTTGCTGCGCATATTGAGATAAAGCTGAGGTATTGGCTTGTGTTTTTATAATATTCCTTTATTTTAATCCTTTGTTCTTTACAGCCAATGGCCATCTCTCCAATCAAGGTAACAACATGCTCCAATAGTAGGCTAAAAACATCAGTGCAGAGCAACACTGACGGTGATGGTTTCACTAAAGCTCTGGCAGAGGCAAGTGACTTAAGACTTGGTGTTGGAATGTATTCGTTATCATATTGACTTAAAGCCGAGTTTCATGTTTGTCTAACTTCTTTTTTCTTTGCAGCCAAAGAAAATTGCTCCTATCAAAATCACTATCCGCCCCAGTTCTAGGCCACAAACATCATCAGTCCGTTCAGAACACTCATATGCCATAGAGCAAAAAGAAAGTGACAATGACAGTAATGTCTTGGATGAAACTCTGGCAGAGCAGGCAAGTCAATACTTAATACTTGGTGCTGCAATGCATTAAATATAATATTGAGATAAGGCTGAGGCTTACAGGATCATGTTCATTAAGTTTATTTTAAATCTTCAATCTTTGCAGCCCAAGATAGTGGTCTCACCAATTAAAATTAATATCCGCCCTAGAAGTGACCCGAAAAAGTGTTCTACTCAATCAGACCACTCATATTACATAGAGCCAAAAAAATCAATAGAACCAATCATAATTAAAGTGTGTGAAAGGACAAGCCCGAAAGCATTTTCTTCCCAATCAGACCATGTTTACAATATTTTGAAGAAAGCTACAGTTTTTGAAGAGGTAATCTATTCCAGAGGTTCTGCTTGGGAACAAGTTTTCTGTTTTTGTGAAGTAATCATTATTCATCCTATTTTCAGATCACAATGGATGAAGTGATTCCTCAGGATTCTTCCACAGTTAATTTTCCACCTCTGTCCCCCGCTACCAGTTTCAATTTTGTGGAACTGACTGCTCAGGATGTTCCAGAGGCTGAGCTCGCCAATCCCATAGTGGCTGAGAACACAAAGAAAGTGTTAAGTACTTGGTTAAAGTGGAGAGGCCTTCCAGTGGGTGGCAAAAAATCAGAACTTGTAGTGAGGTAAATTTGTGCTATACTTTTTTGCAACTAACTAATTTATTAAATGTTATGAAAAATGCAATACCATAATTTTTTTTAATTTTTTTTTTTGGGGGGGGGGGATTAACTTGATTTGCTGTATTTTTTAAATTCTTTTCTAGAGTAAACAATTGCATTGAAGCAGGGTTTGACAATATCCTGGACCCTCGAGCAGACAATGGAAAAAGTATTGAGGAGAAAAGGAAACGGCTCTACCCTGATCAGGTAAATTGCAATTTTTATGAACTTCTGTAGTTGCTGTCATATGTCACTTGTATATAACCGTTGTTCTAAAAACTATGGTTCCCATCTGACATAGCGTTCACCATATTTCCCGGAGATGGGTTTCAACGATTTCCCAAGCCAGGATCTTCCAGAAAATTATAACTTTGGAAGTATCTTCAACTATCTTGTTGAAACCATGCCTCATCTGCTAGAGGTAGATGATGATGATGATTCTACTGATGATGAAGCTATTCCAGATGTAACTGTGGGGGATCCTGATTTTGAAAAAATTGAATTGAGTAAAACCAAGAAGATTAAAAGAGGGCTTGATTATGTCAAAAGCAAATACATCAGGAATGTACAAGACTGTATTGTAGACCGAGTACATTACATCAAGGGCCAAGTAAGAGCCTCTATGAATCAGAAGGTGTACTTGACACAGGTATCTTTGTCCCAAGTGTCAGGAAGTGTCAAGGACTGCTTGTGTGACCAGCAGTGTGTCCAAAGAGCTTTGGGTAGGTGTTGCCATGTGGCTGCTTTGCTGCTGCATGTGCTGGCACATATGCGGCTAAATGGGAGTAGTGGTAAGGATCATTGCATTTATGTATGTTCTTTAATTTTTATTTTCATTAACAGATCATTTCCCACATAATTTTTTCAATAGCCTGCAAAACATTTTCTTAATTTTTTTATTCCAATATGTGCTAATATTTTGGTTCATACATGCTCATTTCTACATACAGTTCCCAAAACAGGTATTTTTCTTACTACTCTGATTTCAGTAAGTTTATTGGTCTGTTTCAGACAGAGTTGTGATGCTTATCAGTTTGATCTTCCACTCACTTTATCAATTCTTACCTAACTAGCAACATCCAGTAAAATTATCACTAGTTCATTAGAAAGTCTCACAGGCTTTAGAAACAAGTTTGTGGTTACCACAAACAAATCTTCAACTCATTTCTAACTACAAAATTTGTGTTTTTCAGCCAAGGATTTATTCACTTAACAGCCTTTACAAAGAGAAACAAATCTATTGATGCTTGCTCATCACTAAAAAAAATCTTCATTTCAAACTCCTTTCTAACTACAAAATTTCTATTTTTCAGCCAAGGATTCATTCACTTTACAGCCTCTACAAAGAGAAACAAATCTATTAAAGCTTGCTTATCACTAAAAAATCTTCATTTGAAACTCATTTCTAACTACAAAATTTATATATTTCAGCCTAGGATACATACACTTTACAGCCTTTACAAAGAGAAACAAATCTATTGGTGCTTGTTCATCTCTAACTTTGCCTTTTTCAGCGTCAGGTACAATTTCTCTGGCTGATGGTCAATAAATTATGACTAAAATATGAAAGCTGCTTTTTCCTCATTTTATCTCTTAGTGCACTTTCCTCCATCACTTGCATTTCACATTTGTCACAACAGTTACACAGTCTCCTCACTTTCAACACAACTAAAATTTTTGTTGGAGATTTTGTTTGATGAGAAGTTTCTCAAGTATGCAGCAATGTAAACTAACTGCCCTCTTACAGCCAACATTGTGAGAGGAGCAGTCCCCTGCAGCAATCTGTTGTCCTTTATTTCTTTGATGGCATGTTCAACATAAATTCTTGCTGCTGCGATGTCTTTTGATAATATTTCCTCTTCTGCTGTGAGATGAGTACGATCACCCTTTAAGGGTAGAGTGTAAAGCCGTACACCCTTCTGATCAAAAGCTTCTCGTGTGAAGCCACGGTCAGCCATTACTGCATCACCAGAGTCCAATAACTCCAGTAAATTACTCTGAACGACAGCCTCATCATCTGTTATTGCCCCTTCAAACCCAGTAGAGCAAAAGATTATACTTCCATGGCACGACACTCCAACCAGAACATGAATAGTGTTGTTTGCTTTATAGCTGGAGTATGTATTTCCTTGCTGTTCAAAATTGGAGGGCGTCTCAATGAAGAAAGCAGCACCATCTATGATAATCCTGAGGTTTGGAAATCTTTTCATCACAAGAGGCATGTTTTTTTTTTGAGCAGCTGCAGAAATAAACATGTCTTTTTCAAGACATTTGAATGTTTCATAAATGAGTCTTGTCATGGCATAGCAAATCTCTCCTGCATATGACACACTGATACCAAAACAAAATGATAGGTCTTCCAATGGCAATCCTCTCCGCAACCGAATTAGAAAAAGTAGGAGTCTGTCATGACTAGATATCTTTGTAATACCTAGTGTTTTGGGTGATTCAGCCTTATAAAAGAGCTTCAGCCGTCGAATACAATCTTCCCCACCCAGCATATCATGGAGGGCTTCAAAGTCTTCCACAGAGAGACCTACAAAATACTGGAAGTTGGCCATTGATTTACATTTCTTGTACGAAACCATGGGCAACTGAACGTCAGCCTGGGTACTGACATCACCAGAAAACATCTGCAAATGTGAATGATAGTTTGATATCTACTGCTAGTACAGTTAAGAATCTGCAATTAAATTCTGCAACAGACTTACACATGTCTGCGTCCCAATGGTTCGAGTTCGGTTTGGTAGCCTTTAAGGAAGATCAATAAAAAGATCAGCAATCAGATTTGGGGTACCAACTACCTGCAATCACACACACAAACACAATTAAAAGAGGGATAAATGGTTTCTTATATTGAAATTCAACTAAATTAAAATTCAAGGTGCTTCAGAATCTGTTCATAACTACGTTCCAACATTCATAGTAATATTCCATCTTTTCCTTACAGCTATCACATGCACATCTAAGCCATGTGTATGGAATAGGGGTTCTCTGAAAAAAAAGCCTAAAAGCATCTCTCAAGCTCAATATGATTCTTTTAAGTTAGATGTGAAACGACGTGCCACTTTTGATACCAGGCCAAGTAAAAACCAAAAAGAGTTTCCAGGACAGGCACAGATAAGCCGATTCTTGGCTGATCTAAGTTTCAAAGAGTCTCACTGGCAGTTGCTCTTAAAACTTAAATATGAAGATTTTCAATATAATGATGACGATATGAATATCTTTTATAAGTTAAGGGAAGCCTTCTACGAAGCTTTGCAAGTTCTAATTGACAAACTGAAGCCATTAAAAGACCATAAGGGTCCATTCGAAGTTGTGGCTTCCAGAGGCCAAAGTGACAATGAAGTATGGTCATTAATTCGTAGCCTACACTCAACAGCTGCCTCCAGCCGCACTGTCTGCCACATGAAGACAGACAAAGCTCGTATGAACCATTTACGAAGGCACGTGTGGCGTTTGGACAGGGTCCTCACCAAGGGCATGAAACATGGTTTGAAATTTGAATCAAAAGCTAGGGACCAATATCAAGCCAAACAACAAAAGTGTGACAAGACTATTCAAGTTAGGGAAACTGGACTGTTTTTGAACACAAGTCATCTTGGACTCTCGTGCAGTCCAGATGGAATAGTAACTTCAGAGCAACGCCCACCTAAACTGCTGTAAATCAAATGTCCATATTCTATTCGTAACCACCATCCAAAAGACTTTGATAAAGTATTGTCAAAAAGAAGCCAGTACCAATTTAGTTTGAAATAAGAAGGCACTGTCATAACTGTTAAAAAAGAGCATGATCACTATGATCAAATTCAAATGAACATGGGGATGTTGAACTTGAATGAATGTGACTATGTTGTGTGGACATTTCGAGGCCACATGGTAGTAAATGTACCATTTGATGATGCCAGGTGGGAAGATATTCGGAGAGGCCTAACATACTTTCATTTTCACTACCAAAGCTTAGAATACTTTATGATGAGAACTCCCAGGCATCTCCCACCATTTTCAAAAGAAGAATAAGAGCTCACCCTGTAGGAAAAGGACGATGTTGTGGGGATGGATGTTGGAAGCTGAAACAAATGGTTATGGTTTTACATATCTGGTTTGTGGTTTATCTTAATTAATATAATTTTTTTTTTTTTGTTGGGGCAAAGGAAAATACACATACTAAAGCTTGCTGAGGCCTCACAACTTTCTTGCAGTAGACAAGAGTTAAAAGTGAACCATAAAAATATTTGTAGTGGTAAATTTTCCTATTGATAATGATGAGATCTGTAAGAAATAATACTATCAGTTTTTTGTTGATCAATGTAAATGAGCATGTTTAATGAGCATGTTATCAACATGTTCTGTCCACCGAAGTTCTTATGATACACACGACCTTGATTACTTTTAAAACAACTTACGGTAGTATTTTGTTCTAAATTTTTATGTAACTAGAATTGTAATTTTTGTTGTTAATGTTTCAATGTTAAAATAAGACTGGTTTATTCGTAGTCATAAAAATGTTATGTAATTTTTCTGTTCTTTACTTCATCCTTACTTTAGTATCCTCTTTAACTCTCAGCCTGCCATCTGGGCACAAGGAAACAAATTTGGAAAGACCATTCTTTGCAGCAATGCAGCATTGGAAATAGAAAAGAACTCCACTAAGCTGGAAAGAAAGTGGAACATTCACTGTCTCAGTCCATTCACTGCAAAATAACAAGGAAAGTTTTTGAACAAACCCGAGTAAAATTCATTACCATTTGTTCATAACACAGAAACCACCTCGATAAAAAAAGTCAGAAAAATCTTACCTTTTTATGTTCACTATTAAATTCGAGGGGTAAGAGATTGATACAGTTTTTTCATTGGCTCCATGACGCCCACATGACCTGCAACATGCATGGCGATCCTTGAGTAGAGCTTCAGATATGCTCTGTGGAAGACATCCTTCAAATATGCTAATCTCCACAGCCAGGAATTTGCTTTTGAAAGGAAATTGCCCACACATTTCACATGAGCCTAAAACAACAAAGAAAATACATATTCCATAATTTTAACAGAGGGCAGTAATAATTTTTAAAACATACTTAAAATAAACACAAACCTCGGGACAGCAGTTCCCCTTGGAATGGAGAAGTCACAGGACTTTCATGAATGTCTTCTAAATTATACCTAAAGATAAGGCAATAAAGGATTAAAATAGAGAAAATATGTTTTAAAAGAAAAATTTAATGATATACTTACAACGGATTTCTTTGGCAATACTCCAATCTTAGCCTGGTAAGAAACATGTGCAGCTCTTCAAAAGGGTCGTCCCTAGCGGATTCTGAGAGATTCTTGGACATGACTGCAGAAAAAAAATGTACAGCTACATCATATTACAAAGCATTCATAAACTTTGAACCATTATTTAACATAAGTAATATGTTGAGTCCAGACGTAGGGATAGACAAGAGACGGCTGGTGGCTAAGTAGCAGTAGATTTATTCCGGAACACAATGACGGCACAAAACAATTAGAGGGTCAATGCCCAAGGTGGCAATACAGAGTCAATGCACAAAGGGGCACTACCGGTCGCGGATTACAAAACAAGTTGCGCTTGGCTAACTGTTGGAATCGGACCAGACACTGAACTGCCGCTCTCCGGCGCCGGTGGCTGCGGCTCGCTCGCCCGGCGCCTCGAGCGCTCCCTGGTGGCCGTATTTGGCACCGTGTCCGCTGGCCGCGCTCTCGCGGACACGGCACCCCTCCCCCCTTGCTTGCCCCCCTCACTCCAGGGCGTAATCGCGGAGGTGGCCTGGGAGGCGGCGCGCCCTCGTGGGTCTTTGCCCCCGGGGGGACCCTGGCGGTGCCTCAGCGGCCACCGGCTCCTCTAGGGCCGCCAGGGTTTCTTCGAGGGCCGTTACTGCTTCGAGGACCGGCGGATCTTCCGTTAGGCTCCCGGAGTGGTCTGGTGTCGGTTCCACCGACGACAGGGTGGGCGGCGGAGTGCTCGGGCTCGATTCCCTGCTGCTCCGGGGGCTGGTCTGAACGACGCTCGCCGTCCCTGGGCTGGCCTCGGCGGGGGGTGCGGGTGCAGCGGCTGGCTCCCCCTCGCTATCGCTCTGTACCACACTGCCGTTTGGGCTGGCAATCTGGTCCATTTCTTCCTCCCCCCCGACTTCATCTACGACGACGTACCCGTCGACGTCGCCCTCCCCCACCTCATCAATGACGGTGAAGCCGTCCAGGTTACTACTGACTTCACTTGGTGGTGGGGTCGGGGAAGGGTTGTCCTGCCCTGGCCGTTGGGTGGTGGGGGGTGGGGTGCGGTGCACTTGAACCCGCAGCGGCCGTGGGAACGAGGCGCTGAGTGGCGTGGTAAAATACTCCTCGCCTTCCCTCGCCAGAGTGGGGTCTTTCACGCCTGGTGGCCAGGTGGGCAGCGGTCCCCCGTGACGCAGGTACTCGAGCTTGGCTTTGCGGTAGACTCTCTTGTCGTTCCTGGTGGTCCCTAGGGGCCACACGATGGTTGGCGAGTTGCTTGATACCGTGCTGGGGGACCGTGCCGGTGGGCGGTCGTTCCGGCGCGGTGCTCCGTCCCGTGGCGTCGCTGGCTGTGCTCTCCGGGACGAGCGCCGTACCACCGATTCGGGCGGGAAGGGGAGGGGCGGGTCCTGCTCCTCTTGATCCGATGGCTCGCCCGCGACCAGTCGTGGCTGCCCATCTCGCGCCGTCCAATGGTACGTCGGCTGTTGCTGCTCGTACGAACCACTGGCCTCCTCGCCGTGCTGGGGCGTTGACGCGAACCTGGGCCTCTGTGTGTCCACGTTCTCCGCTGGCGGGGAGGGGTTCCGCCAGGGCTGCTCTGCTGCGGCTGCTGGGGGTGAGGGCGTGCGCAGCCGTCGCCAGGGGGGTGACAGCGTGCGCGGCCCTCGCCGGGGAGGTGACGGCGTGCGCGGCCTTCGCCGGGGACGCGGCGATGGCGACCGCGGCGTACGCGCCGGCCACGGGCGCCCCTGGTCGTCGATGTCTTCTTCCTCGTCCGAGGACGAGTCCAGCTGCCCCACCGGGGTCGTCGGCGCCCACCGCCGTGACCGGAACGGGGGCGGCGCTCGGGTGGTGGTTCTGGCCATGCCGACGTCGTCCGCCCGCCGGCGGCGCAGCTGATCCTGAGTTCTGCGTTGGGGCGGCATGTCCTGGAACATCGGTTTGACATCATACACTTTGCACCCATATGTTTCCAGGATTTCTCCCGCCCTCCACGTGAAATTTTCTTTACACCCTTGGAACATCTTGAACCAGACGGCTTCTCCCTTTTTGAACTTTGGTTCGTTTCCCTCAGGTTCGATGTTTGGGAGTGTCGTCGGGTTCAATTTGTCCAGCACGGTCTGCGGCTTCCGGCCCATCAGTTTTTGTGCGGGCGTCTTGCCGTCGGCCCCGGGCAAGTTCCGGTGGGTGTGTAACGCCGCGGAGAGCCTGTCTTCCTTCGTGCCTTGCAACTTCCCCAGGATCATTTTAAGGGTTTGCACTCCTTTTTCCGCCGGACCGTTCGCTTGCGGAAAATATGGGGGCGAGTGCAGCAGCTTGATCCCAAGGCCCTGCAGGTGCGCGCGGAGCATTTGCGACGCGAAGCATGTCGCGTTGTCAGTGACAATCGCGTCGCAAAGGCCGTGGGTGGCAAAAGCGCGTCCCAGGCACTCAATCACCACCGCCGTGGTTGGGGACGGCACCCAAAACGCCTCTAGCCAGTTGGTGCTTGCATCCACCATGACCAACAAGTAGCTCCCCTGTAGGGGGTCCCCCAATAAGAAGTCCATGTGGACTCGCCCCCATGGTCTAGCCGCTGGCCATGGCGTTGGCTTTGATGCCGGTGCACTCTGGTGCGTTGCCTGGCACTCCGCGCACAGCTGCACCTTCCTTTCTATATCCTCCCCCAACCCCGGCCACCATAAGACAGTTCGTGCGGCCTGCTTTGACCGCACGATCCCTGGGTGTCCTGCGTGCAGTCGACTCAGGACGCCCTCGCGCATTGCTGCTGGGATTACGACCCGAGCCCCCCACAGCAGACACCCTCGCAGCGTGGTCAGTTCGTCCCTCTTTTGGTGGTACGGGCCGAGCTCGGCTGGCACCTTGGTTGGCCACCCGTTGACAGTGTAGCGCCACACCTGCTGCAGCAGTGGGTCCTTAGCTGTCTCCTCTGCCACCCGGGCAACCGCAAATTCTGCCGATCGCGTCCTTTCCACTTGGTGTACGTACGCGACCGTGATGTCCTGCTCTTGCTCCACCCTTGGGGATGGCAGCCGGCTTAGGCAATCCGCGTTTGCGTGTTGTTTTCCCGGCCGGTACACCAACTCAAAGTGGTATGCCCCTAGACGTAGCAAGCCTCGCAGGACTCTCGGGCTTGCTACTGGTGACGCCGTATTTTGCACCATGCCTACGAGCGGTTGGTGGTCCGTATGGATGGTAAACTTTCTTCCGGCTAGGTACGCGTGGAATTTAGTAACGCCGAATAGGACCGCCGCGAACTCCTTGTCGAGTTGGCTGTAATTTCGCTGCGCTGGTGTGAGCGTGCACGATGCGTAAGCTATCGGCCGCTCACTCCCGTCCTGCATGACGTGCCCCAGCACTGCCCCGAACCCGTAGGCAGAGCTATCCACTCCCAGGATGAGGGGCAAGTCGAGGGAATAGTGACACAGGACCTCCCCACTGCAAAGCAGTGCTTTGGCCCCCTGGAACGCGGCTTCATGCGCATCGGTCCAGTTCCAGTCGGCGTCCTTTTCCAGGAGTCCGTACAGTGGCTTACACACTTCCGCCCGTCGCGGGAGGAACCGGTCGTAAAATGCCATTTTACCCAAGAACGCCTGCAATTGTTGTGGGGATGCGGGCGCGGGTGCGTCCTTGAGGTCCTGCACGCGTTCTTGCAGCGGCTTAAGCCCGTCTGCTGACACTTCGTGCCCTAAGTATCGCACTTGGCGCACCTCAAATTCGCACTTGGAATAGCGGAGACGGAACCCGTGTTCGCTGAGCCGGCCGAGCACCGTATGCTCTAACTGTAACAACAGCCGTCGGTTTGGTGCCGACAGCAGGATATCGTCCAACAGCACCACCACCCCCGGGATTCCCTGCAACAACCCATTGATTGTGCGCTGGAAGATGGCCGGTGCCGTGGAGATGCCAAAAGCCAGGCGGTTTACATGGTATAAACCTTTATGGGTTGTTATAGTTAGAACTTTTGCTGTCTCGGCCGTAACTGGCAGCTGCGCGTACGCCATCGTTAAGTCCAGCTTCGTGAACACCTGTCCGCTGGACAGCTGGGCGAACGCCTCATCTAGCGTCGTCACCGGGTAGGGGTCCGGCGACAGGGCCTTGTTGACCGTCAGCCGATAGTCCCCGCACAATCGCGGGGCCCCATCCGGTTTGTCGACGACGACGAGTGGCGTCGCCCATTTTGCCGATGTCGCCGGCGTTATCACACGTGCTGCCTCCAGCCGGTCTAACTCCTGCCCCACCTTTTCCCGCCGGGCGTACGGCACGGTGCGTGCTTTTAGGTGGATCGGTGCAACACTCGTATCGACCTGCAATTGCACCGGAGGGCCCGTGTACGTTCCGAGGCCTGGTTTGAAACACTCGTACCTCTCCTGGTAGTCCGCCCTCTGCTCGCTCAGGGTCTGGTTTGGTTGGCCTTGTTTGGCGCGTACACAATTGACCTGGACTACTTCAGTGGGTACGTCGCCGTGCACCACTTTGTAGCCCAGTGCCCAAAACCAGTCCCGGCCGAGCAGGGTTGGTCCTGTCCCCTCGCCGATGTGCAGGGTCACCTGGGCCTCGAACCCTCGAACCCGAGCCGTGACCGGCACTTGTCCTACCACGGGCACTGCTGTGCCGTTCCACACCCGCAATCGCAGTGGGCTAGGCAAGATCTGCCTGTGTGGCCATACCCGGCGAAACGAGTGTTCGTCCATGATGGTGACTCCTGCTCCCGTGTCGAGCTCCATAGCAAACGTAACCCCGTCCACCACCACGTCGGCCAGGACCGCCTCCCGCGTCCCGAAAGGCCCTGCGGTGACCTGGTCCAATGCCATGACGCCTTCCGTTCTCGCGGCGGAATCCCCTATTCCCGGGAGTACCTCCACATGGAACAGGAAGTCGAACGGGTCCGCGTTCGCCGGTGGGTCCCTCGGTTCGCCGGCGTGCCCTTGGGCGTGCGCGCCCGCCAGGAACCCGTTGAATTGGGCGGCTGGTTCCGGATCCGCCTCGACAAAGTTGGGCCCCGCGCTGCCGCTTCCCCTAGCTGTCTCGGCGCCCCGACCGGCGTGCGGCGCGCGTGTCGGTCCCTCGGCTCGCCGCTGTGTTCCCGACCACCTCGGTTGGGTCCCGAATTGTTGTTGTCGGTTCGGGCAAGCACGTGCGACGTGCCCGATCTCGCTGCAAGCGAAGCAGCGCGTGTTCTTAAATGGGCACTGCAGTTTGTCATGACGTCCCTTACACGCAGGGCAGTGTTGTGCCCGGCTCTGGCTTGCCCATTGCACCGCAAACAGATCAACATCCATCTCCGGGTCGAACTCGTCCGGGTCGGGGAGTGCGTTCCCTGGCCCGTCGCCCCCACTTTGTATGGTGTTGATACCCGTGGCCCCTGGTCCCGCCGGGCAGTTGCATCCCGGGCAATGGCTTGTGCTCGTTTGCCTGGGATTTGCCATGTTTACGGTTGTCCATGGGGACTGGCCGTCCCCCGGCCCCCCATCTTTCATAAGGCTCCCTGTTGTCCTGGCTACATCTTTCATAAGTTTGGAGCACTTCTATGACCCTTTCCAGGCTATAATTGGATTTCCGGAGCAGTTTCGCACGCACTTCCCGATCGGCGGCTCCGCGAATCAACTGTGCTTTGAGTCGGCCATTCAAGGTGTTGTTGAAATTGCAGAACGTCGCGAGACTGCGGAGGGCCGCCACCCACTCGCTCACCGTCTCCCCGGGTTTCTGGGTTCTGTTAAGAAAGTCCTGCTCGGCCACTGCTGGTGACGGGTCGGCTCGCCCATAACGCGCCCTCAGGGCGGCGAGCACGTCCCTGAAGGTCACGTTTGCGTTCGCGATCGCCCGGGGATAGACGTAGCTCACGATAGCTTCGAACACTGGACCCGTGCAAATGGGTACGAATGCCCCTTTCCTAGCGTATTCGGTTTCAAATCCCTGTGCTTCGAGAGCAAACAGCAAGCGATCCTCGTAATGTGCCCATCGTTCCGCTCCGGGCTGGTAACAGTCAAATCGGAAGCGCGGCATCTTGACTTCCGATGGTCAAAAAGGGTAAAACACTGCGGCCCGCTACCGGCCAATGTCGGTGGGTTAAAATAAATCGATTTAGTTGGTCTCCGACGCACACTATTTCGTCACTGCATAAAATCGGTTTGTCACTGCACTTTCAGCGTTGTCAGCTGCACGTGGCCGGAGCGCACCGTGTTGCTTTGCTACTCACTCGTCTGTTGATGCGCCGCATTCGATCAGCCTCGTCGTCACTGTTGAGTCCAGACGTAGGGATAGACAAGAGACGGCTGGTGGCTAAGTAGCAGTAGATTTATTCCGGAACACAATGACGGCACAAAACAATTAGAGGGTCAATGCCCAAGGTGGCAATACAGAGTCAATGCACAAAGGGGCACTACCGGTCGCGGATTACAAAACAAGTTGCGCTTGGCTAACTGTTGGAATCGGACCAGACACTGAACTGCCGCTCTCCGGCGCCGGTGGCTGCGGCTCGCTCGCCCGGCGCCTCGAGCGCTCCCTGGTGGCCGTATTTGGCACCGTGTCCGCTGGCCGCGCTCTCGCGGACACGGCATCAAAACATAACAGGAAGACGAACACCAAAATGTCATGCGCCAGAGTAAACAACCACTTCCGGCACCGAAATTTTTCATACCCGAACCGAACTTTCACCCGAGCGGAGCCGTGCTCCCCCACCCACGACTTTTCGGTTTCCGGTTGGAAGGATTTTTGTTCTTCTCCTTCCGGTCCCAAGGCCTTGTTGGAAAGCTCTATTAGGTCACGTAATATGGGTACGATCCCTCACTGACAGGGCGCAGCGCGTGATTAACGGTTCAGACATTTCTACCCTAATTGTGTTGTTGTTTGGTGTGAGAAAAAGTATGGCCTGTTAAAATTCGAAAACTGCGGAAAACTGTCTTTTGCGAACTATTTGGCATTGGAACTTCAGTTCTCAACATCTGCATGAATTTTAACAGGCCAATTTGTGTAGATATTGACATCGCCATTTTTTGATATGCTGTTCAGCAACCTATAAAACAACTTTCCCGCATTTGATCGTATCGTCAAAATTTGGCAAAAAAGAAAAAGGTTGGCCAATAAAAAAAGTTGGCTAACTTCAGCCCGGTCTCATGTCAACCTGTAGCCTCGCTGCCATGTCGTTGCCCTGATTGGTCAAGACGCGCAGTGGTTTGGTCAGCAAGTCATATGGCAGGCACATATCCCGTCCAGTGACCAGGAAAAATGGTGTCTCGCCGGTTGCCTGGCTGACGGCACTCGGCATGGACATGAGAACGGTTTGCAGAAACTCCGGCCAATCGGTCCCCTTGGCGTTAACGTGAATACTCAACGCCTCGCCGATGGTTCTGTGCGCCCACTCCAGCGCTCTCTGGGACTGGGGATGCAACGGATGCTGGACGGACACGCTCCTGACACAGCACAATGAATGGCACTAGGAAATACGTAAAAAGTCTAGTGGAGACACTTTACTCTTCTATTTGAATCACTCTCACATGTATCTTGTCGCCACAAAGTATTTCTGTGTTGTTTTCTTTTCGCATGCATTTTGTATCTAATATAAAACGGAAGGAGGGGCATACAATTAAATACACAAGCCGAGCACGAGAATATAAACCAGATTTTTAATGTTTGGTGCATGATGAGTTTAGGCTAGGTTTAGGTTGATGTTAGGTTAAGGATGCAGTTTAGAAGACTTAAGGTTAGGCGCTTATCAGTTTACTTCTAGGTATATATATTTAAAATTTATATTGAATACTTATATTGAACATTTATATTGAATTTTTATGCTGAATATTTATATATTGAATATTTAAATTGATAACGTACAGGCATTTCAAAAAATCGGGAACACGAATAAAAGTAATAATAAATATAACATTTATTCTGGTTGAGGCATTTTTGATCAAATGTAGTACAGTCGAACGCCGATTGTTGTCCACTCCGCCGGGAGGAGCTAGGGACAAAGACCGGACAGCGCTTACCTGCCGGGACCCAGCCGGGACCCAGCCGGGACCCGGCGCCGCTGGCCTCCGGCCCAGTCCCGGGGAGGAGGGTTAGGGGGCATCCATATACCACGTGACCTAGTTGGGGGAGGGGGGTCAGCCCCAGGTCACGCTCCTATATTAAATACATGGGAAGGTTAGGTTAGCCAGGTCACGCGGGGGGGGGGGGGCGGGGGTCTAAAAGTGGCCTATTTTGGGTCACGTGGTATATGGATGCCCCCTTACAGAGGCTTAATCCGCTCACGCGAGGGGAAATTTTAACGACCAATTTGCGCCCAAATTTTTAACAGTCTTTTCAACTCACTGCGTGGAGAACTAAAAAACAAGCCGAACAAAAAAAAAACGGCATCTCGAAATTCAAATTTTAAACTGAGATATGGCAAAACTGTTTTTTCCCGCAACACCCCAAAATGGTGGTGCCGCCACGGACAAGAACCGATTTGAGTCACTTCATGACGTCGGAGCGACTTCAAATTTTGGCAGTCTTATCTTTAAAAAGCAAAGATCTCGTGCAGACAAAATAAATAAACCTTGTGCCGGCCGAAGTCGGTCAAATTTGAGCACTTAACTTTGACAAAAACAGTTTTGCCATATCTCAGGTCAAAATTTGAATATCGAGATGCCGTTTTTTTTTTGTTCGGCTTGTAATATAGTCCTCTACGCGGTAAGTTGAACAGATTGTTAAAAATTTGATAGCAAATTGGTCGTTAAAATTTCATCCCGCACGAGCGGATTAAGCCTCTGTTATCCTCCTCCCCGGGACTGGCCCAGTGCCTGGTCCCGGCCGGGTCCGAGCCGCCCAGCCCGACCCGGGGCCAAGGTGGTGGGGATGACGATTTCCCAAAGATCGGTCAGTCAAACCTGGACAACAATCGGCGTTCGACTGTACCAAATAAACTAACAGGGGGCAAAGCCCGAGCGAAGCGAGTCTAAGTATAAGACTAAGGACTGATGTACTAAGAGTAATTTTCGTTTTGGTCAAACACATATGCCTAGGTAAAAAAAAATTGTGTTTGCTGGAAATGGGTCCCACAGTTGATTTTTTACCTTACCACCTCGGGACAGCAGAATTCTGAACCTACAATTCGCTTTCTGACGTAATATTTTCCATACGTTTAAACAAAATACTTTGAGCTTTGGTTGCAATGGTCAGTAAGTTCATGTTCTGAGTCAGTAAACAGGCTGATAATGTAAGTTATCTATGACCGGCGGCCCCACGGTGCGTTGCTGCTCCTGAAGTCGATGCAGCCCTCGCACTGGCAGTAGTCGCTGGAGGCGCCGCAGTAGCCGGCCGGTGAGCAGCAGGGCGCGGCCGGGTCGTCTGGGTTGCACGCCGCCACCACAGGCCCGGCAGCCGTCTGCACCGTTGGCGCTGAGCTGCCACAGCGAGGCTGCCCTGGCTTGGCCACGGTAAAGTCTGCAACAACAAGCCATCTACGCGTTGACGCCCCTAAACGTCTTCGCATGTTTTTCAAGGGATTATAAATTTTAGAGTTCTTGTAAAACAGGCGAAGACATTAAGAGGCTTGATCGTCTGATTCAGCACCCTGATCGCTTCGTCGTTTGCGTGGAAAGCGAGATGGGTTAACACCG
This sequence comes from Odontothrips loti, assembly GCA_038380765.1. Lineage (NCBI taxonomy): Eukaryota > Metazoa > Arthropoda > Insecta > Thysanoptera > Thripidae > Odontothrips > Odontothrips loti. Next base: position 168,982 of record JAZGLN010000119.1, on the reverse strand, counting down.
GTAAAACAACTCGGGACCGAGCAGATTGGCTAGTTCCCGCGGGACCGCACAGGTGGTCTCTTATCAAGACGTTGATGTAGTGCCATTCCCGAGCGTAAACTTATTCACGCCCTTAATCGGCATAAATTATTACTGCTTGCTTTAAAAGAGCATAGATCCGAAGTTTGAAAAGCATATGCTCCCGCCATAGGGCATACATCTATCGGACCGATAAAAGGCGTCAACGTGCTTACACCCCTTTAGGGCATTACATGTTAGGAGGGGCCGTCCTCCAGTGGCGATTTTCGATTTCGTTTTTTCATGTCGAAGATTTGGTTCGGTGTTTGCAATCAGACGTCATCTTGATCACCCTACCAGCCATTTTATACCCCAAAAGTAGCGAAAAATCTTTTTTTCTAAGCAGATGATACATGTCATCGACCCACAGCCTTAAAATAAACAATAACATAAAGACGATGTATCAGCGGCTCGTACTCTCATGCGGAGGCAGGCGAGAAGACGCAGAAGTATTACTGCACGGGCGGCTGCATTCCGCCGTCCGCATTTTTCCGTCCGCATCCGCCGTCCGCTCCGCTGCATTGCCGCCCTCGGGGGTCATGCGGGTCATCCTGGGTGGAAAAAGAGAAGGCACCCACTCCCCTCCTTCTACGACCACCTCGTCGCTCGAAACTTGCCTCGGGAAGATGTTCTCTCCTTTCGAATATCTTCGGCTCTCTTATGATGCACACAAACTAACTATTTCGGTTCTAAAACCTTGAAAAACTAAGAAACAATTAGAGTTGGTCGCTTCCTGTTTGATTCGAGATACACATTTTTTTTCTTTTTTATTGCCCCCACGAGTTTGGCTTTTGTAGTAATTTTTTTTTTTTTTGACATTTTCAAAGAATTTGAGCGCACCAGCGCTCTCCTCAGTGCCCACTGTGGCTGGACAGGAGGGAGGGGCAGGGGGAAAGGTAACCCAGCACCGGGGCAACGACGGGGGTGTCCTGGAGGGCGGAAGTAGGGCGGGAATTATACATCCTCCAAAAAATGATCTCAATGAGCTAGCGCTGCTCAGCAGGCGGAAAGCGACTAAGACCTATAAAATCATTTCAAATCAGAATGTCAAAAAACGTCGATTCAATCAATAACATTTTTCTAAATTGTTCCCTCTGGAAATTAGCAGTAGGTAGGCGACCCAATTTTTGAATTTGATTTGACTTCCCGACCATCCGATGTTATTTGAGTAGATGGGACACTTCCCTTTTCCTCGACGTACTCCTTCCATTGTTAGACCGTTCTATGACCCTACTAAGTTGGGAAGCCTCACCTTAATCTTGCCATTTTTATTTCTAGTGTTTGCTTACAGGCATGGGCGCCCAACGCCCACACGCGGTTCACAGTGAGACATTGGTCCCACGTCAGCAGGAATTAAAACAAGCTGGCCCGTCCCTTCCGTCAAACCTCGGTGCCAGTTCCGCTGCGCTCCACCGGCACCTCGGTTCGACAGGGAGTCTTGGCCAGCTTAGCCTAAAGGCGGCGTATGCGGGGGCCTTCGGCCTCCCGCCTCAAGTCTCCCTGGAAGTGCCCGATAGCAGATGTTTTTGTTACGATTAAAATCGTTAACCTGAGCCCGTCCCTGAGGGATTTAAAGCGTGGTAAAATTACCGGCAAGATTGGGTAAATTACCGGTGAATTACCGTAAATTACCCGGACCCCGGTAAAATAGGTAAAAAACGAGAATATTCGAATAATGGCTAAAAAAGCACACTCTGCAGTTCTTTCGCAGCGGAAACAATCCCGATGCGAAGTCGAGTAGATTTCCTGCATTCAAGGTTCCCGCGCATGCCCCAGGGCCCCCTCCCTGCCCTCCCTTTGCTCTTACAGCCTGCGCCTGTGTGAAGCGCAGTCCGTCACAGAGGGCGCGCTCGCTGCGAACAGTGTCAGTGTAGAGTGCAGTACTGTGTGTTAATGTGTTTTTACGACGAGACCTGTATTAATTCTTTTCTCGAAATGCCGAAATGTCAATAGTTTCAGCTTTCCTCACACCACTTTCACTTATTTCACTTATTTCAGCGTTACTGCGGCGTTTTTTCAGCGTTTTTCGTATTGTTACGTAGAGCAGACTATTAAGTCACCTATTTCATACCATGGGCATCATAACCCTTTTCTTTGTTTATACCCTGGGACACCATCTTTATACCGTGTCGCCCTCTGGTGGCTGGTAGCCCAACCAGCATTATAAGGTGTCGCCATCTAGCGGCTAGTCACAACACTGCTCTGCGCCCCACCACCTTTCACTCCTCCTTCATCTTCTCTTGGCCTATAAAAGCAGGCATCGCTCACCTAGCAGTGCCATTCTGTGAGACGCTCTCTTGGAGTCAATACACTACTAAACCCAACTCCCCGACTACCTTATTCCGCCTCCTCTACTTAACACTGGTGGCAGCGGTTTAAATTCGGAAGGGAGGAAGGTTAGACGTGGACGAAGAGAGGCGGTCTTGCAGCGTCGCGTTGACGTTGAGGTTAGGATAGGCGTAGTGGGTCGGGAAGGAAAGTGAGGTTAGGGGTCGTGAGGTACGACGTGCTACTGACTTGGGGTCTTTGGCCTGTGGTCGCGACGTGCTGCCGGTTCAGCGGTCTGGCGCCTTCGAGCTTTTGAAGTGCGACCGAGTCTGGAGTTTAGTAGCCTTTCATTTTGGAAGTGCCGCTGAATTTTAGTTCGGACGCCTTTGACTGCGAGTCTGTGCGACAGTATCGTTTGGGACGAGAGCCGTTCGATTCATAGTGTCGCTGACTTTGGGTCTGGAGCCATCGTTATTAGAATAGACTAGTGGTATTAAGGGAGGGTTTTGGTTAGTTATAGATAGTCAGTATAGCAAGAATAGGATTAGTTAGAATAATTTCCACTTTTACACAAGTGCGGCCGGGTGAAGTGCTCGTATCCGCTGGAAACAGTGTGTAACGGGTGCTGAGTTCGAGTGCCTTGTGTATTAGTTTAATTAAGGGTACCAGATTAAGGAGGTTATATAGTTCAGAAAATTAGTGATAAAGCGGCAAGTTGTGCTTAAGTGGTTCACTAAAGCCAACTTGTACAAATTAGCGTTTACCTGGTCAAAGTGCGTGGAAAAGCTGGTTCTTTCTGTTGCTCACGCTAGTTCTAGTAAATAAGTTTGTTAGTTCATTGTTCTTTGTTGAGTTTAAATAATTTGTTTGTTTGTTGTTCATTTATATCCTAGTTCAATAAGTTCAAGTTCAAATAGTTTGTTATATTGTTGTTTATTAACTCCCTAGTTTAGTAAGTTCAATTTCAAGTAGTTTCTTAAGTTTAATGGATAGCGAAGGGACAATCCCTTTAGCCCATCCACTCTATCCTTACAAAAGGGTAGTATTGCCTCCTTCTGAGGAAAACTGGGACGAGGAAAGGCAGATTCAGTTGGCCCATCCTTTGTTTCCATACATAAAGCCTTCGTTACCTCTGTGTGAGGAGGACTGGGACACTGAGAGCGTGGACTCTGGCATTTCAGACAAGTCCGGTTCCGCCAGTTCAGAAGCCTGTGCAGAGAAAGAGACAGTTAGTTCCGCATTTGACGTCAGGTCTGTCTGGACATTTGATTCGGATCACAACTTAGTGATTACTAACTTCCCTGTCGTGCGACAGGAAGTTAGAGTTCCGATTCCGGAACCTGACCCCACGTTAGACCCGAACGTGACCTATCTAGTGCCGTATCCCGGGGCTCCGAAGGAGCATTGGCGAACCTATCAGCAGGCTAGGGAAGAGGGAACCAACCCTCAGCTGCGTTTCAAGCGCAAGACACTGACACCAAACAAGTCACAGCGGTGGTGGTAAAGAGTTTAAAATGGAAGGGCAAGAAAACGTAGTTGAGATACCAGAGCAACCTCAGGTGCCTGCAGTACCTCAGCGGGGCGCACCCAGGGGAAGGCCCAGGGGCCGTGGTCGCGGACGGGGTCGCGGAGCACGGCGTAGGGCTGCCAACGCCCAAAATGAGGGTGTTGGGCGGTATGTCCGGCTTGGGGAGCGAAGGCCCAGAGATTATGACACGGACACGGAGGCCGAAGCAGACACGGAGGGCACCGAAACCGCGTACGAAACAGATGGGGATCATGACTATGATAGAGACAGAGAAGGAGAGAGAGGGGACAGAGAGGAGGAAAGACAGGAACACGAAGGCCATGAACGCTACAGGGATGGTAGGAGACGTAGGGAAGAGAGAAGACATAGAGAGGAGAGAAGGGGAGAAAGAAGGGAGGAAAGACAGGATCAGGTGCAGATACCAATCATACCGTTTTTGCAAAACATATTCCAGAATATCATTCCAGAGCAGCTTAGAAGGGCAGCGGTAGAAGCAAGAAAAAAGTGGTACAAGTGTAACTCATGCGTCAGCCATGTAGTACTTTACCCACAAGCCGACGCGCTTCGCATTCGCTGCGGCACACGTCCACTTTTTGTAAATACAGTGTTTATCGTGACATGGTAATTGAAATTGGGCGAGCCGTGATAGTGCGGGACAGCCCATTTCTTCCGCGCTCACGACATCAGCGTGCGGCAAATGTTCTTGAATTAAACGCCGTTTCTCCTCACCCTTCACAAAAAGCGTTTTGTAAGCGAAACACCTTTCCACCAGGGTGGTTGTGAGACGGTCATAGGGGACGTCCCCCGCAGCCCAGAATATGTTGTGCATGTTGTACTGAACGTACGAATTTGCGTGCCGATACTTTTCGGGTATCCGCTGCTCGTCATACGGAGGGGCAAACAGAACTATGGTCAAAACATCGTTCGAGGCCGTTGACTCGTACAACGCAAATTCCTTCACAATGAGTTCACCATCCTTGCCGCGAAGACACTGAATATCACACGTAGCGTATGCCATGTTTGTACTGTGGCACGCCAACTGAAACAATGATGCATCGGGAGAGACGTGCTCGAATTTATACCCCCGGGGGGTGTGCGCCCCCCCCCCCCCCCCAACGACATGAGTCAAACGCAAGAAGTGTGTCAAACCTCCGGGTCAACCACAGTGGCTCGTTTGAATGCAGCGCGCGATCGGAGACGTACCGTCCAAGGGTAGCGCCGCAGCAGCGCCCTCTAGCGGCAGCGGTGTGAACGCCGTGCAGTGAACTCCCCCTACCCCCATCCCCCTGCCCCTCAGACCTGTCGACGCCCGGCGCCCGGCGGCTCCCCCGGCAGCGAAAGGCAGGGGAGGAAAGGGAGGGGAAAGGGGGGAGAGCGGCGAAGGCGAGACATCGTGGAAACAAAACAACCGGGGCGTGTTGAAAAGAAATCTTAATTTTTAAATTCATTTTCTGTAAAAATATTTCTTATGGCGTCGCTGTATTTCGCGTGTGAATCCGTAAACGTGGGATAATTAATTTTGCGGTCAACCAATCAGCGGTGTCAATCAGATCACATGACCACCCTTCTCTAATGAGCCAATCAGCACCCGCGTTCCTTCCCGCTTCGCCAGCGGCGGGAAGCCGGTGGCGGGGCGGCTGGAGCAGGAGCCGGCGGCACCAGGTCAGTGTGTCAGCATCCGCTGAATGTTATAGTCACCATGCGTCCCGCAGTCAAAGATCTTTCCAAGGTGGACGTAGTATCAGTTGATAGTTTTAGCAGCACCAGTAGCTCCAGTGAAACCAGCAGCTCCAGTGAAACCAGCAGCAGCAGCAGCGATGCATTAGAAATCGCGCTTACGGACCAAGAGCAACGGGAAATACTGGGACCCATATTTGACTCACAGGAAGCCGACGTCTTCGTAAGTACCCGCCGTCCATGGCGTCTCTGTGTCCGCGACCGTTAAATTTTTTCCCTGTCCGAATACTGTCTAACAGCGCGAGTGATCTGTATTTTGAGTTGTTAAAGTCTGTTTTTTAAAATCTTGAAGCGTGTTGTTCTGTTGAGGCCTTGCCGCCGCCGCGTCCCCCCGGCGCGGCGGTTACGACCGTTACATTGATCATGGCGTCTGTTGACAGTGAGCGTGGGAAAAATTTTCGCAGCCGTGGTTATTTTCTAATCTGGCTTTATTTCAGCGTAGGCGAAGGAGCGTGGATCTTGTTCGCGACGTAAAAGTGTTTTTATTTTTATTCTTTTACAGCATTTTCTAATGTTGACCCTATCGTGGGACTGGTTTGAACCCTGAAATCTGGTATCGTATTACACATCTTTTCTCACAGTGTCAATTTTATTGACAGTCGTGAGTATGTAACCTGCCTGTTCAAAATAGTGCACTGCTTCTTGTTATGTGTGTGCTTGCTTTGCCTGTATGTGTTTCTTAAGTGTGGCTTTCTAAACCTCTGTGGCTTTTGTGCTTTTTTCTTCCTTTTAAATCTCTTTTGTGTGAAATATCTGTGATCATTTTCGCTGTCTTTCTGGGGTATTTTCATCGAAAAACTATTAAAGTGGGTCTTCCCTCTGCGCGCGCTGGCGCATAGAGCCAAGAGGGGGGTGAGGGGAGGGGAGGGGGGGGGGGTTGTCGTGGTGGTAGTGCACCCCCGAGGGGAAGGGGTCGGGTGGGGAGGCGCAGCCTGGCTGGCGTGGCGTGACGTAGTGCAACCGCAAGGGTGAGGGGATGTGAAGTAGCGGACGGCCTCGAGCGGGCCTCTCTCCGTGGCCTCTCCGTCTAGTACGGCCGCGTGGACACGGGCAGGGCTCGGCGGCTGTTGTCGCGCTGGCCGACCGCGTCCCCTACCTGCAGTAGTGGGGCTAGGGTGAGGGGAGAGGAGGTGTTGGGCTTCCGTTTTCTTCCCTTGCCTGACTGCACGCTTGTCATTCTATTGCTTGCTTAACGCGTATGACTGTTGTGATCGTATTTCTCATATTTTTCCTATATTTGCAGTTGGACCTCTTCGGTAGGGAGCTGGTGGAGCGGTGGGAGGCCCACTGGGCCGATGAGGAGCTGTGGCCCCCTCTGCCATCCGGCTCCCCTCCCCCTCTCCCCCCTTTGCCCGAGGGACCGCCCCCGGGCGATTTAGATTTGGAGGACATATCGAGCGGGGACGAAATCTACGATGTGAGTATAGGGTTTTAGTGTTCAGCAATTTGCCTGTTATGTTTTGTCATAGTAAAGTAATTTTTGCATTCTCTTCTGATTTTAGCAAGACACCCTTATCTATAAGCCAGTGGTGGTTAAAACCCCCCCTCACCTCTCAGTATCAGAAAGCGGGGATTACTCGCCAGTTGTAAGTATAATTTTTTAAATCCCCCAGCAGCCTTTCTTGTTGAACTCATGTCATTTAATCGCCGTTTTATTTCTTTTATTGTCTTAGACATCATCAGTGTGGCAGCGGCTAGGCCCGCAGATGTCGTCACCCGAATGGTGGGTTGATGACGAGAATGCGAATGTAAGTGTTCACTCGTCATTTCAACTTTTATCGCTTGAAAACTAAATATGTCTGACACCTGTTCTTTTCTGTTGCAGTTCTGAATCGTGCCATTTTTAATGGGCTAATTTTTATCGTCTAATTTTAAATGCATTTTGCATTTTTTTTATAATCCTTCTTTCTCTTTTCTTCTGTCTATCTGTCTGTCTCTTCTATCTGTCTGTCTCCTCTCTGTCTACTGTCTTTTCTGATGTCTGTCTTTCTTTTTTAATTAAATTATTTATAATCAATTTTATTTGTTTCTGTGCACAAATCCTACCACCATTTAACACCCTATGACTGCTATGACAGTATTTTTTCTCTGTGAGATAAAGCTCATTTTAATCTAATACTTCACGAGTGATCAGAGCTCACATTTTTAAAGAAAGCTTTCGCTACTTAATTAGCATCACTGTCTATTTTATCTGAGACTATTCACGAGTGATCAGAGTTCACATTTTGAAAGCAAGTTCTCGCTGCTTATTTAACATCACAGTTCTCGCAAAAAGTTCCAGCAAGCTCTACATTTTTTATATGACATGAAATTTTTTAACACAATCTTGCGAGAAAGTTCTGAAACAGTAGTTTTACCCCGTGTTGGAACTAGAATGAAAGAAGACATGCTACCCTGTGCGACTTTAAAAAATGAACACTTTACATTTCAAGGGTATAGCAAACAAAAGTTAGGTTTTAAAACGGACCTATTATTCTCTCTAACAAAAAAACAGTACCCACAGCTCTGCACTTTTCATTTGAGAGGAAGGGGCAGAGGAGGGGCGAAGGGGAGGGAGTGAGAGAGAACGCACTGCGCGGTGTGGTGGCGCGAGGGAGAAGCGAATGAGAGAGAGCGCGCGTTGCGCTGCGGTGCGCAACAAGTCCCCCCGCCTGCGCCCACTCGCCAAGCGTGTCTCCGTAGCGACATGGTTGCGAGTGAGAGAGTGGCGCGCGCGCTGCTCGGTCCTGGGTTCAAGACCCGGTCCGGGGTCACATTTTTTTCTAAGTCATTTCCACCTGCGCCCAAGAGGCATGACTAGTGCAGACGTTAGGAATTTTTTGTGCGGAAATCCTTCTCCGGTAGACCTATTATAAAACCGCTTTTAAAAAAATAATCTGATGTGTGACTTTACATCAACTCAAACACTTTGTTGCGAACAAATTCAAAGTGATAGCAAAGCAATTCATCTCTCAACTTGACAGGAAAATTATCCGTAGAAGTGCTCAGACCATTAGCAATGAGATTTTCCGCATGATCAGGTGCAAGTGAAAGCAAGGAGCTTTTTGTCTTGTAACCTTTCTGTACAAGATAGTCTTTGCAGTTATGAAGGCTACTTGTCCAGGTGAGATTAGCCTCCAGACTCAAAGCTTGAATTTTATGCAGTTTCTGTATCATGAGTTTCTTGCACCGCATAATATTTTCCCATGAACTGAGAGCCATCGTGATACACACGGTGGAATTTCTGCGTTGCACAGACACCATGGGTGCAGCTTTCATGGTACTTTTCTTTGAGACGACAGATATGTCCAGACCACCAGCAAACAGGGGCAGGAGTTTTTCACCGTTATTGAGTTCATTCACCACATGACTGTGGAATTCATAGGAAGTGATTCTCTCAAATTCGGTCACTGTCATTCTCACCCACTTGTTCATGGCTTTCTGTGTGGCTTCACCCATCAAAATAATATAGGGAGAAAATCCACCACGTCCAGTCCAATTCTGAACACTTTTCCACCGTACTTAGTTAGACGGAAATCCTTCTCTAACACCGTACTGGGATAGCGCAATAAGCCAGTCGGAACTTCTACGGGCATAAGTTCCACGGCAGGACTCGCTTCAAACGGCGGTGCGCTAGGGGCGACCGGTCCCGCTTGCAGGTACTGGACGTTCGGGAACAGAGTGTTGAACGAGGCGGGGGCGGGAAGATAAGCGGGCCATGGGGGGCCGTAATCTCCCTCGTCCGGAGCCACGGAGGCTGCCACCTCGTCCACCATCAAGTTCCTGACCAAGCCCTCGTAATCGAGACGGCGCTTAGCCTGGGGGTCACTGAACTGCATGACACTTGCAGCACGCTTCTCAGCCATGACTTCGACACGTCGTACGGAGAGAGAGAGACGATGCACACACTTTCACAAGGAACACAATACTGATGACGAACCCCGATTTTAGACGCGTATTTATACAGCGGTGCAGGGTGACACTAGCGACCCCTAACGGTGAAAAAATATTTCAGGAAATGAAATGCTGCACTATCATTGGTTTAAAATCGGAATTATAACCAATCACAGAGCAGCACCAAATCATGTCGTCATGAAAAACAAGTTTAAACACATTAAATTATAAAACAGGCAGAAACCTGAACTAGCATTCCAGGAACTGGGCCGGGGGAAGACCCCTCCACCCCCTCCCCCTCTCCCGCCGCAGCTGCGCCGCTGGCGCTGCACCTGCACTCGCTCCTGATTGGTCTAAAATCGGAATTATAGCCAATGAGAGCGCAGCGCGCCGCCTCCAGACACCAGTCGCTGTCGCGCCGCTGCACTTTCCCCCTCCCCCTCTCCCGCCGCAGCTGCGCCGCTGGCGCTGCACCTGCACTCGCTCCTGATTGGTCTAAAATCGGAATTATAGCCAATGAGAGCGCGGCGCACCGCTCGGCCGGAGCTCTCGGGCGGCAGCGGCTCCCCGATAAAAGGCGAGCGCTCCGCTGCAGAGGGCATCAGTGTTCCAGTTGGCGTCCTGCCGTCTTCATCGTTCCGTCCAAGTGCTCTCGTGGTGTGCCCTGCGTTATGTAAACAGTCTTTTTTAAGACTTTCAACTTCTCAGTTCTTGCTTTGAACTTTGAAGTTTTTTTATACTTCTTAGTTCTCCGTTTGAACTTTGAAGTTTTTTCAGTCTTTTTGAAGACTTTTTTACACTTCGTTTGTGAGGTGTTCTCTCACCCCACTTATCATCATGGCTTCTTTGAAGCATATTCTTGACGAGTGGGAGGGTGGTTGTTTTTACAACGCTGAGTATTTGTCAGAGGCTTACACGGAGTTCCTCATGACCCTGCTGACTGCTTCCGTACCGCCTTCGGACTCAGCCCGTGCTCGTGCTTTCCTCGCGGCCGGCTACGCGGCGTACTTGCGGGAGCAGGGCGGTAATGACCGACAGGCCGGCGTTACCTATCGCATGGCTCAAGGTATGGTTGGTGGGGGTGATGCGGCCGAGGGTGATCCACCCCCGCACACCTCCCCCGCCGTACTATCAGAGTCGGTAGAAGCCGGCCCGGAGCGGCCTCCGTCGGGCACGCCTCAACCAGGGGCGTCCCGCACGCCTCCTCAGGGTTCTGCAGAGCCTGGACCGTCGGGGGTGAAACGGGTACGAGAGGACGACATCAACGAACCAGCGCCGTCCGACCCCACTTTGGAAATTATTCAAAGCACCGAGCGTGTGCTTAAGCGCTTCGGAGGGGTGAAATTTAGGACGGAAGTTGCTGTTGTCAAGGGGCTAGGTACAGCTTTGCCCTCGGACGCTCTCATGACCACCCTGTTTGACACGTTGTTGGTACGTCAACGGGACGCAGTGTCTGCCAAAGACGACGACCGGGTAATTCTGGAAATCGAAAATTCCGAAAATGCTGAAAATACTCTGTGGTTTAATTTGCGCCGTACCGATCAGTTGAACGGTCGCGTTATATTAGACAAGCTGTCACGAGTGTTAAACTCAAATCAAGCATTCATGGCAAACGGGTTGTTAAAAGTTAGTTATATACACATTCCCACACCCGAAGCCGGAGGTCGCAATACCGATCGTGTTGCCACCGAGACGACAGATCAGTGGTTAGCACGGAAAATAGTCAAGAAGTCGATATTTTCCCCTACAAATAGAAATGACTCGATGTGCTTGGCACGCAGTGTAGCTGTAGGGATTGCTAAGGCCTCTGGAATGAGTAATCGTGCGTTTTCCCGTATGAAAGAGGAGGGGTCTACGGCCCAACAGGGGAAGCCCTAAAACTTTGTGAGATTGCGCAAATTGAAACAGATAAAGCGTGTGGGTTGGACGAGGTGCGGCGCCTTCAGACTGCTCTTCCTGACTTCCGATTGTGTGTTTTCACAGACAAGGAAGGTAAAGAGTGTGTTTACAAGGGTCCCTACGTTACAGGTCACAAGAATGTCTATCTTCTTCTCCAAAGAGAACATTTTTCGGCCATTTTGTACCCATGTCAAGCTTTTGACAAACACTGTGTATGTGACAAATGCGTTGTATTTTTTAACAACAGAGGGTCACATCGTTGTGAAGGTTCATGCTGGCGCTGTCTGGCCCCTCAGCCTCATGATGACAAAAACACTCCATTGATACGGTGCAATCGCTGTTTTCATCAATTTGCTGGTGACGAGTGTTTTACAAACCACAAGACAATAAAGCTACAAAGTTTGAATGTCACTAAATGTGATTCATACAAATTTTGTAGCGCCTGTGAAACTAGCTACAGTACACTGCGTGGGGGTAAACATACATGTGGTTTCATTTTTTGCAAATATTGCAAAGAAAATGTGCTAGAAAATCACCTTTGTTTCATGTCACCATGGGAGGAGCGTAAAAAGAACCCAAAAGTGAAATATATCACTATTTATTATGACATAGAAACTACCCAGTGCGATCCTGTACACGACGCAGCTGACATTTTCGAACATAAACCTAATCTGTTAGTATCACATGCTGTCTGTGACACATGTTGTGATGTTGTTCAAAATGATTATTTCTGTACCGTGTGTAAAAGTCGTCAGCAGGTTTTTCATAACCTTGATAATGCTAATGTTAATGTAATGCACCAATTCATTACATATTTGCAATCTTTTCCTAGTAAGTCTGAACTGTTAATAATTGCCCACAATGCTAAGGGATTTGATTCAGTTCTGGTTCTTCAGCAACTGATATCTCTTCAGCTGAAACCAGAGTTGATCCTTCAGGGAGCGAAAATATTATGTATGAAAGTGGGTAGATGGAAGTTCATAGATTCACTGATGTTTTTGGCAATGCCTCTTAGTGCAATGCCGAAATCATTTGGTTTGTCTGAGCTGAAAAAGGGTACTGGCCATTTTTGGCAAATGAACCAGAGTACTATAAGTACGAAGGACCCTTACTAGACCGTGAATATTATTGCGTGTCAAGTATGAAAGCTAAAGCTGCCACAGTATTTAATACGTGGTATGATGAACAGATTTCTAACAATTATGTTTTCAACTTCAGGCGTGAGCTTATTGAGTATTGCATATCGGATGTGACAATTTTAAGGCAGGCATGTGAAGCCTTTCGTAAACTTTTAACCCAGTATGCTGGTTTTGATCCTCTTTTTAATTGTATTACTCTAAGTGCAGCTTGCATGGCTGCATTTAGACGGAATTTCCTGAAAGAAAACACTATCGGGATTGTTCCTGCAGGAGGATACCACGGCCGAGGGAAACAGAGCCACATAGCACTCCAGTGGTTAGATTACATGTCACACACAATAGGTCACAAAATAAAAACCATTTATACGGATCGGGAGGTATCCGTTCTTGGCAGGCGTGTTGATGGTTACATAGAGATTCCTAAAGCCGACGGAACTGTAGAGCGGCGCATTTACCAATTCCATGGGGATTTTTGGCATCAGTGCCCTAAACATTTTCCTGCAAGTGCAGAGGGTGGTGAAAACCGCTACGAACAGACGCAGAGGCTCACCTCCCTCTTTAGGAAAGCAGGGTTTGTAGTCATCGAAAAATGGGAATGTGTGTTCAAGGAGGAGCTCGCAAACGACCCTCAAGTGAAGGCATACTTTGAAGCCTACCCTACAAAAAGGGTCACCCCCCTTGTACTTCGGGATGCTTTAGCGGGTGGTCGTACGAGTGCGCTTCGTTGGGCTTACAAAGCAGACGTCAGTAATGGGGAGAAAATAAAGATGGCAGACGTCGTTTCGGAATATCCAAATGCTAACCTGCGAGGCAAGTACTGTTATGGGCATCCTCAGATCTATTTAGAGGATGACCCGGAAATGCCTGCTTTAGACAAATGGTTAGGTGTTGCAAAATGTACAGTGATTCCCCCTCAAGACATATTTTTACCTGTACTGCCATACAAGACAGCAGGTAAGCTTATGTTTCCCGTATGCCGTACGTGTGTGGAGACTGAAAGTGCAGATCTCGTCCGCGGCGATGACGAGCATGATGCTGATCCTCCTACACGATGGTGTACACATAGGGACACCGAACGTCAGTTTACCGGTACATGGTGCTCACCCGAACTTCAGTTAGCTGTACTGGAAAAGGGTTATAAATTGATCGCAACTCATGAATTGTATCAGTATCCACATTCCATGGTTTTTGATCCAGAGACGGGTGCAGACGGACTGCTATCGGCATATGTACGCTGTTTCATGACTCTTAAATTACAGGCTAGTGGGTGGCCTGATGAGTGCACAACCGACGAGAAAAAAGAGCAGTTTGTAAAGGATGTTTTAAAGAATGATGGAATCAGTATTGACCCTGCACAGATGGATTTCAACCCTGCCCTGAGGACTCTTTCAAAGGCTATTTTGAACAGTTTTTGGGGTAAAATGGGGGAGAAATGTTTACGCCCCAGGACTGAGTTAATTTTTAACTACGCGGACCTCATGACTCTGATCGTTGATCCCTCAAAAACTGTGACTAGTTTAATTCCTCTGGGAGAGGACTGTCTTCAGGTGTGTTGGATGCCTGTGGAGGACAGCGAGTAATCTCTTCCCACGTCTTCGCTCCTCCACGCTGCATTTACCACATGTTTTGGTAGGATACAGCTTTACCGATATCTGGATATTGTCGGAGATCGTGCGCTTTATCATGACACTGACAGCGTTGCATATATAAGTCGACCAGGGCAGCCAGATCTTCCCGTCGGCAGCCATCTTGGTGACTTGACAGACCAGATCGAGCAGGACTACGGCAAAGGGTCCTTTATTTCAGAATTTTGTTCAGGTGGCCCCAAGAATTACAGTTTCAAGGTGTTTGTTAATGGTGATCCTAATAAAATTAAGGTGTGCATTAAGGTACGTGGAATTAGTATTAATTCATCGTGTGACGAGCTTGTCACATTTGAAAATCTGAAGGCTATGGTGAGGCGTGAAAAAGATATAATTACCGTGCCAATACCTCACCAGATCGCGAGAACAAATACATGGAAACTTGTAACAAGGGCATCTAGAAAGAAATGGCAAGCTAAAAACACTAAACGTCGTAGAATCGACGAGGAGAAAACTGTGCCTCATGGTTTTAACCCTAATTAGGCTAAGTTAGGTTAAGAATAGGTTAAGTTTTAGGCTAAGTTTAGGATAATTTAGGAAGGCTCCTGACACGTTCTGATTGTGACTCGAGTCTTGCTAGATTAACCACCTAGAGGTTAAGCTATTAAAATCTTGCGCAAGGGAAAAGCAGGCAGGCCCTATATAAGCGATGTGATAACGTCGTTTGTACAGTGTTTCACACCGCTTCAACCAGGATGGATCTTAGATTTCATCATCCGTGCAATTCTCTCGTGGTTGGCGGAAGTGGAGCTGGAAAGACGTATTTCGTCAAGCGACTGATCGAAAACAGACATGCTCTGTTCGATACGTCGTTTGACGAAATTATTGTTGTAAACCCCGATTGCGGTGGTTTATTTACTAGCGTGTGTGGTTCAAGGAGAATTGAGGATGCAAGGGTGTGATAAACAATTGGAATATTTATTGCTCAAAGCAAGATGGTAGCTCTCCAGCCAAGCAGTCTCAGCCATGCGCGGTAGCGTAGCGAAGCTCTGCGTAGTCCGGCGACGTCCGTCTCGAAGCGCAGTCCAAGTCCTACTGTCCTGGTCGGTCCTGTGTTGCGCCGCGCCGCGTCTGTCTGGCCGCCCTGCCGAGCAGCCAGCCGTCCGCCCGCCCGCCGTGCCGCGCCGTGCCGTGCCGTCGCGGCAGCCACCGCCTGCCGAGCCCGAGCTCGAGCCCAGTCGCCGAGTCAACCCGAGGGGCGGGGTGAGGAGGCCGGCCGAAGGGCGCAGTTCCAGACTGAGGCCGGTAGAGTGCAGCACCAGTGACGCGCTCGAGTACCCGCGCGAATACGAAGCGGTAGACAAACGGTGCGCTACGCAAACCCGTCTGCTGACGTCGTGACGCAAACAGCTCACATCACAACACTACCTTCCCTCTTCTCAAAGAAGACGTGCTAATCGATCGGGTAGCTCTGGGTGGCTCTGTCCGCGTGGACTACTCGGTAAAACCACCGTTCAACCGGTACCAAGCCATGGCAAGGTTAGGTGACCCGTAGCGGGTATATCAGCGAGTGAGTAGCTTTCTGCCAGCGACTGGCCAGTAAACCATTTTCACTTGACGGCTGACAACAACCAAAACCAGAGCAGGGCCCCTATTCAAACGCCGTGCCGGAATCCTTCCAGGTGATGGGAAAGTCCATCCTGGGTCCCACGTGCAGTCCAAGAAGTAGGCCGCAGATTGGTGATACATGCAGGAACGGCGACAGCAGGCTTACTCCACAGTCAAAAGAAGCACCTAGAACACAATGCCATTTTTGCACTAAACTTGTCCTAAACAATTTGGCGTATCTGCCTCGCGGTGGTCCGCGTCTCCGTTCCTCCAGCAAAGGGGAAGCTGGAAAGGACTCGGCCGCGATAAATTTGCATTTTGATTAGCGACATCCAATGTTCTAATCCCAGCGACTTAAGTGGTGAAAAGATGACCACTACTTAGCTTTTCTCGTGACAGGCTCGCAGCAGCGGGATTGTCCAGCCTCAGGGCGACCAGCGTTGTCCAGCGACAAGTTGATGTCCAGCAGCAGGGTCCAGCAAGTTCTAGGCACTCGTTCCGTCCGGGCGGTGCATGAACAGCATTTATTTGGGCAGGCCGTGGGCCGAAGCGTAGCACAACTGTGCCACCCGTAAAACGGTCAAGTAGGCTAAACCACGTTTTGGCGGGTGCACTGCTCCGGTCTCCGCAGACAGCCGAGTGCGGCGAGCTAACCCGACAGGCAGGTAGCTTTAGCATCGAACCGGCCCGTGCCGTTGCCCCGGGTTCAAATACCAGAGAACAATCTTCATCGCTACCGAATTTAAAACTCCAAATATCGAGTTCGGTCTCTTCTGCGATGAGACTAGCCAGATTATTTCTGGGCATTAACTGACAGAAAGCTGCCAGCAAGCACCAGAGTGGCCTTAGCCACAGCGTTAGCAGACACTGCCTGCGCCTAAAACTTAGCCAGCGATCGGGTTCGAATACCAGCCGAATTCAACTAAAATTTTAGCCCATCGGATAGGATTCTAGCGCCCTGAAAACATGGGACCGTGGCGGCCCAAAATTTCCAAACTTCGCTTATCCACGCGGGCCAGCTGCCGGCCGCCGCCCTTGCGGGTACGTCTGTCCTTGGCCGCGGCGGCCGCGGGTTCGAATCCCGTCTGGTTCCCCCACGGGGTACGGGGCACTTCTCCCCCTTTGGCCGCGGCGGCCGCGGTTGCGGTGGCCGCGGGTTCGAGGGGAGGTAGGGTAACAGGGGGTTCAGGTACCTGCCCGTCGGACCCTTTAGTTATCCTTATGACGTTTTCGCCCGGAGACGGCCGAAGGTCATGTGGATAGCCCAGCCCAGCCCGAGTGCGGGCCGAATCTTGCAGGCTAGGGTAGTCCCTGCCCCGAAATATTAGGCTTCCCGCGCCACGGGAGCGTGGCGGGTGCCTCTAGTACTCAGTTAAAGCTGCAGGCCTTGCCCGCGTGCCAAAGGATACCGGTTCTCCCTGTCCTGCGATGAGATACGTTGTTCCGTTTGTCCCGCGGTGAGATGCGTTGTCCTGTTGTGCCTCCACCGGCGTCGTTGGGTTCCGCGGACTGATGTCTCCGTGTCCGCCGTGCAGGAACCACTCGCCCCCGCCCGCGCGCGCCAAGCTCCTTGAAGTCCAGCCGGCGACCAGCTGGATCCACGGACACTTGGACCCGGGTTCGAATACCCGTTGGCAGGGTGCGATTAATTTGGCTGTACCGAGTTTGTCAGGATGCTGACATTCTCATAGCTCAGGCCCCCACAGCGTTCCCAACGCTGTTCTTTTTACCCGATATTCAGTGGCTGAATTTCGAGTCTGGATGCACACCGTGTGCATCCGGGGCCACTACGACCATGCCTCGTGCATGGTGCTCATACGAGGGGCTGCCTCTTTGACTGTTTCGACACCTGCCGGGCCACACCGGCCCCGGCCTCAGTCTGCGGCAGGAAACTGCCGTGCGATCGTTACCTAGGACCCGAGATCCAACACAGGGGGGCCATTCCCTGCGGATTCGGGGTTGGTGCGCACACCAGAGCAGGGTTCAGACGGTACCGATCCTTTGTTAAACACTCCCATTTAACGATCTGCCTGAACCGGTCCCACGCACCGAGTCCTGACACCGGACCCACCAACTGTTTCATGGCCGCCCGTGCACCGCGACAACACCCTCTGCTCTGCGGGCTTCGGCCGTCAACTCCCACTGTAGGAGGCGCCGACAGTCGCGGGACGAGACGGCCATGTAGGGGAAACTTGGATAACCTTGGGTCGTCCACCGCCGAAACGGCAGTGGCCAAGGGGGTCCCTGCAGCTGCAACGCGTACCTGTCCGCTAGGACCGCGGCACAGGCGTAGCGCGAGGCGCAACTGAGGGGGGAGGGGTAGGAGAAGGATGAGGGCATAAGTGCTCCCGAACAGGTAGACAACGCGGGGCGCCATGTTCCGCGTGTCGGGCCTGATCGGGGAGCCCGCCAACGCCAGTCCGTGTGGCAGCCGTGGTGCAGCACGTGATGTTGATGTGCCGGTGCGTCCTCACCCCACCGGCCACCGGCGGGGGTGCAGAGGTGCACCAGCGGCGGCCCGCCTCTGTCAGCTTCACAGGGCGACCGCCTGCCTCTTGGGGGCAAGTAGTGCTTGCCCCCAGGTGGCAAACAATGCTGCATTTCACGACTACCTCCGCAAAGCGTACCGGACACGGCGAGGCTGCACGAATTCCCTCAGGAAGGGTTAAAGGAATGGGATTTCGTAACGACGACCAGTCAATAACAGTCAAATCTTTAGGTTTAACAAACCTCCCATCAGCCCTCTCGTACACTGGCTGCAACTGCAGTGCCACGAGCTTCACAGGGCACACCCGCGGCGGGCTTACCCCATTCACTTTTCGGACAGAACGTAGCGCCTCAGCTAAAATTCTCATCCGCTGCAACGACCAAATCACAGCAAGAACTTATGACTGCCTCTCGCGAGGGGTCAAACAGCCACTGCGCATACCCGCGACGGGCAAGTCAAGTGGGTGAGCAAGACCTCGGACAGCAGCCCGACTGCGGGCAGGCTGCCCACACCTCAAGGCCCTGGTGTGCTGCAATGCCAGCATCCGGCCTTCGTCTTCGGTTCTATCGCCTTTCGGGGACAGTCTGCCTTGACGAAGTCAGATTTCTTTTGGAAAGCCAGCACGATCGCACGGGGTGAGCCTTGTCGACGGCCTGCTGCAGCACCCGTGTCTGCTGCTTGGCCAGATCGTACAGCTCCCTGACCGTGGACATAAGGGCCTCCGTAACCACGCCACCGCGGCCTTGCGGCGGCCCCTCAGTCCACTGCCCAGCCCCCGGCTATGTGCGTGCACGTCGACGACGTGCATCTTGGCCTGCTTGTCCGTGCACGGCACCTGTGCAGGCCGGCGAGGAGCGGTTTCCCGGCGACGCGCTGCCCGACGGACGCCTCGCCCGACGGCCAGCATGACGACCGTGCCGTGGGCCGCCGTCACCCCCGCGCGACGCAGATCGGCTGCGACGTGATTTGGGGCAGCGCGAGCACCGCCATGACGGCGACCTGGACAACGCCCGTCCGAAGTTCCCCGGCGAGTAGAAGAGCGAAAGCGCCCACGACTCGATGGGCCACGCCGAGAACGGCGGCGTGTTGCCCCCCGGGTGACCGTCGGTAGAGGCCAAGTCCTCGCCTGACGCCGACCCTCCTGTTACCGTTCTCGACCGCGGTCAGTCCAAACGGCAAACCGAAGGTGCAGGCGCCCGGTTGTCCCCATAGCCATGCCTGGCCTCATGGCCTAGAGCCTGGCTCTCGTTTTGCAGGCGCTCCGCCACGCCGCATCCGGCTGGGGAACGCCCGGGAGGAGCCGATGCAGCCCTTTGGCCTTGTGCCTGTTGGCGGTGCCTAAGGGAGGGCGTCCGAGAGCGGGACTCTGTGCAGCAGCCGGTACGGCCGCGAGCCCTGGACCCAGCACGGGACGCCTTTCCCTACGGTCAGCATGGTGGTCTCGGTGCGCACAGCCGTTACGCCCACGGGAACCTGACCGGCTGTGACGCGGTCGGCGCTGACGCGAGCGTCGGCGGCCTTCCGTAAACCCAGGTCGGCTCCCACGGGAGCGTCCCCGACGAGCAGAAGGAGAGCGGGAGCGCTCACTACTCGACGCGTGGCGGCGGCCATGGCCCCTAGCCGACCTAGTAGTCACAGTTTCTGAAAGTCCCTACCGCACCATAATCCCCTGCCGCGTCGCGCGGTTTCGGACTCCGGGCATAGCGACGCAGGGTCGCGTTGTAAGGGTACCAGTTCCATTCTCGTCAAAACCAAGCGTGACTGTGGGCATTCCCTCTGCTGGCGTCCGAAGACGGAACCGCCGGCTCGGACATGCCCCCGCGAAGTCGAAGACGCCCTCGACGATAGCGCCTGGGTTGCGTCTCGGCTCCCGGCCAACACTTCGTAGTCCTCCATCGAGTACTGCGTGCACGGGAGAGAAAGGGCGGCAGAGCCGGGTGGTCGGCGCGACGCCCCCTCGGCGGCGAGTATGCTCGCCGTGCAAGTTTGAACCTGCCCGGTTGCTCTCGGCGTCCTGGTAGCGAGCGACCCTCGCGGTGCCGGTCTGCACGAGCGCGTGCGTGTCCGGTGTCATGCTGTTCAGCTTCCTGGCCAGCACGACCGCGATGGCGTCCCTCCGACGCAGCCCTCTCTTCCCATAAGGCCACGCGTCCACCCGTGGCGCGCCGCGCGCTACCCGGTGCCGACGCAGCCCTGGCCGGAACCCGAGCGGGGCCTGCCGCCATAACGGCCGGCCGCCCCGTTGGCGGGAACCTGGCGGGCACGGGCGCGTCGCCCTGCGTCTGCACCGCGTCCTCTGGCACGCCGACGCCGGTCCGTGCCATCGGATGCGAGCGCACGCGCGTGTCCGACTCGAGAAGATTTGCGGAAGATGGCGGGAACAGTCAGAATGCGCACAAATCCTAACACGACGCGGGATGAACGCACTAGATTCGCGGTGAAACGGCACTCCCGAGCACTAAATCACTCTCAAACCTTGTTCTAGATGATTCTCCCAAAGCAGCGACGTGTGGACGTGAAGCGTCTTTTGTGAAAAATCCCAGAAAGCTGAGTTTTTATTTAAGACAAGAACCCTCTAGTTCCCTAAGCCCTTCGCAGCAACTGCAATAACGGGTGTTTGGGTTTCGGGTCTGTTTGGCGACAGAAGCTGCCCGCCAGACGCCTATCACCTCTCCCTCTCCTCTCTCCTTAAAACCGCTGCCACCAGTGTTGTAAACCCCGATTGCGGTGGTTTATTTACTAGCGTGTATGGTTCAAGGAGAATTGAGGATGCAAGGGTGTGATAAACAATTGGAATATTTATTGCTCAAAGCAAGATGGTAGCTCTCCAGCCAAGCAGTCTCAGCCATGCGCGGTAGCGTAGCGAAGCTCTGCGTAGTCCGGCGACGTCCGTCTCGAAGCGCAGTCCAAGTCCTACTGTCCTGGTCGGTCCTGTGTTGCGCCGCGCCGCGTCTGTCTGGCCGCCCTGCCGAGCAGCCAGCCGTCCGCCCGCCCGCCGTGCCGCGCCGTGCCGTGCCGTCGCGGCAGCCACCGCCTGCCGAGCCCGAGCTCGAGCCCAGTCGCCGAGTCAACCCGAGGGGCGGGGTGAGGAGGCCGGCCGAAGGGCGCAGTTCCAGACTGAGGCCGGTAGAGTGCAGCACCAGTGACGCGCTCGAGTACCCGCGCGAATACGAAGCGGTAGACAAACGGTGCGCTACGCAAACCCGTCTGCTGACGTCGTGACGCAAGCAGCTCACATCACAACATTATATTTTACTATACGGAGTGGCAATCTCTCTATGATGATCTTGCTTCTGAGCACCAGGTTAGTTTCAGGCAAGAAATGCCAGCTTTAGAGGATCACCCCCAAGGGATGGGTCCTAAACTGGTGATCATCGATGACTTTATGCAAGAAGTACAAAAAGAGCATAAAGAATTCCTGAAGTTTTTCATCAAGGGATCTCATCATAGAAACTTGTCGATATTCTTCCTGAGTCAGTGTTTGTTTCCTCCTGGACTCAGATAAATCAGTCTCAATGCACACTATGTCGTGCTATTTAAGACGTCACGAGACTTGGCACAAATACGCACCTTCTGTCTCCAAGTGGATCCCCAGCACTGGCGGGCTTTGCTTGAGGCTTACGAGGACGCGACACAGGCAGGACACACGTACATCCTGTTCGATTTTAAGCCTAAACAGCTGGACCATCTGCGCATACGCACTCACATCTTTCCTGACGAAGCAGACGTGGTCTACATTCCGAAAGGAAAGTATAAAAGAGGGCTGCAGGGCATAGAGTAGGCATTTGTGAACGATGTCTCGTAGCGTGAAGACGCATAAGGCGCTGCTGCAAGCACTGCAAACAGCTAAGCCCTCGCTGCGTAAAGCTATTCTAGAGAAAGCCGACAAAGCACTCATCTTCGCGATTTGTGAGTTGTGTGAGAACCTTCTCATAGGTAACATTAAGATCAGTGAAGAGCAAAAGAGGAAGCTGAGAAAGCATCGTAGTCAGTTGCGTGCTATCGCTCAGCGAGGTGGTGGTGTTGGCTATCAGAGAAAAAAGAAAGTTGTTCTTCAGAGGGGAGGTGCTTTTCTCCCTCTGCTTCTTTCTATAGTCAGTTCTGTGTTGCCTGCACTCCTACAATGAATCACGTCAAGAAAATGATTTTAGTTCCACACGAGAGTGTGGCTAGAATGCATGACGCTCCCACGGCGAGCCCCCAGACTCAAATGAGTGCTCTTGACTCTGAGATGACCCACATTTTAAACAAACAGTATGTGGACGACTCAGAGAAATGGAAGCGCTACAACGAGGCACTACAACGCTTTCTGCACTTCTCCACTGAATCTCGAAAACCGATTTCGATACAATTAGAGTCGGTTGAGGGAAAGAAGGTGGAGGAAGACAGTGTTGCGCCCATGCGTGCACAGCTCAGCTCTGTGATTCCTAAGACATATAAGGAGCAGGCACTTAAGATCTTCGATTATCTGTGTCAGTCTGGCGCTGCGGTCACATGGGACACAGCAGGAACAGTCACCATCGGTGGTGCCCAGGAACCCCATACTAATATTATCGATTTAATCAGTGATCTTACGCGCTTCCGTAAAAATATCGAACCCACTGGCGTAGGGAAATTCATACTGGCGCTAGCACGTATGAACATTCCCTTGGAGTTGGTCGGTAACGAGAAAAGAAGGAACGCGATTCATCAAGCTAAACAGTCTGGTGGTGGTTACGATGGTGGCGACACGCAGGTCAAAAATCGGAAGCGAGCCCGTGCCTCCTCCAGAACCATCCCCAAAAAGGACAAGGGTGTCGAAAGCCAGAAAGGAGGGTGGAAAACTTGGTGAAGTGTTCCACACTCCTTCCCACCCTGCTTCCTACAGTACGCCGTAGAAGCTGTGGCGTGCTACCGGCGAAAAGAAAGCACGTGTTGAAAGGTATTTGCAGGGGGAGGACGCTTACACGCTGCATAAGCCTGCGAGACGCCACTTCCCCCGTAATGTGACTTACGCAGATAACATAGACGATTGTTGGCAGACTGATTTGACAGATTTTCAGTCTTTGCGTGATGATAATCAGAACTATGCCTATATCTTGTGTGTCATAGATGTTTTCTCGAAATTCGCCTGGGCTGTGCCGATTAAAGACAAATCTGCAAAGTCTATTATCGGGGGTTTCGAAAAAGTATTTAAGGACACGACACGACGACCTTCTCGTCTGTTTTCGGATAATGGAAAAGAATACCGGAACAAGGCATTTCAAAAGTATTTGAAGGATCAGGACATTCAGTATTTTCATACATATGATCCTGAAACGAAATGCTCTGTTGTCGAACGTTGGCAGCGAACCTTGAAGACTAAATTATTTAAACGATTTACGGCTACGGGGAACTACTGTTATGTAGACGGGTTACTGGACGCTACGGTCCATGCCTACAATAACACGTATCATCGGTCTATAAAACTGAAGCCCTTGGAGGTGACTCCCGATCGGGTCCTTGAAGTGTATCATAATCTCTATGGCGGGGAAAAAGAAAAGAAAACCCCCAAGTTCGGAGTCGGGGACTTCGTCAGAATCAGTAGAGAAAAAAGAAAGTTCGAAAAGGGGTACAACTGGTACTGGAGCGAGGAGATTTATAAGATCGTTCAGGTCATTTCTCATGACTTGCCGGTGTACCGGTTGGAGGATCTCGATCAGGATGAGATTGAGGGCACGTTTTATGAGCAGGAGCTCCAGAAGGTCACCAAGCCCGAGACCTTCCAAATAGAATATATAGTGCGCTCGAAGACAGAAAAGGGCATTCGTAAACATCTTGTCCACTGGAGAGGATATCCGGAGAAATCTCGTTCTTGGATTCTAGACCGTGACCTAACGAGAAGCTAAGATGGATTTCTATGCTTATCTTCCGAGCAATGCTAGTCCAGATGTTTATCCAGACAACAAAACGTCCCACTTTAAAATTGAATTGTCAAAACGGATGGAACTCCATGGCAGGTGGCAAGCCGCTTTGATAGAGCTTCACTTTCCTAATACGATAGCGCAGGTCTTGGAGGGTGAAAATGAGATCACGATTCAGTCTGATCACATCGTTGACACTGTCTGTGTGCAACCAGGAAGTTATCCGAACGAGGACGACTTTCTTGTTGCTATTAATCAGGCCATAACGACGTTTGATAATAATATTCATGGGAAAAAAATGCTTTCGAAGAAACGCACGACAAACGCCTAGTGTTTGATTCATTCAGTACGGATGTGAAGGCTAAGGTTTCATTTTCACCTCGTCTAGCCCTTCAGCTAGGACTAGAGAACACGGGTCCCTTCCCTGCTAATGAGCGCGTCCATGCTGCGAAGCCGATTAATATCTCGCTGGGAATTCCCTCTCAGATGTTCGTGTACTTGGACGTACTGTCTGATCAGATCGTGGGTCACACGAGAGCCCCACTCCTCCGCACTGTGCCTCTGAGCATTAATTCGACTTACGGGAGCATGTCGATATTCCACTGTGAACACCCGATATATTTCGAGTTGAAGACGAAATCGTTTGACACCGTGGAAATAGATATAAGGGACCACGCAGGCCGTTATGTGCCATTCGATCACGGGACGTTAACATTGCTGGTTCACTTTAAACAGCTCTGATGGCTCCTCAAACGCATTACAACGACTATTACGTCAACCAGGCGGGCGGCGGCGGCTCAGGGCAATACTACGCGGGCTCCCCTTATCAGAAAGGGTATGGCATCGGCTCGTGGCTCGGCGGTCTCTTCCGCTCCGTTCTACCGCTGTTCCGTAGCGGGGCGGTAACAATCGGGCGTGAGGCTGCCCGCGCCGGTAGTTCTGTCCTCGCTGACGTCGCGGCCGGACAAAATGTAAAAGAGAGCATGAATAAGCAAATGCAAGAAATTGCTACTAGATTAAAACGGCGTGCCGAGGACGGCATGCAGGGGTCTGGTGTTATAAAAAGGCGACGTGGCGCACGTCGTACTCATTCTGCTTCGAGAGGTCGTCGGAGAAAGACGTCAAGTATCCAAGACCTTCTCTCGTAATGGCTTTCATGCACCCCCAGTCTAATGAGTGTCTCCGCTCCGAATTGGATTTGTGGTTGGTTCCACCCACTCAAACCGTTCTGGAGGGGACACACTGGGTGCCGTATAAGCCACTCACCACCCTCGATGCTGCAAACACGTTGGAATTTTCCGCACCAGGCGTGGGTCATGAATACATCGATCCTGCTCACACCATGCTGTATGTGAAAGCAAAAATTGTGAAAGCTGACGGTACTGATCTCACGGCTCAAGATGCGAGTGATGCTACCCCGATTAATTACGCTCTTCATGGTCTTTGGAGCCAGGTCGATATCAGTCTTAACCAGAAGGTGATCTCTCACTCCAGCATGACTTATGCTTATCGATCCTATATCGAAGCACTACTCAATTACGACACTGCGGCAAAAAACACTCACATGACCCAGAGATTGTGGTATGAGGATACGCCCGGTCGTTTTGATTCTGTGAATGGTGTAGAAAACACGGGCATCGCCGAAAGGCGTGCACTCACAGAACTCAGTCGTGTTTTCGAGATGATGGGTCCCCTTCACATCGATTTCTTCAACCAAGATCATTTTCTTCTAAACAATGTGGAGTTGCGTTTAAAATTGATCAGGAACAGGGATGCCTTCACGCTCATGTCTACAGCGGGGACTGAAAAGATACGACTTCTTGACGCCACGCTGTATGTGAGGAAAGTTGTCGTATCGCCCTCTGTTCTCCTGGCACACGCCCAGGCGTTAGAGAAAGCCCCTGCAAAATATCCCGTGAATAGAGTGGATATTAAAACTGTCACGATCACTCAAGGACTGAGAGATAAAAATATTGACAATTTGTTCATGAATCAGATGCCTCAGAGAGTTATCATAGGCTTCGTGGACAACCGTGCATTTAACGGTGACTTTCAGCGAAATCCTTTTAACTTTCAGCACCTGAATGTGAATTACCTCAGCCTGATGGTCGATGGTCACACCGTCACAGCACAACCTCTCACACCTGACTTTGCTAATGGTCTGTACATGGAAGCGTACAACACACTCTTCTGTGGAACAGGCCTTCATTGGAAGGACGAGGGAAACAATATCGCTTTAAACGATTACCCTGGTGGTAACACGCTGTACTGTTTTGACCTATCTCCTGATCTGTCAGCAAACGAACCTCACTGGAATCTCCAGAGACAGGGAACACTCCGCCTTGAAGTGAAGTTCGGAGCCCCCCTCGCCCATCCTGTCAACTGCATCATTTACGCAGAGTTCCAAAACTTGATTGAAATTGACAAACACCGTAACGTGATTGTCGATTACAACGTGTGAACATGGACGGTATGGATGGCCACACTCTGGACACGATCATGAGGAAAGACAGACATGTCGCTCCTCTCTTTGAGGGTGTTTATGCAGCCGACACATTACCACGTCGGTTACATAAGCGACCCGCATTGCTCATATGCAACACAGACCCTATAGCGAAACCAGGCACCCACTGGGTCGCTTTCTACATCGAAAAACATGGGGCCGGAGAGTTCTGGGATTCGTATGGAATGCCTCCAGTAGTATCACAGCATCGCAAGTTCTTAGACCGAGTGTGTAAAAAGTGGACGTACAATCACACCACGTTACAATCCGTCGATTCAAAAGTGTGTGGAGAGTACTGCGTGCTCTATCTAGTGCATAGAGCACATGGCTACTCACTGCATAAGTTTGTAAAGACACTTTTCACAAAAGATGTAGATAAAAACGATGCCCTGGTACGGAAAATATTTAACCGCTTGTACAGTGTTCAGTGTATACTCCCTAATATGAAATCACAAGGGTGTTGTGCACGTAAAAAAGTTTAAGTTTAATTTCAGTTTAAGTTAAATTTAAGTTTAAGTTTAATTTTAAGAAACGTGTTTCATAAAAAAATTAAAAAAAAAGCAAACACAAAACGAATAAAAAAAGTTTTAAGAAAAAATGTTGTACAAAAAAACAGTACCACTTTTTTCTTAAAACAAAAAATTTAACAAAAAAAATTATAACAAAAAAATTTAACAATTTTTTTTTTTTTCGAATCAGTAGAAAAATAATTAGCGGTTTTTTGTATAGGCCTCCTGGGGACAGGATTTTCCGCTTGACCAAAAAAAATTCTAACGACGGTTAGGTGTACCTCATGGGTCCGTTGGAAAACACTAGGTTCGTACTTACGCGGTCCTGTCAGAACGTCATTAACAAAATATCGTATTGCCTCGCTGGCACGAGATAATACGAATTTCAATAATGACGTTCTGACAGGCCCTAACATAGGCCCCCCTCGCCACCACGCACACAGAACAGAGGGAAGACCCTTAGGTTTAGGTTAGTACTTACACGGTCCAGAGGTAGAACGTCACATCAAAATATCGTATTGCCTCGCTGGCACGAGATAATACGAATTTCGACGATGACGTTCTACCTGGACCTAACTTAGGGGGACGGCCCCACACACACACACACACACACACCTACACCCACACCTCAGGGTTCGGTTAGGGTTAGGCTGGGTTAGGTTAGGCTAGGCTGGGTTAGGTCATGTCCGAATCGGGAATAGGTTGGGTTAGGTTAGGGGTAGGTTAGGCTGGGTTAGGTTAGGTTAAGGGTAGGTTAGGTCATGTCCGAATCGGGAATAGGTTGGGTTAGGTTAGGGGTAGGTTAGGCTGGGTTAGGTTAGGTTAGGGGTAGGTTAGGTTCGGGTTAGGCTAGGTTAGGCTAGGCTGGGTTAGGTTAGGTTCGGGTTAGGCTAGGTTAGGCTAGGCTGGGTTAGGTTAGGGGTAGGATACTATTATACGCACCAGCGCTGGTGCGAACAAGCGCCGTGGCGTTATTTGCACCAGAACAACTGGTGACAACAACACATCTCTTCTTTATGTGCACCAGAAGAGACAGGGGTGACTGGCTGGTGCACATAATTTATTACATCTAAATTCGCACCAGCTGGTGCAGGTATAAAGCAAAAAAGTTATATGCACCAGTAGTGTGCCGGTGCTGATAAACATGCGAAAAATTATATACACCAGCCGCCTGGGGCGCATAAGACAGCTAAATGTTATGCGCACCAGATTATTTTTGACAACTTTTTTTATTATTGGCCTTTTAGGGTCATTAAAAAACATAATATTGCCCCACCTCTCGTTTATTGTCAGACAGCCTAAAAGTTTGGGCCCTTAAAGCGCAGTGCGCACAGCGGAGCCTGAGGAAATAGTACTATACGTCCAATCTCCAGGCCTTGAAGCCAGTGTAAACGGAGTTGCCTCTCAACTAACTCAAGTTGAGAATCAGACATAAATCATAACTCAGTGGCATTTGCAATTACGAAAAAGCCCCTCTCCTTTTCAAATAAAATACTACTGGTCCAAAATAGGCAGTTGAAGCTAGGGCATGTTCTTGAATTACCTATTCTCATGTATGAAAAGGATAGTTACGTGAATACGTTTCTTTTATTGAGGGAAAAGGATTGTCAAGAAAGAAAAAGGACATTTCTCATTTTGTAATGATATATTTTATTGAAGTCCAAGAACATTCTGTGAGGTGATGAGAACTGCCAAAAAAAAAATACAGCAGACCTCCTCAAAATTGCTAGCTCTGAGCCTCTCTCAACTTGCTCCATAGTGGCAAGCAATTAGGAGGAGGGGGGGGGGGGTGTCAATTGAACACACATGCAATAAAAATATTTCTTATAAATGTTACGGCGAAAACTAGTTATAAACATTTATAAAAAATATGATTGATGCAAAAGTGCCTAAAAACGCTGACATTTATAGAAGAATCTAATTGGAAGGCAATGCAAAGGAATAATAAAAATGATAAGAAAGGAAAGGGCAAGGAATATGGAATTTCATGGTGTTGCAAGGAACCTGAAAGAGAAAGAATTTTAAACATGGGCAAAGAATAAACATACCTAGGAGAGGATGAGGAATGATTGATTGGGCACAGACTTTAATTATGTTCCTTGGTATCTGATACGATAAGATGTTGAACATGGAGGGAGAACATAAATGTGAAATACAACAATTAAATATGACTTCACAAGAAATAACCACACCAAATTCTACCAAAACCATCTGCGGATAAAATTCAGAACTGACACACATGTAAAACACAAAAAGATAAAAGTCTTAAGGGGATTAATGACCACCCAAAATTCAACTAAAACCATGCTGTAGGCAACATTTAAAAAGGACAAGAAAACTTTCCAAGGAATCAGTCCCCACACAACATTCAACCAAAACCATGCCACGAGCAGAATTCTATTTATGTGTTCACCACACACTCACTGCAACACCACTCTTCAGGATCATCCCCATCTTCAACAAGGCCAACACATTTATAATGGAACCACTTTGAGCACTTATCACAGCCAATGAGGTTCCCATAATTATCTGGAAGGCGACAAAAACAGTAGGTGCTCACTAATTCGAACTCCTCCTGCTCCTTCACCTTTTTGGGCCTCGTGGAACAACGTGGAAATGGACGGAGGATGCCATTTTCTAGGCACTTCAACCAGTGAGACCGAAGCTGTTGTGTATCAAAATCCACATACTGAATTTTAGAGGAGAAGCAAAATTCAGTGGCGTTTGCAATGGCAAACAGACCACAATCGATCCCATTTTTCTGCTGCTTGCAAGCTGGTCTGCTTATTGTAATCCTTTCCTTGGAAAATAAAATCATGGCCACTTGGATCTTTGTGTGGCCAGAAATGGGATTGGCCCGCAGACTGTCCATGATCTTTGCTGATGAACCTGCACACACACACACACATGTCCACGTGAGTAGTGAAAATAAAATATCCAAATCATTTCAGTAGCTTGCAAAAAATTAAACATTACCTTTTTCAAAAACTGCTGTCACCCAATGCTCTTGCCCTGTGTTAAGAATTTGCACCCATGGGAGGTTGTTGCTGCTCCGCTTTGGGTAATAGTTTAGTGTGTCAACTTGCTTTCCATAAAGAACTCCCATTGGAGCACAAAGTCCATCGACCTTCATTTGAAATTGGGCAGCCAGCATAACACTGGCTCTTACTATGTGTTCATCAGATAACATTTTAAGATCGGTAATTTGGGATTTCACACTAGTAGAAACCCCATTGGCTGTGAACCAGAGCAAGTGAAACAATTATCGAAAGTTAAATATAGAGGCAATGTTACGAACGCCACTGATTTAAGGACTTACTCAGTGCATAAAGACATTGTTGGCAGATAAACCTGAGTTCGTTTAACTTCTCCTTAGCACGTATATTCTTAGCACAGGTGTGAGGGTGACTGATTTTTTCACATCTGTAGCAAATAACCCCTTCTTCACTAGTTGCTGGATTGTCACAGATGTGGCACTGGCATACATGGTGAGAATTGAAACTCTTTTTACAAAGAAGGCAGAAGCAGTTTTTACAAATCCTATCATCTGAACGAGCAGGATTCTGCAAGGAACATTCCTCTGTATGGACAAACTCCATGCAGCAGGCACATTGACAACTGGCAACATAAGGTTTTCTGCAAACAGCACAGCACGTATCTGAAATGAAATTAGCATAAAAGCACAGTTAAAAAACATACGCATCACTAATAAACATCTTTCTGATAGAATAATTGAACAATAGTATGCGGTAACAACTGGCGGTCAAACTATTGTCAGCAAAATTGTTATGCATATGTCATGTTGTATCCAAAGGCATGAAGAGGCGGCTTGAGGGAATCAGGTGTTTATTCAGCAGTGCACAGAGAGAGAGAGACTGGGGAAGCAAGCATGGCAAAAGCAGGGGATACAGAGGCGTGCCAATAGTGAGAGGGGAGTGCGAATAACATACATCTGTATACAACATGACACAATATTAAAATAAGAGTACTTGAGTATAAGTTAATAATTTACCATTTTTTACTTGAGGAACTGTGTCTCTGGTGGTTCTCTGATCAGTTACTGGAATGAGAAAAAAAGACTTAAAATTCTTAAAAGTGGTGAGTGGAACTTCAAGAAGGCAATGGTTTTTGTACCTTTATGAAAACAAGGCCAACATAGCCGGTCACTTCCCCCGAACCCTTCCACACCACCAGGATTTGGTGCAGAGCACCCAAAGGCGTGCACTAATGTTGAACAATGTGCACACTTATGGCCACCATCATTTGGAGGACCAGACTGTTGACAGATAACACAGTCTTCACCTGGAAATTAGAAGAACAAAGTTAGAGATGGGTGACCGTATTTTTAAGTTGGGGCATTTCATATAAATGTTTGTACCTGCAGGAAACACTTGTGATACAGGCTTGTCCACATGAGTAATGTCATCTGAATCAGACTCACTGTCCGATATAGTGACTACTTCTATAGTCTGTGAGATCTTCATCATTTTTAGCTTCACATCAACTAATTCAGCAGCTGCATCACCTGATAAATCTAGAAAGCACAAATAATAATTATGAAATATATGCAAAGCTTAAAAGTGTGAAATTAAAAAGGGGGCAACTATTACTTTTCCTTTTTCTAATTGTGGCATTGCTTCGCTGGAGGACAATGTCAGCATCAGCAGGCAAAGAGATATCTTTGAAAACACAAATTGATTAAAACAGTGAATAAGAAGCCAATACCAATTGCTCCAGTATTAGACCTCCTTGGCAAGAATTTAAAAAAAAAAAAAAATTAGAATAGACACGAGACACATAAATTGATCAACAACATTACACTATGGAGGAATGTGAAGAAAAAATATAACAGTTCACAGGCTGATGATGTACTCACCACTTATAAATACCTCGGTGACCAATAATTGTCTGAGAGGGTCCATACCATTCATAAAATGCACATGGGAACATTTTGTTCGTGCGCATATCCACTCTCGACATGATATTAATAATGACGTTAGGGATGTTAGTATTGATGGCGTTAGATGAAACAAATATTAAGCCCAATGAAAGAAAACAGGTTGTGCCAAATGGATGATATAAAAGGAAACTACAGACCATGATTTTCCTTCTACTCCGTACCTTTCAGATTAAATGGGAGAAAGGGATGAGAGCCACAGGTGTAAAGCTCCTAGTTTTAAGTGAATTCTTTCACTAAAAGGTCAAGGTCCACTCTTTATAAGAGATTCTTAAAAGAGTTAACCTAATGCAAGAACTAACAGGTGCAACCGCATATGTGCTGTCACCCTTTCTCACCATTCCAATAGGAAAAGAAACTGAAACCACAAATAATATGAACTTACACCCATACACACACAAACCATAATATCCCAAGGTCTCGTGCAGAAACTACTGATTACTGGAACTGATTCGATTAACAAATACAATATAATATCTACAAACAATGATTTAGAGAAAACAGCCCATAAAGATTTTAAAAATATATGTTCACCTATCCCCTCTGAAGGAGTTTCATCCACTGTGTCTGCAACTGTAAAAAAGGAATTAAACATTACACCATTTCACCGATAAAAGCATTTCTTACCCAGTATTCAGACAACAAAAGGTTCCTACTCATACCATTGGATAAAATGCTGTCCAAGCCATCATCTAACATAGAGCTCCCAAAGTTAAGCCTTGATAGGGAAACCTGGGATGTTACCGGCTTAAAGAAATTTTGAGTTTGTCCATGATTTGGTGAGCCTAGAAAGAACACAAACCTAATTAACAAGGTACTGTAACCAGAGCTGCAAGTATGCACTCACACCACTGTCCGCATACTTGATATGGCAACAGCAGATTTTTCCTTCCAGTTCATCCATTTGCACTTTAAAGGCCGGTCAAGGTTTTTGTCAGGGCAAGTATAGAATTGTCGACCATAGTTTCTGGTAGTTCTTGCTGTGAGCCTAAACCGAAGAGGTCAAAGAGCTTATGCTAAGACTGTCAAAGACTACTGAGAACAGAATCACAATAGGTGCAAAGGTTACTAGGTACTTACAATACTGCTGGCTTCTTACAACCAAAACATACTGTGGATAAAACAAAGAAATTATTCAAAGCAGTATGAAAAAGTTAAAATAAGAAAGGATCACATAAAACGAACAGAAGCAGAATAGGTTTCTAAATTTTATTTACTTTTGGGTGATTTGAAAGTATCCAATGCAGAATGGAACCTGTTGGGAGATGCTGGTGGAGATGAGTCACAATCACTTATGTTCTGAGATGGATTAGGTGTTGGAGATGAAGATGTGTTATCTGAAAAGAAGTAAGAAAAATGCATCTTCATGGAATCAAAGGTTTTGGTAAATTTTGGGCTAGTACAACTGCCTTTCAAAATTATTCAAGTACCTATTAAATCCACAAGCACAGTCTTATCAATCAATTGCGATACAGTGTCCATTGAAACTGTTGGCACATCCATGTTATTTAAGGCATCAGAAATTGAGGAGGTAAGTGCTTTCTCTTTGGCTACACATATAAGGCATTTTCTGCCAGCTGTCCCAAAACCTTCCTCTGTAGGGTTTATTCCTATGGAACAGCACGGAACATCATCTAAAGCGTGCACGGGATTACCGCAGGTGATGCATTTGTGGCCACCATTTTCCGAAGGAGGACCAGTTCCGATACAAACAATGCAACTTTGTTGCTCATTCAAATATCCTGGGGGGAAAAAACATAAAAATGAAAGCATGTTTGATTATTTTCAAGGGCAATAACTTTTGGGATAAATTTACCCTCCTGGTCCTTGCTGAGCCACTTGTGGAAATCTTTGCATGCAGGTAATCCCTTGTTCTTGCAAATGATGTACTTCCTGCCTTGATTCTCTTTACTACAGGATGTGAAGCTGGAAGAAAAATGGAGTTCACAATACATTCCATTTAAAAATCAGAGAGTAAGTGTTCAGTCTCAACAATGGCAATAGATATTGTTGTCAACTCACCGGGACACAGGGCCCTTGCAGGATTCACACTGGTCTTCATTGACTAAAACACATTAGAACATAGTTTAATATATTAGGATTTGAATTGCGAATAGTGTTCAGTGTTCGCAACTGTACAACCAAAACATTAGTTACCTGGAATCACATCATCAACATTCTCATCTGAGTCTGAATCAATCTTGTTTTTGGGCAGAGGTTTTTTCTTGTTTACTCGTTTACCCTTTGGGCGGCCTGGGACAGGGCACTTTATTGGTAATTTCAATTTAGTCTCCAGAGAGGATGTCAGGGTGTGATAAGACCCTTTCATGCCAGACACACAGATTTTTTTTCCTGTTTATATTGTGATGATGTTCAAAACAAGAAAACAGACCAATGAGCCACTATGTAGGGGACAATGGTAAATAATGGGCTAATCACTCACCAAGGTCAGTCAAAGTGGCCTGTGTTGAACCCTCTTCTAATGGATTAGATTCTTCACCAGATAAAGATTTTTGCAGAATTGATTCATCAGCTATCAAATGTAAATTTAAGTTAAAGAAGCATAGCGGCTACAGGAACAAGTGTGTTTATGTTAGTTGTTACTTACTTGAATTCTTCTCTTGGCTCTCTGGTTGTCCTTCACCATTAATTCCCACTACAGCTACCCTTTTGCCCATTCTTATTAAGTCCTCAAAATCTTTCAAAGCATTTATTCTATGATGAAACTCTTCACCACCAAAGTTAGCTGTGTGGCTGCAGATTCTTTTTGCTATGGAGTCTGCTAAGTTGTATCGCTCTTCTTGAGACATAGTTTTTTTAATTTTGGAAGACTTGATTGGAGAGGTCAAAATTTCAAATCTATTGAAATTGTTTTGAGCATCATCTGATGGAACTATCACAGTCCATCTTTTGGGGACTAGCTTGTGATCATAAATTTCAACACCTGAAAGAAAGAAACTTAAATTTAAAAAAGTGTGCCTGTATATATTTAACAATTTGCATTTGAAGACTTACCGCCAAGCCTGCGTTTCCTGAATATGTGGGAGCAAATAAGCTTTGTCTGGTTAAAATATTTGCAGTCACAAGTCTCTAAGGTGACTTCGTGGACACTGTCACTCGGAGGCTCCAGACTCCTTTCATACTGAGCCTGTAGGAACTTGCCCACAAATGGGGTATTAATAGTCAAAATCTGTTGAATGACTGGGTCCGAAGAATACTTATGATACTTGGATGTAGCCATTTCGTTGAAAACTCTCTGTCCATTTTCAATGTTTGAGTTTCGATTGATTACACAAAGCCTCATAACCACCTCAGGAACTGGATACTTCTTATCCACCATAATTTTAATTTTAGCATTGTGGGACTCAAGTCTTCCTGTCGTTCTTTCGCCAAGAGTGAAGCTGCCATTCCTTTGGTAGTCACACCACACAAGTTCAGAGTTATGCCAATTTTTGTTGAAGTATTTCATGAAATCAGACTCCTGTCCACCAGCAGCTTCATTTAAATCTTTGTATAAACTGTCATATTCTTCTTTGGTGTGAGAGTGAATCATTTTCTTGACAAGTTTATCTACTTCATCCCATGTTTCTTTATCCTTGACAAGATTCTTCACATTTACCCTGCTGAATGCATCCTTGACATGAAAATCGCACAAATGTATTTCTGCATTTGGCAATACATCTTTGATAGAAGCAATTTCACTCTGTGCTTTGTCAATATATACAACTTGAATCTCCTCAGCTAACTTCTCACAGCCAAGTGCCAGCACTTCAAGAGCTGCCGTTACGATTTGTTTGTTTTATGAAAATATGATGGCATACCCAACGATCCTGCCTTTTCCAAAACAGTCTAAAACAGAAAATACAACGAGGGGCATCTCATTGTCGCATAGTTTATACGTTGTATCCATGATGAGAAGTTCGGGATACTCTTCAAGGCTCTCCCTCATGTAAGATGTCTGGAAGAAAATGCTTTGGATGACATTCGTGTCTTCATCATAGTGAATGACCACAACAGCATTTGGGTCCTCTTCTTTCAATTTTCTTAGTTGATTGAAGAGCGACTCCTCATTTGACATTTTCTTGCCTCGACACGAAGCTAGCCATTTATTCCTAAACAGAAAGTTTTAATCACATCTATTGCATTCATAGTTTCATTTACTTTTACTTAAACAAACCTTAAATTCTGAATGTCTTGTGCAGTTGCCATGACACCATAATTCAACAGCACATCTCTTAATCTGTGAGTCTTGGCCTCATTCTCAAAAAGCACATTCACTTTTTCGACAGTTCCTGCCTTTGGTCTGCGAGATTCAGGGTAGTGCTTTAGATTTGCTTTGTCCGCAGTATGGTTGCAATGGTTCTCCTCAAGTTTTGTAATAATGTGACACTTCGTAACCACGTTATAGCATGTATTGATCTTTGCTACACAATACTTCTTGAAGGTTCTGGAAACAAATTTGACATGTAGAAATGCAGTTTCTCTGACTTGGGCAAATCAAAACTAAACACCATTAGAACGCTCACCTTTGGTTGGGCCGTTTTTTTGTCCCTGGCTTATGTATGGATTGTCGTGGCTTGCCATAATGCTTACAAGCCATGATCAGCTCCTTGAACCCCTGTTCAAGCGGCATTTTCT
Source organism: Odontothrips loti (assembly GCA_038380765.1). Classification (NCBI taxonomy): domain Eukaryota; kingdom Metazoa; phylum Arthropoda; class Insecta; order Thysanoptera; family Thripidae; genus Odontothrips; species Odontothrips loti. The sequence goes on along the minus strand of JAZGLN010000119.1, from coordinate 132,313 downwards.
TTTCAGGGCTGACATGCTTGTTATAGGTTTCAGCCTTATATGTGTTAAACCTAGTATATGGTACACCCTGCTCCTCGCTGTATTGCTTAATGGCGAGCAAAAGCTCCTCTGCGGACTGAAATTTCTGTCCAAGAACTATGGAGCCAGTCATGTTGTTGGCTTATCAAAAGAACATAACCCTACAAGACATGACAAATTTTAAAACAAAAGGACAATTTTCCAGAAAAACACAAACGACTCATTTGCACCTAAAAAGACACATACAATAGAAGAAGTCACACTTTTATACATAATGACAGTCACGAAGTACTTACGCGGATATGTTGAACGGTCGCACTGTACTACCGGCTACCGGTACATGAGCAATGGGCCAGATGCGCGCCAAATGAGAACAAAACAACAGCTGCAAGCCGTAGTGGTTGCCTACGAGTGTCGCATTCATTACTGTTGCCACAGGAACATTTAACGCAGAAAAAGTCAGTCGACGAAATCATACTGGAAATTAGCGCTTGAATTTTCTAAACGAGCTCGACCGACTACCCATTTATTCCAAACACCTGGCAGACGAATTGTCTTATCCGCACCAAATACTCTGGTGCGCATAACATTTAGCTGTCTTATGCGCCCCAGGTGGCTGGTGTATATAATTTTTCGCATGTTTATCAGCACCGGCACACTACTGGTGCATATAACTTTTTTGCTTTATACCTGCACCAGCTGGTGCGAATTTAGATGTAATAAATTATGTGCACCAGCCAGTCACCCCTGTCTCTTCTGGTGCACATAAAGAAGAGATGTGTTGTTGTCACCAGTTGTTCTGGTGCAAATAACGCCACGGCGCTTGTTCGCACCAGCGCTGGTGCGTATAATAGTATCCTAGGGGTAGGTTAGGTCATGTCCGCATGAGGAATAGGTTAGGTTAGAACAGGTTTCGACAGGCCATGTCCGAATGAGGAATCAAGATGGCGGCATGTCCGAATAAGGTAGCTATACTACTTCCGGTGGCATTCCATAGGGTCCCCTGAAGCTCGCGGCCGCTCGACGCGAACGTCCGTCCACCAGCGCGCGAGCCTAATCCCTTTACCACGTAGTCAACAATGCCCTTGCCCGGGCCACCTATCCGGACGTGCCCCCGCTTTGGAAATATCTTCCACGATTCCTCCACGCTTCAACCACCTTTGGGGCCAGGTGCACAGGTAAACGCAAAAAAAAAAAAAAAAAAAGCTTCACAGATATTTGAACCGCCGACCTTCAACATGCCCGAGCGCTGCGCGAGACCGCGCGGCTGACTAGGCGTTGTTGATCTGAACGGCCGCGGACGCCTAACACAAGCACAACGCCCTCCTACCGCTGCGCGCCCAGGCTGGCAGGTTAACGACCCCGACCCAGCGCGTCCCGTCTTTGTTGCACTTATTGTTGCCCTGCCGAAGAACTGACGAGCCGGCGGTGGGGCATCGGCAGGAGGGCTCGCCACCCCTCGACCCCTTCCGTGCTTGGCAGTGCTGTGCTTTTCTGTGCGCTAAGCTCACTCTTATCAGCACTGTTTTCATATGCTTCAGTGATTTCCTTGCAAATCATGTGCGTCGTGAACTAATTTCTGATCTTTTTTGTTCCAGTTTTGGCAGCGGTTGGTTGAACAAGGCCTGGAGGTGCCGTTTCAAAAGCTTTTGACGCTCTTTGGCTACGACAACGACAGGTCTTTGTCAGAGCTGTCGAGTGATGATATTGATGAAATGCAGCAGTATGTCCAGGATATGCCTAGTGTGGCTGAGGCTCAGGCACTTTTTGGACCATTGATGCTGCCGCGGGGTCTGAGTCATTTTCAAATATTTTCGGGCCACCGCCGCTCAATGATGGCTGCAGCCCAACATTGCAAGAGCAGGCTGCAAGTTCCTGACGCCATGAAGGTGAAGGGCAAAGTGGCACGGAAAAGCATTGACTCCCCGGCCTCTTGCCGCTCCTCTGCGGCAGATTCATCACGTACGTATTTTGAAAATGTGAATTACTTGGCTTGACAAACCTCGCACATACTTATGTCTCCTTTTCATTCTCTCTCAGTGACACCCTTCAGCCCTGTCCGTGACCCCGACCAAGAGAAGGCCATCACGGCCCACCTCACCTCCGGAGCCAAGCGAAAGGTATCGGAAATTTCCGAGGAGGCCGTTTAAATCCACTCCCGACATGCAGCTGCACGTTACTAAGGAGGCACCTGCATCCTTCACTGCTAAAGTGGGTTGCGCGCTGTGCAAGTCAACTTTTAGCCTCATCAAAGACCCTCACCGCACATGGGTGGTGTCAAATGTGGTGACGCATCTTGTGCGGTGTCACCCGGAAGAACCTCGTGAGGGTCCCAAGCCCAAGCGAGGCAAGTTCGATCAACGGCGAGCCGGAGAGAGGAGCATCCGGGATTTCTTGACGGGAGATTGATGTTCTACCCCTAGTCCGTCTCTGACGAAATTTTTGGACCCCTCGCATACCAATAAGTGCCCCAAAAAGCAAATTTTCAAAAATTGAGTTTGGTTGTTTAGGGGTTGCTCGGCAGGGGTTGGCGCTAGCGGCATGAAATTTGGTGTCCAGATGGCCCGGGACTAGGGGCTTGCAATGCGACTATTTTTTTTCACCCGCCACACCAACCCCCTTTAGGGGGTGGGGGTTGGTTGCGGGTAGGTGGGGCTGGGGGTGGGTATGACCGATCGTGAAAATTTTGACGTCAGCTTGTCAAGGGCCGACATTTAGCGCTGCTCACCAAAAATTTTGAAATTCCAGCAAATTTAAAGGTGTTTTTGGCACCTTTTTCGGTCGAAATTTCCACCCCGCCGCAGTCGCACAGCCAACCCCCTCCGAAAGGGGTGGCTTCCGGATCTGGCACCTTGGGACCTTCAAGTACAACCATGGGGGCAACTGCATGCAAAACGGCAACTTCCTAGCTTGAAAAACGTGGAAATGGCAAGCATCGGAAAAAGTGGGGCGCTAATTTTGACCGGCAGTGTATTATCGTTTGCAGCTAGTCCACAATAGTCATTTACGAACATAACGTGTCGGGACGGGCTCAGGTTAACGACTTTAATCGTCACACCTTTATGCGTCGTCACCCTCTGATCTTACACTTCCAATCGATGTCGCTTTCAGGCAGAGGTATAAGAAATATCAGTGTTATTGAACTCTGCTTTGGACATGGCCTCCAGAATGCGCAATTACATAATGTCTTCTGACCATCATCACTGACAGTGGCGGATCCAGGAGCGGCTTTAGGAGGGGCAAAGTCACGCTTTTCGCCTACTTACAGGCGGAGACACTGAAAAAAATGACATTGCAGGTGGAGCTAAATGTTTCTACGTGTGAATTTATAACTGTGTGAGCTAACAGTTTAACAGAAGATCCTAATGAAACTAACCATTGCGGCTACCCGACCTATCCTTCGCTGCAAATTTTTATAGGAGTTACGTTTAGGTACTACAGCTAATCAGAATTTGTTGCACCAGTTATCTCCACCAGCCGTACAGTATTTCCCGACACTACCAAGACAATATAGTTCGTGCACCAAATCGGGTCAACAGCCAAGACCAGTCACGTCTGTTTGAACGTCCCGCTGATTCGTATAGCTGTCGCACCTAAACCGCGCGAACAGAGGCGTCTTTTCGTTAGCTACCGCTGTAGGACAGGGGTAGCGTGCTGCGACGTCACAAGCCGTAACCACGAACGAAAATAAGGCGGTGGTCTAGGTAGCGCGGGAAGTTGAAAGCTGTCGGAAGTGGCCTATATTGGAAATTAAAAGAGGCTCCTAGGGTTAGTATCACTTATTATTGATGAATTCGACGATGATGATGATACATTCTATGCCTAATTGAAGAGAAAATCATTTTTTTTTCTGAAAATGTTAGGGGTATTCCCTAACTATCTTTCAAACTTACACCACGACCAAGCGATGCTGGTCAAACTTGAATGCTCCCGCCCGACTCTGCTACCCTACCTCACAATCCACCTCCGTGGATTGCGCGGTAGCTCGCTACCAACCTACCAGTGTCCCCTACTGCTAACGAAAACGGGCCTGGTAGCGTGCGGTAGCGAAACGAAAAGACGTAGTGCCGATAATGCAACCGCCACTCCTGTCAGTGGCGACAAGCGAGTTGGAGCGTGCACCTGTAGCCTGTAGCCCGCAGCCCGCCCATCAGTTTGGCGTCGGTTGTCTTCGCGCGCGCGTACTCATAAGGTAAATAACTACTGGTGCCACCATGGCAGAAGCCGCTGAAGAAAAAAGGGCGATCGACCTCCACGATATACTGGTGGCATGGGACTTGACGCAGTACTACGAGGCTTTTCGAGGTAAGCGCCTAGCTCCTTGTGTTGGTCGCAAACGTCGCGTCAAACCTTCACCACTGCAAACTAATCTTTAAAGTATTATCATCATCGTCATTAATTAAACAATGCTTTTGTTACTTGGCATTGCTACATTTCAATCAGCTGTTTCTCTTGTAATAATCTGATTGGCTTTCTCCCCAAGTGTTGAGGTTATGCCGGTTCTTGTGTGCTTCCATTCTCATCTAGCGTTCTTGCTCGTTGTGCGAGGTTATGAATTCCGAATGACAGGTAGGAAGTACACGAGAGCACGGTTTTTAAAGAGAATGCATGGTTATTTATTGGATATTAACTTTGTAATGGCCTTGTCAAATTGTTTTGTCTGCCATGTGTTATAAGTTGTGACTTTGTTACTCCAAGCGGGTTTAGATATTTAATGGGGCAGCCATTAAAATCATTTCTTTTCAATACATGTTTTGGTCAGTGTGCCTCTTTTCCCACTTTCGTTGCCATCGGTTGTTAGTCTGGCACCGCCTCCAAGTTTGCTAAGCTTTGCGTGCTGTAAAACGCAAAGTTTTAGGAATTTCTGCTTCAAATTTTAGGTGTGGCTTCTACGCCAGAAATTACAAGGGCCATTTTAATCTCCTCCAAATCGGACAACTTTTTTCTGGCATCTCGAAAACGGCTGAAGCTAGCGCAAAACGGATTGCAGATTTGGATCGGACTCCGTTTTAAACCTAAGGGAGGTTTATCTTTGATCTGACAAGCATTTACAGAAGACGAAGAAAGCACGAAAGTGTTGAGGTCAAACACGGTATATCGTTAACTCTTACGGTATTCCGGACACTGTAACGGTATTTCAGTCTACCAGTGAAAATTGGCGCCCCTTATTAACGGGATCCGATATGATACGGAATCTATTTCGGAATGAAACGGGATACCTTATGGAATACCGAAAGGGATTCCGTATCATATCGGATCCCGTTAATACGGGGCGCCAATTTTCACTGGTAGCTCGGTATTGTCAGACATGGGTGCTGTGCCCCCTTACCCCTCCCCAGCTACCCCGCCCCACCCCACCCCCTTCCTCTTCCCCCCTTTCCTCCCTTTGCTCTTTCACTTTTTCTGTAGTCGCGTAATAATGAATCTTCAAAATTTTCTTTTTTAGCAAATGACATTGATATTGACGAACTAGGAGCATTAATCGATCCCAGTAATGCAAGTGCTCTGAATACACTCGTGCCAGTGTTGGGTCACTCCATGCGTCTAAAGAAAAATGTTCAGCTCCTACTTAAGCAACTTGAAGTAGTAAAAATGTGTGCTGATGAGGTTAGTAAAAGCAATCTTTTCAAACCACTTTTAAAACTATAAATGAGATATGTTTTTCCTTATGTGTGTGTCGCGTTCTGTTCCAGAACTCATCAGAGTCCCCAGCTAATGTTCCAGTTGGTTGCCAGTCACCCTCCACGTGCTCTGATTTTCTCAGTGTATGCTCCTCTGATACCAGTCCGAGCCATTCTGCCTCCACAAGCTCCAATGATTTTCCCAGCATGTCCTCATCTGTTGCAGTAAGTAGTTTTACATTCCATTCCCCTTCTTCCTTTTATTCTGTGACGTGATCTGACTTTTCTTTATTATCCTTTTGCAGGGCTCATCGAAACAAGATCACAAGACGAAGTCTTTTGAGAATGTAGAGAAACAGTTAAAGCTGACATCAGAAGCTGCAGACACGACATCAAAGAAGCGACCAAGAGAGGTACAATTTCCACCTTGATTACAGTGTAAAATTTTTGTGTTAACTTGCTTATTTTACGATTGGCTTTTTTTAAAGGAACAAATTCAGAAAGAGAATAAAGTGAGAGGTATACTTAATCTCTCTGGTTATGGACGGGCTCTCCTCGCCCAGTCCCGAACAAGTTCAAGATTGAAATGTGACTCGGACCAGAACAAACTGGCCGATGTCATCATTGATGCTTTGCTAGTGAAAGAAAATAAGTGAGTTATCCTATTATTGACATCTAATCTGGGTGCCCCATATGCACTTTTCCTTTCAAATTTATTTTTTGTTCTGTTTGTAGTTAGTCAGTGCCAAAGATTACATGCCAGCTCATGTGGTTTTAACATTTATTAACTTTCTGTAGCTTTTCATGTTCCTTTTGTTGTTGTTGTTGTTGTTGTTGTTGTAGGAAACATATCACATTCCTTATAAGAAAGAAGGAAATATAAGGTGCTTAGCAAAGGGAAAGTTGGTGCAAAAGTACCAAAGTTTAAGGACATACTTGAGAAGCTGTGGGGAAATTGCTGGCAAGGACGAGACTGACAAGCCGGGTGAAAATGAAGAAGATTTAGGTAACTTTATACAAAGCCTGTGCTCCCAACGTGTTTTGTTAATTATGTTAGTTTAGTTTCTATGTTGTTGTTTTTTAATTTTTTTGCAGGTTGTGAAGGTTTAGAAGACATGTTAAATTACTTGCGCCAAACCTCAGATGATTGGTGTGTTATCAGTCAATACTGGAAAGAAACATCAAAATATAGAATTCGGTGTCTTAGAACCACTCCACACCTGCTTTCCAAATCTAAGAAGCCTAGAAAAGGTGAAGAAGCTGCTGCTGGTAGTGTTGCTGCATACATTGCGCTTTTCCCTTGTTTGCGAGATGTCCAAGGATATCAACTGGTAATGATTAAAAATTCATCTTTGCAATTATACATTTTTGTAGTGTTTCAGAGCTGTCACTTTACATTTTTTTCTGCAAATGCCTGTTGCAGTTTATCTCTGACTTTGACAGTGAGTACCCAAATCACAAGAATGCCATTTTCCCAGGTTGGGATAATTTTATTTCACAGTCTTTAACGGCATTGAAAGCCGTTGAGAAGCCTTGCAATGCACTGAGAGACAACCTGCTGCTTATAGAAGATGACGTTTATGAGAAAGGTTTGCACTTTATTTCTTCAATAATGTGGAAAATTTGAAGTAAATCTTGCACAGTGGCATAGTTAACTACGTTGTTTGTCTATCCTTTTCCAGAGACCAACGACCTTATTTGTCTGCTGTCCTTAGGATATTTAGATGCAGTTGTGACTGTAACGAGGGTTCAGAAGGATAAGAAGTTCACAGCTTGGAGACCACCGCATCCAGAGATCCAAGAGGGTTTAATTTCTCTTGTTGAGGTACTGATATAAGTACTGCCAATAATTTTACATTGATTTGAATTTCTATGTAAGCTTTGCATTTACTCATGTATGTCTTCTGGTTTACAGACTGATGGCAAACTGGAGACTTTTATCATCAACAGATTCCTGAAATTTGAGAAGTGGAAGCTGCCAGTGCAACCTTTCTGTGTGGCTGTTGGTGTAACTGTTGATGATATTTCCAAATGTGTTGTGGTGCTTGACAAGCGAACCAAGTTTGAGTTCAATTCAGTGCAGAGGGGTCTTGATGTATGTTTCAAAATATTGCATCTAAGTTCTCAGATTTCAAAGTTTTTTTTAATTGTAAATGTGTTCAGTTGTCTGTGATTTTGGGTAAAGTTTTTATATAGTTTACTAAGATGCCTGTCTGTTTTAAATGTAGCAGTGATATTAGTGGCATAGACAACCTTTATAAGCATTTAAGGTTTATACACAAAGTTGACAAGTTTACAAGTAAGTTTTGTTGTGTTGATTGTGCATGTGTCGTCACGTTTTCTACATGGGATGGCCTGAGAAAACATTACTCTTTGTTTCACCATTTCCCTAAGAAAACTGCCATGAACACTGTAAATATACTACATGGCCCTTGTCGTACAGAGGTTGACTTGTCCAATAAGACTGTATCTAATGTGATAGCTGAAGAAGCGTATAATGATTGTTCAGAGGATGTGCCACTTGATGTGCTGACAGATGAATCTCTTAAAAGCCTTTTAGAGTCATGTGGTTCTAAACTTGTTGCAAAACTGTATGCGCAGCCTGGTAGGCCACGTTGTCAAGCGCAAGAGTTTGTGGAACAAACTAGTGAATTTTTAAATACTTCTTTGTCTTTAGTTACTGATATCATAAAATCTAAGTTAGTAGAGGTAAATGTAAGCAATGATATAATTGAAGATATTTCTCAAACTATTTCTATCGTAAGAAATCCATTTCAGAACTTGTCATCTGATTTCCTGCGTCTGAAATATCTGCGGGAAAATGGTTATTACATTGAACCAGTTGATTATGTAATAGCCTCTGATATGTTTAGTAAATTTAGTAAGCAAAAAGCTGTATGGAAACTTCAGCATGTTAAGGGAAAATTCATACCTCTAAGGAAAGTTTTAAAATCTTTCCTTGAATTACCAAATGTTTTACCTACTGTGTTAGAATTTTTGAGTAGCACTCCGCCGACTGGCATTGTGGCAGAGTTCATTCATGGTGCATTTTGGCAGGCCAAGAAAGCTCTGTTTGTTGGTAAAATAGTTATCCCTTTGTATTTCTACTATGATGACTATGAAGTAGACAAGGACATTGGACCTCACAGTGCCAAGTTAGGTGCCATATATGTGAAAATAGCTGCATTGCCCCTTAAATTTCAGGCTGCACTGGAAAATATTTTCCTGCTTGTATTGTTCAGTTCACAGGATAGAGTAGACTATTCCAATAAAGCTGTATTTAGAAAAGCAATTGAGGAGATAAATTATCTCCATGTAACTGGTATTGAAGTTACTGTTAATGATCAATCTGTGAGAGTGTATTTTACAATAGGATTAGTTGTTGCTGATGATTTAGCCATGCATACTATGCTTGGATTTGTTGAGGGGTTCACGGCAAATTTTCCTTGTAGACTGTGTCATGTGCATAAAAGTGTCTTGTATACTCAATGCGAGGAAGATCCTATGCTGCTGAGAGATAGAGTACAACACGAAAATGACATTCATGAAAATAATGTTACTGCTACTGGTGTGAATGATAGTTCGGTTCTCCAGGATATTCTGGACTTTGAGCCAACTGAGAACCCCAGTACTGATCTTCTTCATGACCTGTGGGAAGGTGTTGCTGTTTATGATATTAATCATATTCTTCGCTACTTTGTACATGAAAAAAAGTTTTTCACCACTTCCCAATTAAATGTCAGAATTGTAACTTTCAATTTCGGTGATAGTATTTCTAATAAGCCCATTCAGTTGAGTGAATCTTCTATCCGTAAAAGAACAATATCTATGACAGGCAATGAAATGCGGTCTTTTATTCGAACACTCTCTCATCTTGTGGGTGACTTTGTTCCTGAAGATGACCCGGTTTGGAAATTTTATCTTGTTCTTCGAGGTATTGTTGACATTTTGCTTTGCCGGCATATGCAAGAAGAAGTACTTGTTACCTTGACTTCATTGATTTCTCAGCATCACAAACTTTATGTAGAGTTGTTCCGTGATACTTTGAAACCGAAATTTCACTTCATGGTTCATTATCCTAGAATTATAAGGTTGTCTGGCTGTCCATTAAATTTTTCTTGTGACCGTTTTGAGGCTAAACATCAACCCTCTGTCCAGGATGCAAATGCAACAACTTCCCGTAAGTTTGTAGCTCACACATTGGCCGTGAAAGTACAGCTTCGTTTAGCCTATCGCTTAATCTGCAACAAGGGACTTGAGTCCCAGTTGGATGTTGGTCCAGAAAAATTTTGTTATCTTAATCCTGATTCTCTTCCTGCCCCTTTTCAGTCAGGTGATTTTATGCAGCATTCTCATGTTACTATTAATGGAATCAAATATCAAGAAGATACCTGTGTAGTATTAGGATGTGATAATGATTCTGTACCTATTTTTGGTCTCATCTCGTGTGTTTTAGTTTATGTTTCTTCTGAAGTTACCTTCTTGTGCAATGTACTTTTAACTGGTTTATTTTCTAGACATTTTCATTCTTATCGTGTAGCACGAAGCTCGGTGACAAAGTTTGTATCTCCTGATAAGCTATTGGATTACCATCCTGTATTGTTTTGTATGGATTTTGATGGCAAAGAGTATGTTTCTTTACATCATGCTCTGTGATGGTCAGGAATAAATAATTTGTTTTGAATTTCCTTTATTTTTATTTAAATTATCCTGCACAGGCACGGTCTGGATATCATCAGCACCTTTGCTATATCAATTTATCAGAGCCACCTAGATACACTAGCTAATTATCTGTCTCAAGGAGCTAAACACAGCAGCTAGATGGTTCTCCAACTCACTCTAGGTGTATGACCTAGATGGTACAAGCAGGCTAATCGGGCAGCTAGTTTAGTTCACACAGCTATTCTGGGCCAGGCTGGAGTGCTATATCCACCCTGCAAGAAAATATAGATGGCATTGCAATACATCTAGGACGCCGATACAGAGCTAGATAATCTAGATGACAAACCAATACGTCTAGCTATACCACCTATATACTTCTTTCAGTTGCAGGAAGGAACTGGTGGCTCAGAGGTATCGAGCCAGCTCGCGGAGCAACGGAACCGGGCTCAAGCCCAGCCCCATCTGTCCCTTTTTTCGTATCTGAACGAATCTGTAGGAGTGCAGAGTGTCAGCGAAGACGAAGCCAGGTGGCGTAGTGAGCCCCTTAGCTCAGACGCGCATCGAGAGCTGCCTGCCGCAGCTGCTGCCGCCCGCAGGGCCTGAAGTTTTACTGCCTGACCGCGAGAAGCCTGATTTCATGCTAGAAGAAAGTGAGATTTGTGAAAGTGCTGTGAAGACTGTGAATATCTGGACAGTGTTTACGTGCACGTGGCGGGCGCTGTGAGCTCGACATGGCTGGGCTACGGAAGGAGACAGTTACGTTCCGATTCGATGGCCCGAAACCAGTGAGCGGATTGGAGTTTTGGGAGTTTTTGAAGAGAGAATGGCAATTGGATCTGGAAGAGTTGAAGATGGTGCAAGTAGAGGTGTCAGGGATGGTAGTGCACGTCAAGTTCGTGGAAGCGAGACGCGCCGAGGAAGTGGCGGCATCGGACTGCTGTGAGTTTGTTTACACCAACGGAGTGAAGTACGGAGTGAGGATCACAGGGAGCGGCCTGGGCGTGCGGATACTGAGAGTAAGGGACCTGCCATGTGAGGTTAGTAAGGAGGAGGTCGGACTGTGCTTTAGCCAGTACGAAAAGGTGTAAGTTGTCAAGGACGAACTGTATCCAAAAGGTTCTTGTTTTGAAGGGCTCTTGTCTGGTACGAGAATAGTCAAGCTGCAAATGAAAAGGGAGGTACCAAGCTATGTACGGGTCGGGGGGACCGAGGCGGTAGTTATTTACCCAGGGCAGAAGCCAACACGTGCCATGTTTGTGGGGAAACAGATCATATTCGCTCAAACTGTCCAAACAGGAGGAGGCCGCCGACCTGGGCGGAGAGGGCACAGGGCCGAAAGGGCGGAGCAGACCGTGAAGCACCGCCAGGCGGCGGCCCATCCCGCTCGCAGAGCCCCGAGCGGAGCGAAGAGCCGATCCGCACGCAGCCCGACCCGACGCCGGAGCAGCCGCTCCAGACGCAGCCGAGCACAGCAGAAGACACTGTCACGGCTGACGGGCAGCGACAGAGCAAAACCGTGGGGGAACAGATGAAGAAGAGAGAGGAAGAGCAAGAGAAGAAGAAGCAAGAAGAGCAGAAGAAGAAGGAAGAGGAAGAGAAGAGGGCATTCATTATCTCACGCACCGGACGGGCAGCCGGAACCCGAAAAGGAAACAATGACAGCCGAGGCAGCAGCAGCAGCCCACCCGGTGAGAAAACTTAAGGATAGTTCACACACTTAGCATATCCATAAGAATTTGATGAAATTCAGATCAGGTGGAGAGTTGCACTCGATACGCCATTTTCCAAATTTTCAGAGACATTGTGAGTTCGAGAGCCACGCTACGATGGTCTAAAGTGGCCGAATTTAGCCCGTCTTACGCATGGGGTAAACGGGGCGACGGTTACCGCTCGGACTTTGGACTCCCTAAACTGACAGAAGGATCCATAAGATTTCAACCAAAAACTGAGGATGGCTTGTTAGATGTGTAAAGAGAGGGTGGGCAGAGTTTGGAGAAAGTTGTGAGTTTCGTTTTAGAGCTAGATGGCCTAGAACATGGCAAAATGCACTGAAACGGCGTGTCCGCCGGGGGCACCTCAGGTCAGTACGGCACCACTGCACCAGGCAGGGACCCCCCGCCCCGCCCCACTCGCCCCGCACGCACAGTGGCGGCGGGGCTGCAGCTGTTTGAATCTCGGGTGGGCTGTCTGCTGAGCTGCGCTGGAGCGGGGAGAGGTTAGGACGGCCGCCAATCCGTTTGCATCCACGGAATAACCAACCCGTGAACATCTTGCAGCAGGAATGACGTTTCTTGGTGCAATGAAGATATAAGAATGTATATTTATTCGTAAAAATGCTCGGCTGATTTGATTTTCCAGTCTGAGTTGAAATATGGACGGAGCGCGCAGCCATGGAACAGCCAGTGCGGCCAACGCACTGCAACGAAATAATAACCACCTTTCAGGCGGTGTTGCGAAGTTTAAGGTGCTCACAAATCTGTTTGAATTAGTGATTTAACAAACGAAAATGAAATAAAAGTTCAATAACAGAGCAGCGTTAGCTTTCTAGGTGAAGGGGACAAACTGTCAACACTCCTCAACAGTAAAAATCTTTCACTTTTCGCACTTTCTGGACAGTTCGCGGTGGCATTCAGAAGTTGGCTAAAAAATTCAAAAGTACATCCCGTGCTAAAACACACGCGGTTTTTAGCGGTTTTCGGGCATAATGAGATATTTTTTGGACATGGCAAGCTGCATATCCATGTTTTGATTGTCGCTGAATCGCATGGAATGATTCGGAGCCTCTAAGTGCCTCGGTTCTAAAGCCATAAAATCGACTACCGGCGAAAACTTTTGTTCCGAGTAACTGTGTGAACTATCCTTAATTGTTTGTTTGACGCAACGGGGGCGATCTGCCATGCTTAGCTATCTCGGCAGAAGTGCGTAGCGGGTCTGCCTATCGATCAGGGGATTTGTCACTGGGTGTGACGTCAGTACGTTAAAAGGCGGGTACCTAAATAGGGACCGTCCGTAAATGGAATAAGAGGCGTTAAAATATCATCCGCTCCGACTAGTATCGAACCCCGAACTCGGCGCGCGCGCGGGCCACTGTTTCGCTCGCTGCACCGCGGCTACGGTGACACGCTGCTGAGATCGGAGTCCGGTGGGCACTTGGAGAGCTCTCACCTGCCGATCACGGCCGGCTGGATTCACTAGACACTTAGTTGACTGTTTTGGTTGCAGAGGTTGGCCCGACCAGGTTTAACGTACTGACGTAGCAGCGCTCTGTCTCTCTCACACTCACGGCGTTGCTAGCCCGCTCAGTTCGCCCCCGTTGGCGCAGTGCCGAAGTGGGAGGCACCACCATCGTCAACGTGTACGCGCCGGCCGGATCACAGGGCCGAGCGGGCCGAGCGCAGTTCTTCCTCGAGGACCTGGCACTGCTACTGGCAGACGCCCACGGCGCCGTGCTACTTGTCGGCGACTAGAACTGCGTGCTTCGCCGGGCTGACACCACGGGGTGGCCTAGCCGTGCCGCGTCCTAGCAAACACCATCCAGGCCCTGGGCCTGGTGGACGCGTGGCTAGCGCTTCGGCCGGATGAGGAAGGTTTTACTTTCATGTCCTCACTGTGCAGGTCGCGGCTGGACAGGGCGTACGCCTCCAGATGCATCACGCTGCAGGACATCAAGCTATACGGGGCGGCGTTCAGCGACCACCTCGCCCTGGCCCTTGATGCCGACCTAGGCGACTGGAGGGTGCAACCGCCGCGCCGGCCGGCGCCAATATGGAAGATGGACCCGGCTGCGCTCGCTAGCCCCGCCTTCATGCCAGCCTTCCGTGAGCACTGGGAAGCCGTTCGGAAGGACCGCCGCCGGGCAACTGAGAGTATCACCTTGTGGGACTTCGCCAAGACCAGGACCAGGGCCTTACTGATGAGATTCTGCCGCAGCGCGCGCCATGACGACGAGAGTAAGTTGAAGTACCTCCAAGCCTGCCTGAATGAGCTAGCCACCGCCGCCGACAGGGACGCAGCCGCCATCGAGGAGTTCAAGGCCGCCATCCTGGAGGTCCTGGGTCGCCGACTCACCGGTACGGCTGCGCGCACCAAGTGCCAGGAGCAAGTCTACGGAGAGGCCCCTAGTCTGCACCACGTCGCGGCAGCCCTGCGGCGCGGCGCGGGGAGGGGCGTCGACTTAATCACCACCGAGGCGGGAGAGGTCCTGGAGGACCCCAAGAGCATCGCCAAACACCTTCATGACCGCTTCGCTGAGCTGCTGGGTGAGTCAGAGCAGAGGGGACCGGCGCCGGGGACGCAGGCAACCCTGCACGCACCAGAGGCTGAGGAGGTGCCTACCTCCCTAGGGCCGACACCGCCGGGACCACGAACGCTCCTGGACGAGTTCGTGACCGAGGGCGCTGTCACCAAGGAGGACAACGACGCAATCCTGCGCCCAATCACCGCCGACGAGCTGCTGTCCGCCCTGAAGGCCTGTCCGCGAGGAAGGTCCCCGGGGCCAGACGGGCTGACAGCCGAGCTGTACTTGGCCGTGTGGGAAGTGATCGGCGAGGACTTCGTCGTGGCCACCAACGCCATGCTGCGTCGTCGCGCGGTCGCTGAGTCGCACAAGCACGGCATCATGGTGCTGGTGCCGAAGGTGGAGCGGGTGCGCCGGGTGAAGGACCTGCGGCCCATCATCACGCTGCTCAACGTGGACGGCAAGATCCTGTCGCGGCTGCTGGCACGCCGCCTACTCACCGTCCAGGATAAGATCCTGCACCCGCTGCAGGTGCGGCCACGGGGCGCGAGGACCATGCACGGCGCGTTGGCCGACCTGCGGGACGTAGTCGCCATGGTGCAGCTGACCAACTCGAGGCGCCGCAGCAGAGTCGGCGCGTGCATCGTGGCACTATACATCGCAGGCGCCTTCAACACCGTCAGGCACTCGCTCATGTAGGCGGTGCTGCGACGCACCGGAATCAACGAGGACACCATCACGCTGCTCCGCTCGATGTACGAGGGGGCGACGACACGCATCGCAGTCAACGGCGTCCTGACCGCAGCCATCGCCCTGCGGCGGGGCGTGCGCCAGGGCTGCCCGCTGTCCATGTGGCTGTTCAACATGGTGATGGCGCCGCTGATCCATGCGCTGGCCGCGCGCATCCAGGGCGTCACCGTGCCATCGGTCGACGAGGGGCGCGACGGACAGCGCCTCGCAGTGTCGGCCTACGTCGACGATACTGTCGTAGTCCTGGAGGGGGAGGCACCAAGCCCAGGTGCTGCCGCTGCCGCGGACAGCTGCCGAGGAGGCCAGGAAGGCCATGAGGAGATTTCTGAAGGCGGGGGACTTCTTCGTCGTCCCGTTCGAAATCCTTACCCTACCGCGGGCCCGCGGAGGGCTGGCGCTGCAGGACCCAGGGCGCCGTGCCGGCGCCATGCTCACCGCACGTGGGCTGACCGCGATGGCGGACAAGACGACGCTGTCCGGGTCCTGGATGGCGGTGCTCGCCGCACTCTACCCCGACGACGAGAACCTGCCGCCGGCCGTGGGCTACTTCAGACCGGTGTGGGACGCGGCACGGATGCTGGGACCCTCGCAGGCGCTGCGGGGCAAGGACCTGTGTCGCGCGCCCTCTACGCCAAGACCCTGTCGGAGACCGTTGCAGTGCCAAGGGTCCAGCGGAAGACGGCGTCGACGAACTGGGACACCGTGTGGGCGAGACTCCACCACGCCGATGTGCCCTGGGACGCCGCCACCACCTGGTACCGAGTCGTCCATGACATCATCCCGACGGCCGAGAGGCTCGCCGACGTCGGCTGGGTCCAGTCGCCCAACTGCACCCGTTGCGGCGTTCCAGAGACCAGGGTGCACCGTATCCTGGAGTGCGACCCCGAGCGGAGGGCGGTTTGGTGTTGGACGGCGAGGAAGGTCGCGGCCATACTAGGCGTCGCCGACGTCGGCCCGGACGTGCTGCTACGCCCCGACTTCGAGGCGCCCGGGCAGCTGGAGGCGCGGGCGACGTGCTGGCTCCTGGCGCACGTCGCGCACTTCGCCGTGACGCGGGCGAAGGTATGCCTTGGCGCATTCGAGACCTTCCTGACGGCACGGCGTGGGACGGCGCCCCCCGACGTCAACACCCTGCTGCGGTAGCCGCGGCGGTCAGGTGAAAGGACCAGGTGGTCCTGCCCTCTGACCCGGGGCCCCGGCCTTGGCGAAGACGGTGCCGCCAAGCACCCTCTGGTGCGCCAGGGAAGGGGCCACTGACGGTAGGCAGGCACCTGTGAGTGGCCTCGGCCCACCAGTGCAGCGAGTGCAGTGGGTGCAGTAAGTGCAGCGAGTTCAACGACGTGTCCACCAAGAACATATCTAAAAAGTTGACGTGTCCAACTCAGGAACATAACTAGTGTGTGCAGAGCCAGTGCCGAAATTTTTTTTTTTTTTAAATGGGGCCCTCGGGGCCGAGCCGCTTCCCGCCACCGGACTGGACCGATGGCAGTTGTTGTGAAAGGGGCCGGGTACCGGGCGGTACTCGAACCCAAGCAGTTGCCCTGCAGTTGCACCGGACTTACTATCTGCGGGCTCGGTACCCCGAGGCTAGCTAGCTCCATGGCCGCAGACGCCGCAGACGCCGCAAGCGCGGCATCGAATACTACCGGCGGCGACAAAGGCGCGAAGCGAGGCGGCGAGTGGAAAGCAGGCCGGGGTTCGACTACCGGACCCTGCCCCCCAGATTTTTCTGGGCTTTTTGTTTTTGTTTCCTTTGTCCTGTCCCTCTACTCTGTTGTTTTTTTGTGCTTCATTTCGGAGCGAGGGAAAGTGAGTAAATGAGGTCAGGTAACATAGCGAAATGTAAGCGCCACGGGGAGGAATAAAGAGTCCCTCATTCACCGAACCGTGGCGCAGGGAGAGTACCAAATTTCATTTGTATTCTGAGTTTGTTGTTATGTTTTGTTTTCATTTATTTTGTCAATAAATGTTTAAAAAAAAGGGGGCAGCGAGTAGGTCTTTGGAACATGAACTCGAGGTTCGAGACCCGGCCCAGCCGTCAAATTTTTCGCCCCCCAAAGACCACTCAGGAGGACATCAGAGAGAGCAGAGCCCTCAGTTTAAATCTTAATACCGACATAGGAAACAGGGCCCTGTCGACATCCTCCCAGTCATAAGCATCACGCCCTGTTCAGCTCGGACGGTGTTAAGATGCGCGCGGGAAAACGGACGTTGTTCATAGGGCCCATCGAGCTCTCCAAGTGCCCACCGGATTCGGATATCAGCAGCGTGTCACCGTAGCTGCAGTGCAGCAAGCGAGACAGTGGCGCGCGCGCGCGCCGAGTCCAGGGATCGGTCCCGGTCGGAGCGGATGATATTTTAACGCCTCTTATTCTGTTTACGGACGGTCCCTATTTAGGTACCCGCCTTTTAACGCACTGACGTCACACACAGTGACAAATCCCCTGATCGATAGGCAGACCCGGTACGCACTTCTGCCGAGGTAGCTGAGTATGGCAGATCGCCCCCGTTGACCACGACGACGCTCCGTTACCCAGGGAACCTCACGGCGTAGTGTGTAGAGGGATAGGAAGCAATCAAAAGGTTCCTGGTTCTAATACGCTCTTTGAAGTACGGGTATAATACTAAATTCTGGAAATCTCAAAAACGTGGTCATGGGATTTGTCTTCGAAAAACTGGTAGCAATTTCACAAACACAAGAGTTCACCTGGAGTGGCGGTCAGTTCGTCGCGAACCTCCACCGCAAGCAGTCGAGTTTGTGTCTAGCTCCCGCCCGCGTGCCGCGATGCAGTCTTGACACACTTTTACCGTAACTCGCCCGCCCCTGCATGGAACCTCCGCGACCGAGCATTCCGCCCATCTGCCCCTCGGTAGCCCCCGTCTACCCACGGCTGGGGGGGGGGGGACTTTCCGACCTCCGCCCCCTCGGGGCCGCAGTGACCACCCCTGACAGTGGCAGTGCAGTGATAGTGACAGTGCAGTGACGGTGTCAGTGACGTGTCAGCAAGAGCGTGGTGGGAACTCAAGCTCTTCCCCAAGTTTGATGGCTCCCACTACACTCTAGGAAGAGTGTAAAGGATCCTCCACCAAACTTCCAGGAGAGTGTATTGGGAGCCCACATTTTAGGAAGACCCACAACCCCCACAACGCTTTTTCTAAAGTTTGACGGGCATCACAATCACACGCAAGAAGAAGTGAGACCCCCAATTCTTGCGTCTGCAGACTACGTTTCACAGTCCCTTTTCCGTGCAGGAGATCGAATGAGACTTGCTGCAGCCACCACTAAGGTATCAGCACGATGTGTAGTTAATACGGTGTCAGCACTGGCCGCTCTGAGGCGAAGTTGGGCTCACCGACACCTGCAGCGCTGGCATCGATCGGAGGGCGAACATCTGACGAACGTGGTTCTTTACTTCTGAAAGCGGGAGTTATATGACAATTTAAACTGATTTCCGTTATTCTAAATAATTTTAAAATTCGAGCGCATTGTCTCACTGTTTCTCAGAAAAAAAAAACCAAAGCCGATGCCTTTTCTCGACCGAAGCGCCATCGCGCCAAGGAGAGGAACTACATTTCTGCCGTCAGAATAAGCTTCACTTTGGAGGCCAATTTAGCAGGCGCAGTACTGACACCGTATTAACTACATCGTGGGTATCAGTAACGCAACACCACGGCAAATCACTTTGAAAAATAAATATATATTTTTTTAAATTTTACAGTACAAAAGACATAGGGGAAATTCTCTAATTACTCGGATCATGACATATCGAAAATCGGTCTGGTTTTGCAGTGCTCCTGCCGCAATAAGGTTACGTAAACGCAAAGTGAAATACAACTAAAGAAAATCTTAGGCCAATACTAAGCCTGTTATGAACGACTTGAAGTACGAATCGCTCTCAGAATCGCTCTTGAAGTTTCTTCAACATTGAATCTTGGTCACAAGTACAGGAAAAGCAGAGACTTGCTCGGGGACGCAGCGCTGCCGCGAGGGCCTGTCGGCACTCCCACGATACCCTGTGCGACAAGTGCAGAGCCCTGAGCACGGGCAGAGTGTCGCTGGGCCACTGCGCCACTATGGCAGTAAGGAGCTCACAGGAGGACTGCCACACGTTAAAGTCGACATGTAGCTCCTTCAGGCCCTGCATGAGCTGAAGGCACTGCACGAAGCCTTCAGCGGATATGTTCGAACAAATCACCCTCAGAGACTTCGGCCTGAGAAGGGCGACCTCCTGGAGCGCCTGGTCGCCAGAGACTCTGCCGATGACGTGCAGAGCAGTCTGCGCCAGCGCGGGGCTGGCGAGGGCATGCTGCAGTAGTTGGGCATGCACTGGCTTCTCGACGACGATGACTAGACGGTCCAGGCGGGTCAGTTGAGCAAGGTACACTACATTATCTGTGGCCCGGACCTGCAGTGCTCCCAGCGACGGGCACCACAGAGGTAGCTCCTCGAACAGGTCGTGGTCCCCGCAGTCCAAGTCCAGGAGGTTGTCTTTGTTGGCGACCAGGAGTCTCTTGATCAGCATCAGGTCGAGGCCGCGTCCGAACGTCAGCGCTTTCAGATTTCTCAAGTGGGAGACCGGGTGGTATAGACTAGGTATTGTGATATGACTAGCATATAATGTTGTGGATAGGTCGAGGGTCAGCTTCTCCAAGCATTCGAGTCGATCCACTTCAGCGAGCAGAGCAGAGGGGTCACTTAACTTGTTGGTTATTACCACAGCGAGGCCAAGTTCTTTTAACAAGGACCGGTTTTTTTTCAGAACTTTACACATGAGCTTCACAGAGTTCTGAGAAACGTTCAACCGGACATTCAGGCACGGAATCTGTAACAAGCAAATAAAAGCGTCACTGAAACACCAATAAAGCATGCGTGTGTGTGTGTGTAGGGGAAGGGGGAGGGGGGGGGGGGGGGGCAACCAATGCCAGAAAGTTGGGCACCAACGTTTGAAGAATGTGATCCTATTCTTTTTTCAGCCGCGTATGCTTTGGAAACATTTAAATTTTCCTTTACGTGTGGCGGTTGTTTCGCGGTGTGCTAAGCGCTCACATCTCAACCAGTTTTCAGACACATGTTATGCCGTTTTTATATTAGGTAGACAATGACAACTCGGATTGAAATTATCATAAATGTGAATACGCTACAGAACCCTGTTCGAGCTTCGAATATTTGAGGCAAGTCAGCAGTCGCAACGGAATTTTCTATTCAGAGGTGTTACTCAGTATGTACCTAGGAGGCAGAAGTACGAACCAAAAGAGAGAGAGAGAGAGAGAGAGAGAGAGAGAGAGAGAGAGAGAGAGAGAGAGAGAGAGAGAGAGAGAGAGAGAGAGCTAGGGCTAAAGCGCAGCGCAAAGAGAAACCCGCGATGTGCTGGAATCAGCACCCCCCTGCCAGCCCAGAGACACGTCAGAAGACGTGTGTGCACCCTCGAAGCGGCAGCACCGGAGAGGGAGCGTTCAATAATTACGTAAGGTAAATTTTCTGAATATCCCCCCTCCCTCCTAGGGATTTAAAGGCCGGTAATAATACCGGTAAGATTCGGTAAGTTACCGTTACTTACGGTAATATTACCCGACCTCGAAAAAAGTGGTATTTTTCGGTAATATTCAGACTTGCAAAACTCTGAAAATTAGCTGTGCTTCCTGTTCAAAGTAGTGAAAAGTGTATTTTTTGGTCCTTGCCGTCACTGCAAAGGCTGAATCTACTCTAAAACGCATCCTCCATTATTATTTTTGCATGTTCAAGCAATTATCTGACTTCTCGCCCGAAGACAACCGTAGCCATACACAATCCTTAATTCTGACACAAACCTATATTTCAAGTGATGAAACGCGTCTGAAGTGTTCTAGCACATCAAGAATTGCCAGGATTGACTACTGTTACGTGGAAAAACGTAGAAACAGACACTATTTTAACAAATACCCGCTGTAAATCAATCTTTCTCATTATTACCAAAAATACCCGTAACTTACGAATCTTTCCGTATCTTACCGTAAGATTGAATCTTACCGGTATTTTTAAATCCCTACTCCCTCCCCATGTACGGGTCCTCACCTTCTCATGGAACGAATGCACGCACGTGAGATATCTCCCCCCCCCCCCCGATGCCCTTTCGTAATTGATGGACGCCCTTTAAGTACTCGGCGGCAATAATTGTGAAATCTACCTATTGTTTCTTCCCATCCTCTACCATTTGACTACACCCACCCTCGAAGGTTTATACGTTACACATCGGGACAAGAGGGAAGTACTGCTTTGGTGACGTACACTGTAGGTTGGAGTGTTAATTTTGGATTCACACCCTAGTTTTGGCGTGTTCCGTTACATTGTGTTTCTCCTGTTACGGTTTCAGGAAATAGCGTGCCTCTCAACCCTCACAGCGCCGTGAAACACCTTACCCGACCACAACACACACCATACCTACGGACCTCATCGGGTTGGGTTTTATCTCCTCTAAAGGTTACTATCCAAACCTTGTTCTGTTCTGCATGTTAAGGCAGGATTCTTGAAATGATTTACTTCAAAACCAAGCTTAGGAGGAGCGCACTGTGCTGTATTGCTCAGACAATGGCGGAGTACCAAAAGTACAAAGGAATGAATCAACAGGGAGAAATGTGGGGAATGACAGTCATATTCACATTCATTCATACCAACATTCATCAGAGACAAATGAAGGACGGAAACAAATGACGAACACACAAATGACAGCACATTCGTGTGTTCGTCATTTGTTTCCGTATGTCGTGCTCGCTATGGGGATCCCTACGCTCTGATTAGCGCATACCGAAAATTACCTGGCACTGGCTGCGGGCGAGTATTTCCAAGATGCCGCGTGTGTTGTCTTGTGCCCTCGCGATGTCCAGTTCCCGCAGCGCCGGCACGGTCAGCAGGACCCGGCCCTTGCTGGGTGAGTCGTGGGGGAGGATCGTGAGCTTGCGGTGCCGCCACACGGCCGCGTCCAACACCAGGCGACTCCACCGCCGGCACACCAGCCGCAGCCTCAGCAGCCACTCGGCGTCCACTGACTCGTCATCGCGACGCCAGTAAGACTTGGCAGCGGGCGGTACGTGCAGCAGGGACAGCACCAGCACCATCAGCTCGTCCGGTAGGCTACCGATACCACGCACGACCCGACTCGCCTGCACAGCAAAACAATTTTATCAGGAAAAATTTCGGGAAATGCCTCACTTTATGTTTTCCTACACAGTTACCCGTCTATAGTTTTTCATTTGTTTATGTCTTTGTCTTATAAATACTTGCTAGTACAAGCAAAAGTGCAAAAGAAGCATGACTGACACACACCAATCCAAGGGGACGTTAATAAACTACGTGACCGCTTATAGACCACTTTTTGACCCCTTCCCGTACCGTGACCTGGCAAACCTCTCCTAAACAGGTAAGAAGGATAGGATCGTGACCTTAGGCTGCCCCCCCCCCCTCCCCAATTGGTCACGTAGTTCATTATTTACGGTCAACTCTTGAAATGCTACGGCGTTTACCACTGCAAGCCATTGTTCAGAAGTGAGATTCAGACAAAGGGACTTTCAGTTCCGCGTCGCTTCTTCTAGCGCCAGCGCTCAGCATCAAACCATGTCTGGTAAAAAAAAAATCCGTTATTAAAATTAAAGCTTTTCAAAGAAAGACTTCCAGGGGTACATGCCGTAGCATTTTAAGGGCGAAAGTTGTTGAGTATGACATCTCAGTATGACATCTTGCTCATTAAGGTTGGAACCTTACAAAACCGGCTTCCGTACCTTCCTACACCTGTCAGAAACGACCAAAGAACAGCTAGAAGAGATCGTTAAAAAGTGTCTATGTGTTTAATAGAGGGATTTTAGGCAGTTTTAAGGGGTTGATCTGAGTGCCAGCGATCAATATGGGAGATGGAGTCCATCGCTACCGCTGCCGATCAATTTTGGAAACGTTCCACTCCTAACTCAAAAACTACCCCTCACCCCCCCCCCTTAAATTAAGAGATGGTCGGAGAGGGTTGAAATCAGGCGCGGATACAGGGGAGGGGCGATGGGGGCGTCGCCCCCTCCTGGGCCTCAGAAGGGCGCCGGAAATGTAGGCAACCGGTGTAACTTTTCCGCCTGTAAGTAGGCAAAAAGCATGACCTTGCCTCCCCCTGAAGCCGCTCCTGGATCCGCTACTGGTTGAAATTCGAGATTTGGCCGTTTTACGGACCCATAATGCCGCACAGACTGCCATTTCTCCAAATTTCCCCCTTCAAATGGCTTTTAATGATCCCGTTCAAGGCGATTTTTGGCACTGTCCCATATATGGGGGCAGTTTAACCCCTTAGAATGATTCAACAAAATTGCGGTTTTGGGGGCCATCGAGAAGGACCCTAGGGACAACGTGGAACGAAATTACAGGCTCTGCAAAAAGTAAACCGCTGAATAAGACAGCCAGTTTACGAAGTATTGTGTGCAACCGTACTACAAACAAGAAGTTATGTTTGCATTACATACATTTTGTTTCTATGACAAAAACAACAAACATTGTTTGCATAACATTTTTAGAGAGTTTTAAATTCAATTTTTTTTTTCTATAATACCTAGATTTCGTGTCAGTATTACGGTGGCACAAGTATTCACCTGAACAACAGGGTTCTGGTGCGCTGCCTGTTTCTTCATCAAAACGGCTGCCTTCATCTTCTGGAGCGTGCCTTGCTCTTCGATCAAAGCAGCCGACTTTACCGCGAACAGGACTTTCCGTTTCTCCATGGCAGCCATCTGTTCGTTGAGCTCAGCAGCCTTCTTATGTAAAGAGACCTCGGTCTCCTGGAGGCTGACTCTTTCCACCTCCAAGACGGCCGTCTTCTCTTGAAGTGTGTCGCACAGCGTGCACCACAGCGTGCATTCAGTTCTGGGCCTGGAGATAACAATACAGAAAGAGTTCACTGCACAGGTAAAATAACATTGGGAAGGTCACTCTTCCCCTCGCAATACGTTGTTCCGAGGCGTTGTCCAAACAGCAGGCCTTTAGCAACGCACATGGGCGCCCACGTGAACCTAACCTAACCTCCCGACTTGTCGTTTTCCTGCGGTCCCCGTTGCCCCCGTTTTCGCGACCCTCCAGAGGGCGACACTTAAAAAATCGCCCCAAAAGCCCCACGGCGTTCGATTCTCTGGAAACTGTTTAACGGCTATGCGTCTGTACTACATCAAAACTGGACGACGCGTTTTAACGATGTTGCCTGAAATAGGGGCACCATGTGCAGTGGGACCAGTGGGTAAAAGCTGCAGAGCACGTTGTTTACAATTCTGCGAAGAATCTCGCTTCGTAAAGTGAACCTAATTGTTTCCGAACTTGGAGCCAATTTTTATGTACGGTGATGAATTAATAAATTTTTCAAAACGCTGGAACTCAAACGCGATACGGAGTTACATCCCGTCTACGTACTCTCCTGATCGATATGATTCAACAACCTTTATTTAGCAGCCGTTATGCATGGCAAAGTCTTCTATGGCTTTATTCGCAGTTCGTCATTGCTTGTCTAATGTAGACAAGGTAAAAAAAAATGGTGCTACGAATACCCCAGTGACAGTGGGGGTAAATGTTAACGCCGTAGACGTCCTCACGTGCAGTCGATTTTGACCGGGCTCCACGAGAAGATGAATGGTATTAGGATGACGTTTTGAATTTCATATTATACTTTGGACTCAAGTCTCCGAAAGGATACCGAATGATAGTACGTTTTCACTACCCATTCCAGCGAAATCGGGAAGAATTTAAAGGAACTGAGAATATAGGTAGGCTTTTTTCAACGTGTCCACGACGAGGCAACACGTGCCTGTCGATCATTTTATGAAAAAAAAACATGTTTCTTTCGATGCAATGTGCGCGCCCTAGGAGCTGGATAGCCACAAGTGACGCCTAATCTGAGAATCTACCTACGACCTACACTGCTGTAAAATTCTTCAAATCATGAACAACGTGCGTTACAAGCTGTACAATAATTAAATGATGCGAATGGCTGTGCCAGACTCAAGAAATTCGCTGAATATGGACACCTGATACCAGGCCTAGCAATGGGCGACACCAGTATCCTGTTGTAGCATTAGGGAACGTTACCCAGGATTTCCGAGGAGGCATTTGATTTGCGCTTACTGGGGCAAACTTTTTAAGGACTGCACTGCTCGGACAAGCGGCATCTCACTTTAAGACCACATTACTAACCTTTTCCCAAGCTTTGGCACTGCAGACGGGTCCTCATCAAGGTGGTTTCGATCGGCCTTGAAAACCTGTTAACATATTTTTTTTCAAACACGCCTATAAATTCTCAAAGTTCTGAACAAATTAAATCTAAATGTACAAATCTGTGCGTATCTCATGTACAGAAGTATACAAACATGCAAATGTGCACATTTGTGCATCATTAGGTATGTACATGATGTCGCACGTTACGTGGTCGTAAAAAAAAAACGAGGTGCCAAAATTCATGGTTTTCAACACAGAACCGGAATCTAAACCAGCCCCGTTACATTTTAACACTTTTGGCAAATGAACCCCTCTACTGTACCTGCCACCCGGGCAATTGGTCGCAAGTCAAACCCCACGGCCGTTCTCATTTTATCAGTGTTTCTGTGTTTTGGCGATCAAAACGGTAGCCGGGTGCCATGGCGGGAAGCCGTAGTGTTCTGTGTATAGCAGGATCAGTGTGCCTGTAGTGTTGTGTCTTGTGCCCAGTGCAGAGTGAAAGTGAAGTGTAGTGCATCGTGCCCTTCTAGTGATCCCTGCAAACCACCAACACTTCAAGCGTCTAAAGTCAGCACCCCCACCTGCCTGGCACAGGCAGCTCTGGCGCCGCCGCTACACCCGTTACCGGGTACCCAATAGATTTCCAAAAGGCCGTCAAATGCATTTTGTAATTCGGCAAAGTTAGGTTAGGGTCCCCATGCTCGGCCTGGCCGCAGCACGGGACCGTCATGCACCCCCCCCCCCCCTTCCCCTTGCAGCCGGTGCAGTGCGGCCGGAACACAAACAATGCACCCCTTCTCCCCTCTCCCCTACCTCCTCCGGCCTTGCTGACTGAGGACTGAGAAAACTCCAGACGGGGCTGCGTGCGGAAACAGCGCACGCAGGCGCGGATCCAGGGGGGGGGCGACGGGGCGATCGCCCCCCCCCCTTGGGCGCCCGAAAGGTAGGCAATTCGGGTTACAATCCGCCTGAAAGTAGGCAGAAAGCGGTACATCGCCCCCCCCCCCCAAAGCCGCCCCTGGATCCGCGCCTGAGCGCACGCCCGCCAAGAGGAAGGAAGAGGAGGCGGTCACGGACGCAGCCCGACCTCTGGCCATACCTGCTGCAAGCCAACAGCGTCACGCCAGGACCTACAGTCAACGCTTCAAAACCTCAGCTTCCAGCCTGAGATAAGTTTCCTTTGGTGTCGGGATAGCGACGGGGAGGACCCGGGAGGACCGCCTACAGGAAGAGCAATGCAGCGAGGGCGCACCACAGCACCAAGTGCCCAACACGGCGGGTACCTCCGGGTCAACTGCGGACGCCCCCCCCCCCCCCTTCTATCACCGGCCCACAGCCCACCGCGATACTCGCTCCACAACAAGCTCTACCCGCCATCGCAACATCTACAGGCGCGGCCGCAGAACTTCGGATGAGTGTATCCTAAGGTTCTGGTGATATGGTCCTGCCAGGGATGGGATGGGGAGGCTAACAGGGACAGGTGAAGGCGGCCGGTGTGAACTGTATCACCCACGGCCTGGAATAAGACCCGCGCCCCAGGTATTCGGGAAGCGCCCTGCGGAGGCCCCAAGACCGAATAAAGAACGCTCAATAACGACAAAACCTCGGAGCCAACCCAACCCCCAAAAGCAGCGCGTCACAGCAGAACTAGGAGTCCAAGCTTCGTTGGTACCGGCCAGACAAACGAAGGAAAGGCGCGAAGAAACGCGCGAAGACACGGAGTACGCGGGGCGAAAAGAAGCGGGTGCTGACGAAGAGCTATGCGCCCCCCGCCAGGAGGGCGGGTGAGCCGGAAACCAAAACCACTACTAACCGTTTCCCTTACAGCGGCCTGGGACCCCACGGAGTGATACCAACCCGGGATGGTTTATACGACACAAGCGTACTGCGAAGTGGGCGAGGCCACCCTGGCGGGAGTCACGACCCCGACAGGCGTGACATAGTCGAGAAAGAGGGGGCTCACACCCCCTTCCAGTTGAGACGCAAAGCGGCTCATGTACTGTATCCAGCCAGCCAGCCGCCCAATCCGCTACTGGTCATTATGTCCGAAATTATCGTCCTGTGTTAACTAAAAGTCTTTCACTACGGGGCCATCAATGTTTTTGGAAGATTGGGTTTCTTAGTATTCTATACACCCCTTAACTCTTAGACCGTTTCGACACCTCTAAGACTCGTCGAACGGACCCCGGGATTTGTAAGGATTTTTTAGGCACGGAGTGACCTTATAGTTTCACTGAAGATTGGACTTTTTTAGGCACGGAGTGACCTTAAAGTTTCACTCAAGATCGGACTTTTTCTTAATTTCCTATGGTGCCCCTTACGCCAAAACCGAAAGTCTCTGTGAGAAGTTTTTCAGACCTTCCTGACTTTTGCATAGTACGCATACAAGAGCGTCGGACGTCATTTTACACTCCAGAAATGCAGCAGACAGTCTCAAAACCGAGTTCAAATTCAGCTTTCTCACTCCATCTAATGGCAAAAGAAAAAGACAGAGATAGCGTGCTCGGCTCGTCAACTGGCTGCGTCAGTATCATCCATCCTTCTCCTGCCGCGCGAAAAATCGGACCTCTCCCTTTCTTGTGAAACAGCCCTTATTGTTGATGTGCCGAGCCGAGTCGAGCCCTGGTTAAAAGGGAGGCAACTCAAGAGTCGGGACCGCTTCCGACCCTAGGACATGCACAAGAGGTGCAACCCTCAGAGCGGAGCATTGTCGATGTGCCCACCGGTCGGTGCCAGTGAGAACTAGGGGGCTGCGGGCCGCGCCGCGACCAGCCAACCTATCGACAATGAAGTCTCGCCACGATTCCCCTAACATTTCCCGTTAAAACAAAAAAACTTAGAGTCATCCACGTTCACGTTCCCTTTGAAAATAAAAATTAACTACCAGCTAATCATAAGAGGCACAACCATTTAGAGCGGAACATTGTCGATGTGCCGACCGGTCGGTGGCAGTGAGAACTAGGGGCTGCGGGCCGCGCCGCGGTCAGCCAACCTATCGACAATGAAGTCTCGCCACGATTCCCCTCATATTTCCCGTTTACATAATGTGTTCAGTCGCTGTAGACTACGACAATTCGGCATTTCCCATATGACACGGTGTCGGCCAACGCGCCACTCGTCTATTCTCACTTGCATTCTAAGTAAAAACTTGTTTTTTGAAGAAAACTTTGAAACTTCAAATCACCTACGTTTCCTCCGTAATTGAAAATTAGCTAAGAGCTAACCAAATAAAATTCCGAATTACAAAAATAAAGAAATCTAAAAATTGCACCAAACCCAATTTTGTGACACTCCGGGCCTACCAGTATTTCACGAAGTGTAATAGTATTTTTTCTCATCAATACCTAATGGAAAACCAAAACGCCTCCTAACGTTTCCACACTTTTGCAACCGCAGCCAGTATGTACCGGCCAATGCAGAATAGTCGATTGGGTTGCCTATCAGCGCCTCCGGAACAAAAGGAACAACACAGCACATGTAAAGCAGCCGGTAATGCGCTGATAGGCAAGCCTGGATACTGCGCTGCATTGGTTGGGACACCCGGAACATTTGATTTACATTCCGCTGTGCATTAGCGGAGTGTAGCGTGGTAAGGAGATGGGTAAGGCGCTAGGGCCACCGAGTACACAATGCAGAACCTCACCGCGCGGCCTGAAGATAAATCATTCTACAGGCGGCGCGGACCATTCCTGGTGACTCGTAAAGCATAGAAGTGCCCCCGTGGACAAGGGGCCGTACCCATACTACGTGACCTATTTGAGGCCACTTTTGGACCCCCCCTCCCCCCATGTGACCTACCGTGGTATTGCTCCGACCCCCTCCCCCCCCCCTGTATTCACGTAGTATTTCTATAAAAGCCGATTTCGCGTATTTCGTCAAAAGATGCATGCGTTTTTGAAAAGAAAAAAATTCTGTAAGAAACGCCAGGCAGCCGCGCCAGGCAGCCACGCAGCCACGCGCAACTCGTCTGAAGTCACCGTAGCGGCGCGTCCAAGACTCGCCAAAAATTGGCAACAAAATAGCGTTTTGTGAATACTACGTGACTTGCCCCCCTCCCCCCGCCCTCCCTTTTAATGACCGACCGTAGTATTTTGTCAACCCCCTCCCCCCCTAAAACGGTCACGTAGTATGGGTACGGCCCCCAATCCGAGCCTTCGAAGCGTTTCTGAGGCGCATTTTCACTGGCCGAACGCAACCCTCTGAAGAAAGTGCGCATTTCCGGCATTTCCACTGGCCGAACGCAGCTCTCTGAATAAATAAAGTTATCAATTGACAATTCCGATGTGACTGCTAACGTCACTTCAAACTAAAATGAAAGGAATACCATACGCTGCCCTATACAGCGCATTTGTTTCTTTAAAGTTTGCGTCACCGTATGCGTTCCAATAACTGTGATGAGCAAGCACTTGTTATTCCGTTTATTTACTGTTGATTTCCAATTCCAGTGCCCCACCCCTTCTGACCTCCGCTGACCAAAACTTTTGGTTCGAAATTGCCATCAACGGTCTTCACAATTCCAATAATGTTTTGAAATTTTACGAGAGCTTAAAAACTGGATTACGTCAGCTAATTAATGTTTTCTAAACATTTAGGGTTTCTGAATTGAAAGTAATTGAATAGGAAAATACCAAACAGTTCGTGCTGCAATGTGGTGCAATACAAGTCCAGAGAAAAGCTGAGCCGGAAGTGAGAAGGTTGGAAACGGAAGCTAAGGAACAAAAACACTTCCGGACCGGAAACTCTCGAGGGCATGTATGAGAAACTTAAATGGTGTTTTGAGTGAATTTAGAGGTCGTATTTGGCGCAGCCCTTCTGCATCAAAATTTCTGATATTTGTTCTCCAAAGCTTGTGGGCTGGGAGTGTTTTTGTTCTTCAGCTTCCGCTTCTGAGCTTCATTGGCAACCTCTATATAAAGGAGCGGGAACGAAACAGGTGGTTTTACGTCCCTAAGAACCGACGTTGGACAAATGATTTTATCTATTAAGCAGCTGGAGGTGAATTTGTACCGGAGATGATTAAAGTACGCTGTCTTCGGAAGGATCTATCCTTCTTAGGCAAGAACCTTTTATAGTTAACAGTAAACAAACAAAATCCACGTCTGCTAAGCTCTGCCGGCCACCGCTTCAGCATATTTGGATATTACGGAGCAGTATATACTATACTTTCAGGATAGGAAAATTTTCGTTTCCGTACTGATGCCTTGAAGATTTATAGACTAAGCTAAACTGCGTTACGACGGCCTACGTCACTGTCTAAGCCCCCGATTTCCTGCGCATTTCCTATTTTCAGAAACCGAAGAGAATCCAGCGAAATAGGATATTCCGGAGTGTCCCCTCTAACCGTACACGCTATCGCTACAGAGAACCCGACGCGGGACTGAAGTGGGGGAATGTACTCACCTTAGAGCAAATGGCGCATGTCTTGCCGTTGTCTCTTGCGCGCATATCCAGACAGGCGTAACATGTCGTGTGTCCGCACAGCAACACTTTAGCCACGCGAGCGCCAGAGTCACACTGGTGTTTGCAGGTATCGCACACCACATCCATGTTGACTGGAGTTATTACTGCAATTAAATCAACACATTCCGATGAGAAACGTGCGTAGGAGGAAAGTCAGCGCCTGCAAACTCGGGACGGGTTAGGCGAAAGGACGTCAACGATGTCATGACTGGTGAAGCGATGCTGGCCACCCCGTTCTTTTCTATTTATTCAAATAGAGTACTCCGGAGGAGCCCGAAACGGAAGTTAAAAGTCGCAACGAAGAAGAAACCCACAGCACACATATGAAATCGCGTCTTTTTTTAAGGGCAGTTCAGTCCCGAATACTCAATTTATCATACTTCCCCTGCATTCTTCTTCTTCGTTTCGACTTTTCACTTCCGTTTTGGGCTTTTCCGGGGTACTCTATTGCCAATTAAAGTTCATTACGTTGCGCCGTAATGGCATATAGATGAAAGGAATGAGACGCTCTGGCCCATCCTGAAGTCATCAGTGCGCATGCTCGGGTCTACATCGTTTGTCCGACCTTCATTTGTCCGACCTGTACATTTCCTCTGACCTTACCAAACCTGAAGTACGCAAACCTCCCTTACCTATCCTAACCTCTCTTTGAGGATACGTTTGCAACTTCCAGGTCGGATAAATGGAAGTTGGACAAACGACGTATCCGCGCATGCGCGGACTATATTTTCAGCGAAAAAAGTCTACTACGACTGTGCACATGGTTTGTACACGATAACAATTTCCAGTTTCCTGGACATTGCCCTGATTTTAAGTGCCCAAAAATGGGATTTTTCCTGACAATTCCAGGCATTTTGTGGTAGGTTGGGGAGTTGGCCAACGCAGTACCAACTGCAGCACTCGAAGATAAAAAATATTACGCCCCTGTAATCTCGTTTCTCCCCTGATATCCCTGACGGCTTTTCATTTCCCTGACATTTCCCTGTTTTCCCTGAGCGTACAAACCATGTGTGCAGCAGAGGTCAGCCCTCGGTAGTCCTTTCATCCTCTTGACGTCACCGGAAACGGCAAGAAGATGTGATGACTCATCACCGTCATACTTTAAAAAAAAACACAAAACAAACGCGGTGGAGAGGTTAAAACACGTTCCTTTCATCTTACTTCTGTTTCAGGTGACGTCAGCAAGAAGATGAATGGAATAAGAAGGGATGACATCTGCGCATGTGCCCTAATACAACAAGCTGGCCCGTCCCTTCCGTCAACCTCGGTGCCAGTTCCGCTGCGCTCCACCGGCACCTCGGTTCGACAGGGGGACTTGGCCAGCTTGCCTGCCGGCGGCGTTAGAGGGGGCCTTCGGCCCTCCGCCTCAAGTCTCCCTAGAAGTGCCCGGTAGCAGACGTATTTGTTACGATTTAAATCGTTAACCTGAGCCCGTCCCTGCCTGTGCGCGCAGCGGCCAACCCTAACCTCAAAAAACAAAAACAGACATATTTTCATTAATCAAAAGTGCGATATAAATAGAAAATTGTTGCCACCGTACGTGGTTCTACGTTAAGAAAGGAGTTTATCCTCCAAATTTGAAGTTTTTCTGTTCACGATAAGTCGGCGTACACACGGCCGCCCGAACGAACAAACAGTTGGCATCAGACTATAAGCCCGGCTCCTGCCGTTTCTAGAGAAACGTGTCGGGACGGGCTAAAAAGGAAGTCCCCCCGAAGTCCACAAAGCCAAATCCTTCTCAGGTCCCTTTCCGAAATCCCAAAAACGTCCCCAAATGGGGCATTCTAGGGACTAGGGATTATGAGATTACAGAGACCCTGGAGTCCCTCAGAAGTCGACCAGGTTGCTGAAAGGCCTCCACCTGGGCCTGAGCAATTTGCGCCCAATGTTCGTCACCAACGTTGCAATCGAATGGCAATGAAACACCCAAAGCTACTACGTAGCAACTAAAGTCATATGAATGAATGAAATCACTCTACATGTGAAGTAAAATACTCATATTGAAACGGGTGCCACGAGAAGCGTGGGGACTGGGAGGGACTTCGGAGGGATTTGAAACGCCGTGGAATTCCATTTTTGTCCCTATTTCAGAAAGGACCTTCACAGGGAGTTCGTTTTCCATTAGGGTGCAGCAGTTAGTGGGCTTGGAAAATAGTGTCCTCGCAAGCGCAGGGGTGAATTCTAGGGAAGGTATATTCGAAGTCGAATATCGAATATATTCGAATACTCGATTTCGAATAGTCGACTATTCGAGTTCGAACTGCAGTACGTCGAATAGACCGAAAGTTCGAATATTTGTGACGAATATTCGAAGAAAAGTATGCAGTAATAAAACAGGAAGTAATACGTCTCCTGTCGGACCTCGCACTGTTCCAACGAAAGCAAACGCCTGCCAGGATGCTACGGTTGGCAGCAGCGGTGTAGCCTGGACTGACGCTGGCGCTGGCTGTCGCACGCCCCTCCCTCCCGCTCCCGCTTCCCCCTTCCCTTGCCCCGAGCTCCACTGCGCGATCGAGTCGAGACGGGCCGTCGCTCGTGTTGTGGTGGGAGCCGAGTAGGGTGCATCAACAAACACAAACATGTCACCGCAAAGCCCCGTTTGGCCGCATTTTAAAAAGGTTGAAAATGACAGTAAGGCCGAGTGCCAGAAGTGCCGTGCCAAACTCATTCAGGAATATTACTACAAACCTCATTCATCACTTGAAAACGCACGGAATCAAGGTGAACTTGCTCCCTGCAAAGGGAGGAAGGAAAAGGAAGTTCCGGCCGGCAGTGGATGGCAGGCCCGCGGAAAGTGACGATGAAGATGATGTCGACGACGTCGCTCCAAATCCACCGGCGAGTTTCGTTGTTTGCTCCTGTGCTTGACTAAAGGGTCGCAGTTTACTGGCTCGTTGTTATTATAGACTTTACGCGAAACGCACGTCGTAGTCTTTTTCGCAGCACTTGCTTGTATGGTGGAGAAATTTACGAATATTTCAACGTTATTACTGCTAAGTGCGAACGTCGATTAGCACCAGGTGTTTGTTTCAAGTAAACTTGTGTAATTCAGTACCGCGTACGGTGAGCGTTGCTGCGGCTATATAGGTTTTCAACGGGATTTGAAAACGGAAGTTACAGAACTTTCACACCGAAAACTCTCGAGAGCACGTATGAACCGCCCCATGAGGCCTTACCTCAAATCCACTCAAAACGCCATTTAAGTTTCAAATACCTTCTCTCAAGAGTTTCCGGTCTGGAAGTGTTTTTGTTCGTCAGCTTCCGCTTCCAAGATTCATTGAAGCCTCTATTTAAAATCAGTGTTAAAAATATTGGTTTCCTTCATCCGCCGGACGTTTGGAGGCCCATCTTGAGGCGGCTTAGGGTAGGGTTTAAATATCAGATCGAGAGGCGCGTGCTTTTCGGCACCCCGTGCAATGTAAAAACACAGCATTAGGGTGTTCCAGTGAATCCGGAACCGAAAGGTAGAAATACGCAAAGAATCACACAGCTCGCCGTTTCCGGATTCGCTGGAATACCCTATCGTGTGTGAATTTTCTGCATCCTCGGGGCACCGATTGGGAATTTTACTTTTGTAGATATATTTGGCTGAGCAAAAAAATAAAAAAAATATACTAAACAAAAGAGGCGAAGCCAAATAGGCGAGATCGTGCGACGCCCGTCGTCGAAACCTCCTTCTGTCACTTTAGCCAACTTTATGGACAGAGAAAAATTGGTGTTAGTTGGAGGTCTGTTTTGATTGCATGGACCTGTAGGCCTTCTTCAGTTTCAATTCATTTCAATTAGAATCATTTTTGTTGTGTTTTTCAGCCAAATTAAGGAAAGAAATTGGATATATAAAGTTCAAAAAGTTCAATGATATACCATATGTTGGCAGTTGTGAAAGTTCGGTTTGTTTACGCCCCATCGTACTTCCCATCCTGATGTAGCAGACGAAAGACGAGCCGGTATTTAGAAATCGTTTTATTTTGCGTTATTCACTCAAGATCAAGAAAAAAAACATTCGAACAAAAATTGGGGAAGCAAAGGAAAGAAATTGGGACTGCCACGGACCTTCACTTTGTTTACGCCCCATCGTAGTTCCCATCCTGATGTAGCAGACGAAAGACCAGCCGGGATCTAGAAATCGTTTTATTTTGCGTCACTCACTCAAGATCAAGAAAAAAACATTCGAACAAAAATTGGGGAAGCAAAGGGAAGAAATTGGGATTGCCACGGACTTCCACATATTCCGAAAAGCACTGATCTCTAAGAAGACATTCATTTAGTGTTATGTTGCTGTTGGAGGCGATCATGTCCGTCCATTGCTGCTGAAGCTTGCCATTATTTGGTCTTCAAAATTTTACTGATGTTGACCTTGCAATTGTTTGCCTATCTTTCGTGTTGGAGTTGTATTTCAATTTTTTCGAAATTAGCAGCGGGCCTTAACGCGGGTGGGTTTCATGCATGTAGGTTTTAATTCGCGTAGGGTAGGTGAGGTTAAAAGAGGATGCTTTTCGTAAGACATCAACCTATGTGGGTTTTAATGCGCGAGGTGGATAAACAAATTGTGTTGTAAACAAGAGTCCTAGCAAAATTAGTGTAAGCATGACTGGTGAAGAAAACCACAGTGGGACGCGTACAGAAATTGTGTGGTAAACAAGAGTCCTAGCAAAATTAGTGTAAGCATGACTGGTGAAGAAAACCACAGTGGGACGCGTACAGGCTGAGCTTCATGCTAAATTATCATTAAACTTAAAATTTGTTTTTATGTGATCAATTTTGTGATACAATAAAGTTTGTTTTTGATGATTATTTTTGTGATTTAATATAAATTTCAATCTTTGGCATGTTTCATACCATTATACCTAAGCTTATAAGCTGCATTGATTTCTAAGTTTTATGATTATTCAATAGGGAAAATTGAAAAGCAATATCAATAAGTACAAATACATCAATTATTATTTTGAATACTTCAATAACCAAGACAACATACAAAACAAACTGGCTGTCAAATGTTCCGGGGGCGAGTCTGATCACAGTTCGACACACTTATTACAAAATTTTACAAAAAACGTTACCAGTAGCAGTCATATTGGAAAATAGCAAAGTCTCTTTGTAAAATAACAGCATCAGTCTTCCAGAACATGTATAGTCTCTTTATAAAAAAGTGTATCAGTCATATTCAGAACAAGCATAGTCTCTTTAAAAAATATAAGGACAAATATAAAACTTTAATTGGAACAGTACTTTCAAATAACACAATACAACTAAGTAGTCGATGGCACTGTGGCCAAAAAAGTCAGACTACAATTGTAACAAATAACACAATACAACCAAGTACACTAAGTAGTCGATGGCACCGTGGCCAAAAAAGTCAGACTACAATTGTAACAAATAACACAATACAACCAAGTAGTTGATGACACCCTGCCCAAATTAGTCAGGAACAAATTAACTCAAATAAAAATATACAACACTATACATACAGCACAGTTGCATGGACCTTCAGGTACAAACAATGGTCAAATTTTCAACAACCGTATCAGGTATGTTTGGCATCAGCAAACTATATGTATAATTAATAAAATGGTAAACTTCAAAGATCACATTTGTTCGAAAGAACGCACAGTAAAATCAAATAGTTGATAACATTCTGCCCTGGTGAACAACACTATGATCTTACAGAGACAGGGTCAACACTTCAAAATTAACTGTGAGACATGAAAATGAAAAATGGCAGAACAAAATAATAAACATAAAAATTAACACATGCAGAACAGGCTTGAGCTAACATAATTGTTCACTTTAATGTTGTTGAAATTCAGTCAGTTTTCTGCTGCTTGGAGGTTGATGGGTCATCATTTTCTGGCATCTTCCTTTTCATTGGTGAGTAGGACTTTTCAGCTTGCTCAATAAGAGCAATGCCCTCTAATTTATCTTTATTAACAACTGAGAAAAGAAAAAAAAATAGAAAAGTGAAATTGAGTACAGGACTGATCAGTAGATCACATATGTTTAAAAATTGTACAAAAATAACATTTACCTTCATCGTTCTTCAAAATATCAACTTCATTGGCCCCCGAAATTTTGCCATAAAATACAATCCGCACGTTGTTGCCAGACACATCCCTCTCCAATTGTTCCATTTTCTCATCGGAGAAGCTGTCATAGGATGTTGGCATGTATGTATGAAAAGTCATGCCTATGTCTTCATAAATGGCAATTAATTTGAAAAGAACTCCTCCTGATTTAGTCTTCAAAAGACTCTTCTCTCTTGCAAACTGCTTGATTAAATAGGGTTTACCCCTAACAAGAGCTTCTGGCCTGCGACCTTTGGTTCCAACAGGTTTGCGGAACTTTGATTCATCCATGGCTGAAACAATAACAGACAATGAAAAACACCAAACATAGGTAAAGGATTTATACAATCAGCATCAGATCAGTAACTACAAGAGGGAAGACAGACGAACGAAGTATTTACACCTACACCTGAATTACTGAACAGCCAGGAAAACTTACTGTTGGTCGCAAAACTCTCAACGCAGAAAGAAACAGCAGCAGGAAACAAGCTGGTAAGCAATAAAAGGTATCCTGAAACAAAGGTGAGAAATTATGTCAAATCAAACACCGAACTGAAGGTAAACTGGAGAGAGCGTCAACGTAAACGAAGCCGCCATCTTGGAACGCACACAAGAGCGTACATCACACTCACCGGTGACGCAGGGAGAATTTGAAGAAGACGGAATTAATAAATCACGGTATCACCACTGGAATACACACGAGTGAAAAATCTGAAACAAACAGCATCACAAAATACATTGTAAGAACGAAGTAAACAAGACGACATTGGTTGTAGTTGCCGGAGGCACGACAGAGCAGGTCACACCAAAAAACCGTACTTCAACAACAACCGAAAAGCCAGAAATAAAAAAAAAAAAGCTCAACAACAAACAAGACACCGACGAGAAAAGAAGCGCACTGAAAACCTGCCACATACACCCAAGAAAAGTGGAACGCGGAGTCACAGAGCCAACGGCAGACCAACACACCACAGCGACTGAGAGCTACGGCAAACCAACACGCACTGCAATGGCGTCGGCAGAACCATACGGCAACGTTCTCGTAGAGATCTGTGCTGTTTCCTTGCTCTCTACGGGACGCGCGTGCGCAGAAGCGAAGGACTACTTTCAGGTTTGCCGAGTGCGCCAGTCCAATCACAGCAACCTAGCACCAGCAGCGCGGCACTCAAATCACGGAAAACGAAGTTCTCAAGAAAGCCATCGAAAAACCTGACCCGAAAATGAAGAACAGACACTGCAAGGTCAAAACGACTCAAACAAGATGGGCAAAAACAAAAAAAAATTTAAGATAGACCGTCGGCACTGCATCGCATCCACTGAACGATCTTAAACTACGTGCTTCGACACAGTTAATGTAACTCAAGACACCAGAACGAAGAGTTATAGCTGCTAAGGCACCAGAACGAAGAGTTGTAGCTGCCAAAGGATTTAAATTAAATGAAACAAATGAGACGATATCGATCATGGATTTACCTGAATAACTAAAAGGCACCCAGTGCTCCAACCGCGTGCAACGTCTCAAATTCAAGCTTTGACAACAACTGCAGGCTGATGGTTGCCTTTCGTGTGTTTCTTATAGCATAAATTTTGCACGTACACACTCGCGGATCATTGCACGACACAGGACAGTCGGAAAGTAAATTCTCTA
This sequence comes from Odontothrips loti, assembly GCA_038380765.1. Taxonomy (NCBI): domain Eukaryota; kingdom Metazoa; phylum Arthropoda; class Insecta; order Thysanoptera; family Thripidae; genus Odontothrips; species Odontothrips loti. The sequence continues at coordinate 93,651 of JAZGLN010000119.1, read as the reverse complement.
ATTCCTGAAATGCAGCGATCTCTGCTGCTGAACTGTTAATGACGATGTCTGCGGCTTCATTAACAAATGCAACGCCAACGAACTCTAGCAAGTCATTAAAGTTTTTCACTGTTTCAGGACTTCCTCAAGACGTGTCCTGGCTTTTTAGTAACACTTGAATCTGATAGGAAAGATTCGGATTCTGCTCCAAGATAGCATTTACTGCCATGATTTTCAAAGAGCTCGCAAACTGGGCCAGAAACTTGCCACACAAACACAAAAACCGGACAACTTACAAGGTGACACAAAATCTTGACAACATACAAGGTTCATCTGCCGTACAGCACATACGCGGTTTTGAAGGCTTTGAACAAGGGTTTGAAGTCCTCCAGTTAAACGAAACAACAAAGAAATAGAATTCACATTCCAAACGACATAAAAACTGCACCAAAACAGGTGCAAGTTATGGATACAGAATTGTGGAAACTCTGCATTGCTTGAATTACCTACAAGCAGTCTGCATGCAAAATGTGTTGTCTGCGAAGATCATTTTTCTGTAGACCAATTTTATAACAGTGATTGTGTTCGTCTTCTACCAAATGCAATTCCAACTATGTTTAATGTTATATCTCCTCTTACTGATGAGAACATGGCAAAGTATCCAGTTTTAACCATACAGGAAAAATTATTAGGTAAAGAATGTGAAGAATGTGATATGTTCATTTCAAAGAGTATTTATAATTGAAAGCATTTTGTTCAATTTTACAGGCGTGACAGACTCGATTAGTGATTTGCAGCGAATTTTTGAAGAACAAATGAACAATTTTAAATGGATGACATTCAACTCATGCAATGAGAAGTTTTATGTACCATCTGATTCTGTCAAAGCATGCAAACATAGCAAAAACATATGCCCCTCCTACAGCAAATTAAACAATATGGACCCAGGGGATGTGCCTCTTGCATTGCAGGGCCTAACGTATGTGGAAGAACAGCTTATTGCCCGAATTCATCCTCTCATATCCATCTTCAAGCTGAAAGGAAACGCTCAATTTGGTTATCGAGGGAACATTCTGAATTTCCCACAAAATGTGAATGAAATTGCATCAAAATTACCTCACAGAATTGAGGACTTGTCATCTCTCATAACTGTTCGCACATCAGATAAAGTAAACCCAGTGGATTTTCTTGTTCGAGCTGGTACGTTTCTCTTAGTCTAGCATCATACTAAAGTCTGAATATATACTATATTGATCACTAAATGAATATTGCTTTTCAGGGAAAGTCAAAGAGGCTTTGATGTGTTCGAAGGAAATTAATCCATTCTATGCAGATGTAGAATTTTCTTTGGAAAATTGGGAAACCTTACCAGAGGAAAGCAATGTGTTTGAAAGAGTGTCTCATGTTATTGATGATACCACTAATGTCAATGCTGACAGTGATGATACAACAAATGAAGAAAACTCAGCAATGATTTCCGAATCATGCATTCCTATGATGGGAGAACCAAGCCAGAGAGACAAAGCAGAAGCTGTTCTAAATTGGCCTTCAATAGGTCAAGGAAAAATCAATGAGTTTAACAAGATTGGGTACATAGCAATGACCTTTCCTGTTTTATTTCCTCATGGTGATGCAGATTTAAGAAGTCCAAGAGAAAAACCTGTATCACCAATCAATTATTTCCAACATTTGATGAATTACAAAGATGAAAGATTTGCACAGCATCCACGGTTCCGATACTTTGCATTAAACTCTGTCATGAGATGGTCAGCTCTTAAAAATGGAAGTATATTTGTAAAAAAAAATTCGGAATATATGAAGATGAAAAAGACTGATTTAAAGACCAAACTTGATGAAGATCCTAATATTTTGAAGAAAATGATGTTTTACAAATCCAATTTGAGAGGTACGAAAGCGTATTGGTATGCCAGAGGACAGGAGCTTCTAGCAATGGTACGGCAATTGGGATTACCCACACTTTTCTTTACTTTGAGTGCAGCTGATATGCACTGGCCAGAGTTATACAAATTCTTGTGCCCTGATGAAGATCCAAATGCTATATCAGATGCAAGGCGTAGGAAATTGATAGAACAGAACCCTGCCAAAGTGGATGCTTTTTTTATGGAACGTGGGGATACCTTTGTCATGCAGGTATGAACATATACAATATTTTCTTCTTTATGACTGTTTTGTGAACAATAACTAAATTGTTTCCATTTTTACAGACATTACATGAGAAATTCAATGTAAATGATGTATGGTACAGAATTGAATACCAGCACAGAGGTTCTCCTCACATTCATGGAGTTCTTTGGTTGGATGGAGCTCCTAAGATACCAAATGATTTAGCAAAAGCAACTGCAGAAGAAATTGAAACAATAGCAAAATACTTCGACAAATACATTTCAACGAACCATCCAGATCCAGGATGCCCTACAGGTGTGACACATCCTTGCAAAATGCGTTTTTCAGAAATTTTTGATGTGAAAGAAGATTTAGCACAACTACTCAATTGTGTCCAAAGACACACAAAGTGCAGTGAGAGTTACTGCCTCAGAAAAAACAAAAAGACAAAGACAATTGAATGCCGTTTCAAATTCCCGAAGGAATTTTGTGAAAAGACAGAACTTATCATTTCAAGTGAAGATGATGTTGAATTGCAAACAAAAAGAAATGACAGGTATTTAAATAAATACAACGAATTCATGATTCAGACATGGCGTGCAAACATAGATGTCTCCCCTGTCCTATCTAAGAGAGCTCTTGTTTCATACTTAGCAAAATATATTAGTAAGTCTGAAAGCCAGTCAAAAGATCTCTTAGCAATGATTAAAACATTGCTTGACAGTTCAGAAGATGATGCACCAGCAAAGAGTATCATCCAACGTTTGTACATACAATCCTGCTGTGAAAGAGATTTTAGTGCACAGGAAACTTGCCATTTGTTGATGAGTCTTCCATTGTGCAAAGCAGGTGGAAGAAAATTTGTTACCCTCAATTTTAAAGTACTAGATTCACAAGAATGGGTGCCTCTTTCAGATGACAGCACCAAACAAGGAAAGAGTTTTATTGAAAAATATATCGAAAGACCTGAAAAATTTGAGAATGAAAGTTTAATGCATTAAGCAAAAATGTGTTCATTGCCAAGTGGGAAAAGACATGCCCATGGGAAAGAAGCAATAGTACAAGTATTTCCGAAAATTGCAGAAGACAGAAATGACAAGGAAGATTTCTATCGGCAACAAGTAATGCTACACATTCCGTGGCGTTATGAAGATAAATTTCTTGAACAGTATGGCTCTTGGGAAATGGCTTACAAGTCAAATGAAATTATTATCAAACAAAGATCAGTTGATGCCTGTGATCTAGATAATATTTGCCCTAATGATCCTGAATATGAAGAGGCAATAGCAGATTACAATTCAATCACAGATGAATTCATGTATGTTGCCAAAATGGGACCTTCGCAGCACACTGAAAAAATTGAACTTGGAAGGAGGGAATTGGATAAAAACCATGATTGGCATGCAGCAACTGAAAAGTATCAAAAATTTGGTGATTTAAAAGAAATCAAAAGCTTTATCCGTGATCAGAAGAAATTTGCATCTAAAGCATCTCAGACTGATGTTCCAATTATGCCAAATGTAGAATTCACATCCGAACAAAATTCAGTTTTGAAACTGTTAAGATTACAAATGGAATCTATAAAAAGCAAAGAAAAGGCAACTGACAATTTTGCTGTTCCAAAATCAGTCATAGTACAAGGAAAAGCAGGTAATGCATTTATTTTTATAATATGTAAATACAACAGTTTATACACAAAATATTAAGTTTTTAATTTTTCCTTACAGGAACAGGAAAAAGTCTGTTAATTCATGCTATGGTAAGCATGATATATGAGCAGTTCGGTGCAGATGCTTGTGTTTTGATGGGTCCAACAGGCGTTAGTGCACTAAACATAAATGGTTCAACAATCCACTCAAAATTAAACATGAGAGTGAAAGAAAACCAAATTGAAACTTTAAAGGGTGCTGCTTTGCATGCCTTCCGACAGAAGTTCCAGAAAACTTTGTTTGTAATCCTAGATGAGTACAGTATGATAGGATGTAATATGCTCAACAACATTGACATAAGATTGAAAGAAGCTAAGGACCGAGATGATTTGCCATATGGAGGTGTCTTTATCTACATCTTTGGAGATGTTCAACAACTAGCTCCTGTTGGTGATAGTCCAGTATACAGTAATAATCAGAAGTCACAAGCATACATCAATGGCAAGCTATTATATAATAGTATTGATGCATCCATAGAGTTATCTCAGGTGAAAAGACAGAACGACATACAAATCCAGAATGTTCTGAACAATGTAAGCACAGGGAATGTAACAAAAGAAGATTATGAAGTATTGAAAACCAGGTTCCGGTCAAGTTTGTCTGAAAAAGAAAAGAATAATTTCAAAGATGCCATACATCTGTTCCCTAAGAAAAAGGCTGTTGAAGACTACAATTGCATTATGCTTCAAAAATTAGTATGCAAAGGATGTCCAGTGCCAGTAGCACGAGTGCCAGCACGTCACAACATTATAGCTGCAGCTCATGAGAGCGAAAATCAAGCAGGTGGATTGCGCTCTCTTCTATACCTAGCACCAGGTGCTAAAATCATGCTTAGAGCAAATTTATGGACAGAAATGGGACTAGTCAATGGTGCTATTGGAAAAGTGGTAGACATACTATATGAAGAAGGATCGAACCCTCCAGATGATCCACCCATTGCGCTTGTTTGCAAATTTGATAATTATAAAGGACCATGCCTCAATGACGAAGAAAAGACAATTATCATAGAACCAATGATTAAAAAATGGAAAAACAACAAAGGACAAGAATGTGTCAGAGAACAATTTCCAATTTCTTTGTGTTGTGCTTGCAGCATTCACAAATCCCAAGGACTTACACTTGAAAAGGTAACTTAAACTTTTGTATAATTATTTTCTAAACCACTATTTCAATGTTTCAAATCAGATTACCGAACTGCCAGACTAACACTTCTTGTTCCTATTAAAACAGGCTTTTGTGAACATTGGACCATTGAAGGAACAAAACCCAGGACTTACTTATACAGCATTATCAAGAGTAAAAGCATTATCAGGACTAATGTTAGAAGACTTTGGATATAGAAGACTTGAATCGCTGAAACACAAAGAATATGTACAAGACAGACTTAATTGGCTTGATGAATTGGCAGGCAAAGTAATTCCAATTTAAAAGTCAGTCTCTTGGCCATTCTTTGTTACTATTCTACTATTTGAATTACAACTTGTGTTAAGCATCATGACATTTTAGCATTTTTCAACATGTGAAATTGATTAGTCCTTAATGGAATTAGTCCTCATTTTTAAAGTAAATTTCCTTTAATTTTATTAACTATCCTTTTATTCATAAGGAAAAAAGAAAAAAAAAGAACACAGGTCAAGTTTTTATTGTTTCTTAAAAATAAAATAATAAATGAAAAAATACACAGAAGCATTTCATTTTAAAGAACCATTTCCTACCCTGTGTACATATACTGTACATGCGCGAATAGTTTTATATTCATAGGCAATGGTCAACGTAACGTGTTCAGGAGGCGTAAGAGAGTGCGGGCGTAAAGCACAATTACAATAGTTGACTTGACTTTTCGATGACTAGCTCAGAATTGTAATTCAAACATCTACATGGCCAAAACTAACCCCGATGAGGGTGAATAATACATAGTGCACACAATGATAATACAACATAGTGCGAATAAGTGACTACGTAATTAACGCCAACATAAAAGTAGCGTACAGTACAGCTTTTAGTTTTCATTTCCACTTCACGATATCAGTTACCGATGTTAAAACACTTCTCATAGTATTACACAGCTCGGACCGCCTTTGCTCAATTCGTTAAGCCCAAATTAATTGCATTGCTTATAGGTCGGTTAGTAAAGGGTTTAAAATTTTTAAAAATGATTAGGATTTAAGATGACTGTTGGTAATAACAAGATCAGTTCGAAAATTTCAGGCGAAGCCTCATAAATGTAACGATTTTAGCTAGTTTTGTCCCTCCCTTCCCTTGCCAGGGTAAGAGCAGATAAAAAAAATCTCGTCTGAAAAATGACAGCATGTAGTTAAAACAAATGACACCCTTCAAATTAGAATGATTTTAGGGAAATTTCCACATTTAAGAAGTGTGTGATTTTATTGTACCTGCATGTGGTTCAATTTTCTGCACTTACCCTATGCATGTATCATACCACATTTTTAACCCGTCCCGACACGTTTCTTTAGAAACGGCAGGAGCCGGGCTTATAGTCTGATGCCGCATGTTCGTTCGGGCGGACGTATGTTCGCTGACTTATCGTTCATAGAAAAACTTCAAATTTTGAGGATCAACTACTTTTTTAACGTAGAATCACGTGCGGTGGCAACAATTTTCGATTTGTATCGCATTTTTGATTAATGAAAATTTGTCTGTTTTGTTTTTTGAGGTTAGGGTTGGCCGCCGCGCGCACACTATTACCATCGCGGCGCGCACAGGGACGGGCTCCGGTTAACGATTTTAATCGTAACAAATACATCTGCTATCGGGCACTTCTAGGGAGACTTGAGGCGGGGGCCGAAGGCCCCGCAAACGCCGCCGGCAGGCCAAGCTGGCCAAGTCCCCCTGTCAATCCGAGGTGCCGGTGGAGCGCAGCGGAACTGGCACCGAGGATGACGGAAGGGACGGGCCAGCTTGTTAAAAGTTCAATTAACATTTCAGGAGAAACGAACGAGGGTGGACAACGGTACAGCGAGCACCACTAGCTGCGAGGGTGGGCGTTTCTCGTCCTTTGGTGGCCCGCTTGACAGATGCGTGAACAACATGTCTGCCTTTTCACGTAAGTCATTTGACACATTGCTTAATGCTAATGCGTAGGCAACATTGCATTGGCAACGAGAACTCAAAAATTTGGAAACTAAACTCGCCCTGCTGGTATGTTACGACCATTTCCTAGAGTCAGCATGCGGCGCACAATAGTGCCGTTTTACAAGCGCCAGCCACGTTTTGTCGTCGTTGCTAAAATTCAACATTAGGAGTCCTGAAGTTTGATATGCTTAAGAGTTTTGGGACCAAATGCTGATGTGTTGCTCTGCTGGGTGCTGTTTTGATTTGCACGCTAATTGCAAATGTAACACTTCTGCACACTTCTCAAAAACAGATCTTTACATACATAGGGTATGTACGATTTCGTTTCCAACATCGCACAAAATCGTTCGTTAAAATGTACAGTCTTTGGCTTTGTGCATTTGTAATATACGAGTTTGTTTGTTGCAATGTACAAATTCGTACACATATAATGAATGTACAGATTTTTATTCATGAGTAATGTTCAAAAAAGTACATTCACGAGTGACCTCGGTCCTTGCTCACCAGCTGCTCATGTTTCTAGAAGCGCACGTTTCTACATCTCACTATTAGTGCAGTGCAGCCGCGGCATCCGGCGAGGCGTGCCCGGGCGTGCTGAGCGGTATAGTTTTCAAAAGGGGTGGAATGGAGAGAGTGTGTGGCTAGGCCTGCCCCTGCGCGGCCTCCGAGTGTTCGCAGCAGGCGGGTATGCCATCAACGCCTTACGTGCGCTGTTCTATCGTCCATAAGGCGCTGATAGTCAACCAATGCGACTGCGCTGGATTGGCCGGGACACCCGGTACAGGCAAACCAACAGCCACGCTTGATTCCGTGCCCCATTGCATGCCAAGGACGCTTACTTGGTCGGGCCAGCCCGGAGAATACACGGTAAATCCTTATGTACAATTTTGTTCGTGGTTCCGCACGAAATTTAGCATACCGATTCTACGCTCAGTTTTTGTGCATAGTTCTGTACGCAAATATGCCTTAGCCCACAAATTTGCATCAGCATGTGAGGAAGATCTGTGTGCTTAATCTTGTGCAGACCTAATGCACAAAATAGTACGGATATATTCGACGTGTAGGCAAACGCGGTTTGGTTTCGGCGGGCTCGATGCAGTGAGTGATCCTGTACCCCCGGCCTCGTGCTCGAGGAGCCACGCTGGGCCGAGTTCGGTAGTCGAGTTGTGGTGCTGGGGACTTAAACGTTTATTTCCATTTTCAATTTTGTTTTTCCCAGCCGGAGGGGCCCTCGACGTGCAGTGTACCAATGCTTTGGTGTACATGATTGCGAAGGACAACTTACCTCTGAGCACTCCAGATCACGCCGGTTCTAGGAAGTACAGCCATTCTCTACAGCCCATGTTCAAGATACCCTCTGAAACGACCTGTACTAAATGGATGGAGGAAAAGTACGTGTACTGCACAGGCCAAGTGAAAGAAGTGGGGTGGCTCCCGGATCTGGCACTTTGGGACCTTGAAGTACAACCATGGGGCCAACGGCATGCAAAACGGCAACTTCCTAGCTTGAAAAACGTGGAAATGGCAAGCATCGGAAAAAGTGGGGCGCTAATTTTGACCGGCAGTGTATATCAAAGAGTAATGATCATTATTCGATAGAAAATCTTCATTTTTTCAGGTGCACTAATACGTTCTGCGTGTTGCTCATTATATAGTATGAAACGAACTGAACTCAAGTAAACTTTGAGTTAAACATTGTTCTTTATCAATAAATCTGCATAATTATGCTCATTTTCCAGTTGTTTTCTTACTCAGCTTTCCAAATTATAACTTGAACTACTTTTAAAATGTTCATGCATCTTCCATTTCTGATTGTGCTGCAAAAGAACTGTTGTCATGTAACTTAGGTCCTTCATGACATTGATATCAGAATTGACATTGAGATATGTGTGTACTTCAGTATTTCTTTTCAGTTCAATGTAAAGCTTAGAATGTTCTGTACATTCTGATGACTGTTTGTTCATTAATTTCGTGCACTTCTGCTCTTGCTGTACAACATTAATATTATGAATTTGTTCACTTTAAGGTAAATGGCTTAACAAATTTAAGACTAAGGCTCGTTCATTCATGAGTCACGTGAGATTGAATACTGGTTAGGTGTTAAAATTGATTGTCTTGCGATTACATTACCAATAAATCTTTCATGCTTAACTTCTTTTCATGTCAATATTTTGTCCGGTTTTTTATGGCATTCCAAGTAGTCCGCCGCACCCCGCGAATATTTGCGATAGCCGACTTCCGGCTGTTATGGTGATTCGGCGTTGAGCGCTCATAGTTCCGTTAACAGTCCTGCGCGCTTGGTTTAAACAATTGCGCATAACATTTAAGCTCATATCTACTCAATTTTCAGGAAAGCAGCTAAAAGAGCATTTTAGTTACTTAAGCTGCTTTAGTAGGGTGCACGCTGAAAAAAATGTTAGATGACTTATGTTTCTGTTTTTCAGGGGCCTGCTGAACGCATGAGTGGTCAGGAGAGGAAGAAGAGGCTACAAGCTGTCATTGACTCATACAGTATTTTTGACGAAGAAGGAAAGCTTCACACACCGAGTCACCACATTTGGAATGACATATCGGAGTCGCTCAGCATAAAGATAACACCTAAATATGTGTGGCAGTTCCGGAAAATCAAACAGGAAAGGCGAGCTAAGAAGTTGGCAGATATGGGAATACCAAGGCGCACTGACCCGATACAGGCCCTTTGTGAAATGAAGTATCAGCATCCATTTCTTGGGTCTATCCACTTTGTAGGGAATGACCCGCTGGTGGTATACTACCACACACCTTCTCAGTTACTTGTGAACAACGAGCTGTGCAAGAGATACTGTCGCATGTCACTAGATTCTACTGGGTCAGTTGCCCTCAAGGTCAAAGGACCAAATGGAATGTCAGGACACCCTTTCCTGTTTCAAGTTGTCGGTACTCACGGGGGGAGACAATCCCTGTCAACCAATTGGTATCAGAAAAGCAGGATGCCAATATTGTACAGTATTGGCTGAACGAAGCCATCAGAGTAAAGTTCAATACTCCAGATGAGTTTGTGTGTGATCACTCTGACGCACTCCTTAGTGCTCTTGCGAGATCAGCCGCTGGATGTGGTACCTTTTCAGAATATAAAGCTAAGTGCTTTGACGTCCTTAGCGGAAAGGCGAATGATCTGCCGCAATGCTACCTGCGCATCGATGTTGCCCACGTTGTGAAGAACGCAACGAAGTGGAAGTTGTGGCAAGCAGTGCCAAACAACCTCGTCAAACAACATCTGTTGAGGTGGTATGGTCTCCTCATTAAAGCTGACGACTTCGAGACTTTTCGTGTCATATTGGAGCATTTGCTAGTTGTGTCGAAAGCAGCTACTTTAGGAGGAAATTATGCTGACAGAAGCAAGACATACCTCCTAGAACAAGTGATGCCTACAGAAGAAGCTGATGTCGTTGACCAAATGCTAGACAAAGAGAATGAAGACTCGGATGACCCGGTGTGTGAAGGGTGCGAGGCCAATGAAGAGGAAGAAAATGAAGAGAAGGAACCGAAAGAGTGCACCATCCTCGATTTTCTTTCGGAATTGAATTCCCCTGGCGGTTATTTCTCCTACTTGTAAGCCGGGAACCGACGGCTTCCGTGCCGTCGTGTTCCGGCTTGCGAACAGTAGCCGAGCGGCTCCCAAGCCGCTAGCAAGGAGTAAATTCGGACACGAGCCGTTGGCCGGAACGGCTTGGGAGGCGTTGAAGCCGTTGCCAGCGCTGCTCGCCAACGGCTCGGGAGGAGTCGCCCGGCCGTAGCGGAGCGGCTTGCGGCAGCGGGTGTCGAGCCGTGATGGAGCCGTTGCAAAGCCGTTCGCTAGCGGCTTTGCGAGATGCCGAGCAAAAGCAATAAATAACTGTCAGAGAATGAAGGTCCCTTCCGCTGACCTTCTCTCTCACTCCAATAGTATGGATGGGCGTCGTTCTCGGAAGAGAGGTTAATATATACACACAAATAACGAAACCAGTATTAGAACACAGGACACTTACCTTTTCGATGCTGCGCGCTGCCAACTGAGCCACGGAGGCACACTGGAGGGGAGCCCGAGGAGGTCCGACCACAGTCCACGCCTCCCGTGGCAGCAGTGGAGCGCGCGCACTGCTGCCGCTCTCCGCAGAGCGGGCAATGGGGACCATGCGGGGCGGGCGCGGAGTGCAAAGGGATAGCGTAGGCAAAGCACGGTCTGGCTAGGGGGCAAGTGGCTTTCTTTGACACATGGTTTACCCGTGGATCTGATAGGCGCTTGAGCGCGGGATATCAACTTGCAATGCTAGAGCGGAGGCTGCAAGCTTTATTTAATAATGAATCAGATAATATTTGCCGCAACCACCGAATAGCGTTACATAATTCGGTAACGACAACGCCTCTGTACCGCACCGCACCCATTGTAAAGAAACCACATAGATCGTTAAAGCCATAAATTATTGTACAGAACCATCAGATAGATACCTCATATGGCACTACGTTCACAAACTGCGTAGCCGTGGCTGAGACGTTGGCAAAAGCAGATCGCGTTTCAGCATCGGATGGGCAACACCGAGCGCGGATTATTGATCGTGATTTTGGCCTACTAAAGATGCTGACACCTAAAAGCTTCACGCAAAAAGCTCCATAACAAGGTTAAGACCGTAAGGCCGTAGTGCAACGGCGTACCAGCCGTAGCGCAGCGGCAGTGGAGCGGTGGCCGTGGACCCGTTTGGCTACGGCGTCAAAGCCGTTGTGCAAGGCTTCCGAGGCGGTACGGGTGCCGCTGTCTAACGGCTCTGGAGCGGCGGCCGCCGAGCCGTTCGGATACGGCTTGCAAGCCGCTAGCACAGCGGCTTGCGAGGCGTAGGAGACGTTGCGGAGGCGTCGTGTAGCGGTTTGGTGGGAAGCGTTAGCCAAGCCGCTGTCGAAACTCCTTCCCAACGGCGTAAGGCCGCCATGCATGCGCCTTCCGACGGCTTACAGACGGCTTCCAGCCGTTACGGAGCGGCTTCTAACGGCTTCCCCACGCCTTAGAAGCCGTCGGCGGTTTCGCCAGGGTCATCCTCTGAAAAGCATGCTGAGGAAGAGGGCGAACGTGTGAACCCGTACTTCTGACCGAAGTTTGCAGAGAAGGTATTGAAGAAGTGCGGGAACTTCGTGCTATGGTCAAGTGTCATGGTGAAACATTTCAAATCACCATATCAGAGAGGGACATCTGCCCACAGCGAAGAGTACTTCCAATACATCAAAGACAGGGCCTTTGCCCATTCATGAATTTGTAGGCCTTCACATTCACTCCATATTAGGACATGTGACGCTAGCATCGTCCAACATACTCTCTAGCACTAGCTGCGATCGGGTAAGGAAAACAACTGAAGTCAACTCGAGAGAGCTCCAGCACACTGATAATTGGCGTGGGCTAGGTAAGAAGACCTCGAAGTACTTGAATCCCCACCCGGAAATCGGTGTGGAATCCGAGGTTCTCAGTGTCGGTATCGCTACCGATTCAAAATCGCAAGATCACAGCAGCACAATCAAGAAGAGAAAGGATTTTCTAGTGAAGAATGGGAATTTGACTGGATATTTCATGTTGGACAATAACACAAAAGTGCAAATATTGAATACGTGTGCCTTCGACTCGTTCATTCAAATTATTGCCGTTGGGATGCTTGACTCCCCAAATCTAATGGCATATGTTGAGGGTCACCATGACACTTCCCCAGTTATGAAAGTAGCCTGCAGTCTTGCAAAGCAAGGAACTACTTCTAAAACTTACAAGCTGCGTGCAGAAGCATTGGTGAAAGTAGCACAACTATCAAGTGCTAACTTCGGTTCATCTGATAGGGGTGATGGTCAGAGAGCAAGGCGTAAAACGACAGACATCTTGACTTACAATCTGTTCAGCAATGCGATTGGAATCCTTGAGAGCTCTGACCTTCCGTTGAACCTGTATTCAAAGCAGGTACACTGAAAGTGCGGGACACAACGCTTCTACGACCTCCGATTGTCCGACCTGGACATTTCGAACGCAGCCCAAAACAAACTTTTTCTTTTGTCCGACCTCACTTTTTTCGACCCTTCTTTGTCCTACCTATGCGTATTTGAACCCGGGGTCATCCAGAGCAGGTTTGCATAGGGTGCCCCGAACAGACCGCGACTCTGTCTATGTCTATTTTAGGAAGAGCGCTGGTCATCTCAGTGTGCATGGCACTACTGCGCCAGCAACTGCAGCAACACGACCTGGACCTCTACTGGTCCTGGGTCTGGAGAAGAATGGCGGGTGCGAGCAAAGGGACCAGGCAGGCTGGGGGCAGTGGGGTCTATATCGTTTGGGGCAGTGACACCGGGGTAGTGGAGCCCGGGGAGCATGGTATAAAATTTTGAACGGGTTAAAATATTAACGCAATTCAAGCGGTATCATGTTCGGAGTCTTGAGAAACGCAACCCCTGCAAATTTCAGGCATATATCTTGAAAATTACGGCCTACAGAGGCAAAAATTTCAATCCCTATTTAAATAGGAAGCAGGTGATACCAACTCTAAATGTTTCCTAGTTTCTTAAGGATTTCGGAAGGTATGGAAATAAAGTCTTATTTGTGTTTCTTGAAAGCAGAACTCATCTTTTGTTGCGTTTTTAGTAGGTTTGTGAACATCATAAAGGGGGAGCCCAAGATATTTGAAAGGAAAGAACATCTCTCTTAGGCGAATTTGTATACCTGAAGGCGGAGGCGACCCGCACGTCATCACCGCCATCCGGGCGCAGGTCGCTTCCATATTATTTAGTTTAGCTAGGCTACGCTAGTGCTATTTAAGCAGGTATCATCTGCTAAAAATGGTTTTGACAATTAGAGCGCACTTACGCATAGAGAAGGTTTTTAATGGACAATTTATATGGGAAAGCGTGAAATTTTGTGCAGAATTCAATTGTGGCCTTTGTTTGGTCAAAAACATAGGCCAAATATGAACGCATTGAAAAATTGAAGGTCGCCAGTACACCCCAATTAAAGCGTGAATAGCACCATTTGTTGGCACAGTCGGGGCGCAGCCGGATTCGGCCGGAGCCGACCGGAGCCTCACTCCCCCACCTCAACCCCCACGCAACTGCTACAGCTGCAACCCAGCGGGTTGCAGGCCGAGCGCACCACTCGTAAATTTTTGCTTCTACGTGACGTATAAGTAGTAAAGTGGTAGCAGCAAAGAACGAGTAAAATCCTACGCCATTTGACAGGGGTAGGAGGAAATGTGTGAACAATGACAACCGGGGGAGGAGAGGTGTCAAAATCGTCAAAATGTGGCCCAAAACCGATGGCGCAAGTTGTGCACGCCTTTTCAAGTACGCCCAAGTTTTGCTGAGCTCGACACGCGAACATCAAAGACGAGCGCCTGCGAATGGTCGGGTAGGCCAGCCCGCACGACACAAGAGCATGCTTTAGTCCAGGTTGCCTACCTCGCAGGCGCCATTGTTGCTCACATTGCGGCCGAATCAGGTTTGTGCATGCGACAATAGGGATCATCTATTCAGTACGTTAACGCTATTGCCGCAAGCGGAAACCTATAATTTGGCCAGGGGCGCCTGCTGGGTAGGCAGCCGCGACTTGTGCATGCACGTACGTTGTGCGGGCAGGCCTAGCCTCGGATTCGCAGGCGCTCGGCGTCTCCGTTTGCCATTTCAGAAGTACTTGATGGGCGACGTCATGTCGTAGATGGACTTAAAGGACGATATCGTAATCACACGTATGTGTCTCGTAACCCGCATGCGGGCCGACTGAGTTTCTGAGTTTAGTTTCGTTGGGTTCCGAACGCGTTCAAATACCCATCCCGCAGGGTTGACACCGAATGTAGACAGTAAGCCAAACAAAACCTATGTATAAATCAGGCAAGTATGTCCGTTACCTGCCCTTCATACCACCAGTCCGGTATTTGAACCCTTATCTTTCAATCGTTGTTAAGGAATGGAAGACTTTACTCAAGTCCGTAGTGCCGCTCGCTGTTGGGGCTTCCCCGTCACCCAGCCCCACGAGACATTGCTAGTTGTAGGGGAGTTGTTTGCGTGGTGAACTGGGGAATGCCCCTGAGCATCGGCAACACTCTCTACTCCTGTGTGGTGTCACAAGCGACACATGATAACACAAGCCGATCGATTGTCCCCACCAGTAGGTCCCACTCTTTAACACCAGAATCCCTCTAGCGGCCCCGGGTCATCGTTCGCCTCTGAGAATTCCTGACTACGAGCGGATCCTATGGCGGATACGAATCCTCACAACGAGCGGTAGCATGGAGCCTCTCGGTAGCGGTGTGTCATTGAGAATCATACGACTATGAATGAGGTGGGGTTCTAACTAGTGGTAGTAGAATGAGGTTTACACAACACATTAGTTCAAAAGGTAGCTCAATTGCATAGCATAATATATTGAACTCAAATGCACAACACAGCGAGAACACTTTACAGAGTCAAATCCTAACTAGTCTAAGTTCTGACATTTCTCCATTGTCCACTGACAATGAGGCAGCGATCGGGTAGGGAAAGGTCCCAAAGCGCAGAGCGACGGGACAGCAGCGGTCCAGTGCGTAAGAGAGTCCGGTGCTGAGTGAGCGTCTGAGTGCGGTGTCAGGCCTGGGCTGCAAGCGCTTATATAGCCCTTCTCCATAGTGTCGTGTGCACTCGGCTGGAGGTCTTCCCTATGACCCTTGGACTGGCCAGAGCCGCGTGAGGGCTGCGTGGTATGACTTACTCGTGACTCGCTATCGGTGACCTCATGCAGTTTGGACCGTTTACACAACTTAACTATGTAGGCCGTAACTACGGCTCTACACTAATGTTCAGCTCAACTACGAATGACTGGACGAGAAGTGCATGCAAGTGAAGAGGGTAGGCAAGCCCGCACCCGCAAGGCCGGCGTGTAACGCAGGAGGCGATGTTGCCTACCCTACAGGCGCCATGAGTGCTGGGATTGACCGAAGTACTTGTGAAGTCAGGGTCAGTTAGTGCCTGCTGCCTTCCATTGGGCGGCGTAATGAGATGAGCCGCCTGAGCCTTCCTGAGACGCGGGTTCAAATACCCGCTGTGCAGGAAAATCACGCAAACGCCTGCTGACCACGGGCTGCGAGGCGAGGGATTTCCCGCTGTCGTTTTCCGGTGTTTACCGCGCGCTGGGAGTTTTCCGCCCTATGGAAAGGAATGCATCCCTTATGCTGGCCTTAACGCACTGGTAGGCAAGCCACCTTTGCGCCCCGGCCCCTTGTGTGTGCTTAAACTCCCGACAACGGGGATGGTGGCGAAGAGGGAGTGTGAGTGGGAAGAGTATAAACGCATGTTGAGGCTTATGGAGCGGTTTGATCCCGTGTACTTCAAATGGCACGTAGTATTGCGCCTTGCCATCCCATCCTAAGTTTCCATCCACAAACGCCGTGTTCTGATGCCACCACTACAATTTTCACCATCCCTCACCATCAGCGCCCGGATAAAGGGGACAGGGGTCCTCTTCCTTCCTTAGCCTTGTTTTGGGCCACTTTTCAGTCAGTTGGTACTGCCATATCAAAATCACATAGATTGATACACCTGACTATGCTGACATGTGTGATGAGAACTCAACATTTAAAGTGTTTTAAAAACCGGTGTTTTAACTGGCGTTAATATCTTTCCATATTGCATGAATATGTGGTAATCAATGATGCAGAGTGCATGGGGTGGCATCGACCTCATCTCTTGCCCTCTGTGTATCGTGGTAAAATGATTATTTCCTCTCTGGGTTCATTTAGTGTATTTGTCATAGTCATCTATTCTGCTGTATTCATAATTGCAAGAAGTGCCTGTCTTTCCTTATATTTGTGATGCAATCTGTCTTCGTGTCAGTACTATCGCAGCATTTAAAAGTCAGGTACCTTTGATGAACTTCGGATGAAGTATGTAAAGTTAATTTCTTGTTAGGCTTTAGATGATATGTCTTGCATCAGATTCATGAATTTTTCAGGCTTCCTATTAATTTCATACTTTAAGTTTTGTGCTAGTTCAATAACTTTAAGGTTCTTGAAGAGGATTCTCAAAATTAAAATTTGAATATAACTAATGTCAATACTAAGCAAAAGTTAAAGCTGGCTTTCTTTTACTTAATGGTTTTCAGTACCATGATGCGACTTCACGTGACTATTTTCATAACAGGTATGACATTGGAATGTGTGTGTGTGTGTGTGTGTGTGTGTGTAATATTAGTTGGAAAATTAATCATGTTTTGGACTGTTATTTAACCAATGCTCAAATTATATTCATGGATTCCAATACCAACTCCTAGCCTACGCATGAGAAGGAAAATACAAATGAAGTTGTATTAAAATTCAATCTGAACAAACTTTGAAATACAATAATTTAAGAGTGAGGATGGAAATCAATACCTACATATTTCATTACACAGTAGCAGAACAAGAGAAATCCTAAACACTAAATTTGTTAAATATACTAGCACACAAACAGGTATCGATACATAAAACAAAATCATCATTGTTCCATTTGCCCCATCCCTCCATTCTGTTATGTCTCATTACAACTGCAAATGTTAACTAATTTTTAAAATTCTACATAACACAATATAAATGCATCCATTCCAGACCAAACCCATGAGAAACCACATCACTGAGCCCACAACCAACTGCTGTGTTGGGGTACATTGTTTTGAAATTCAACATTACATTCTTGTTCAGTTTCTTTTCAGAAAATTGATGCAGACATGCAATGACAGACAGAATCTCCTTCCTTAGTGGTTGGTCCACACAGAGGTCACTAGTTATGGCAAAATGGTTCCTCAACTGTGTGGTTACATCCTGGATATAGGTTGGAGCAAAGTCGAAACACATCTCTTTGAAAAGTAGGTGCATCATAAGAAGCCAATCATGAAACACTCTCGAATCCCAGTGTGGATTCACTCGAAATGTTTTTCGTAGAGTCTTGAAGGAAACATTCATGCGTAACCTTATGAGAGTTAAAAGAAGTTGATCGTTCCTCAAGAAGAGTAATGTCCCTAACTGATCCAGCTGTTTACAACTGAAACCCGTATAATGCACCAACTGGTCTTCTGTCATAAGGTCCACACCAAAGAGAGGCATCTGCTTTGGTGGAGGGTTACGCATGGTCATAATGTCATTTTACTCGACAGCCGTATCTGCGTGCCTACTCTTCAGAGAATCGAATTCCCCTGTCGCACACTGCAAACTTGTCACGACACCTGAGAAAACACGGAAGAGACATACATGAATAAGTCAAGAAGTACAAGGTAGGACACAGGACATGTATGTTTTAAAGATGAGCAGTTACAAACCCTTACCTGCATATGTACATTTTGACAGGGCAGGAACTTCACCCAGGATCGCTTCTGGACTTGTAAACAAACATGGCAAAGTAGGCAGATTCTTCGAAGGGCATCTTCCTTCCTTTAAGCAACGGTTCCTTGTTATGCCTGAGGGAGCAAGACATAAAGTAAATTAAAACAATGAGCAATTTATAGGTTAAGGGGCCCCTTTCGACGCACACAGTGGACGAGCGACCAAACTCGACTTTTCGAGGCAATACCATCTTTTTGCACTCACCGTTTGATTTCCGTGCTGTCGTGAAAACGGTGTCGTCCTGGAAATGTGAACTGCACAATTTGGTATGGATTGTCACTAGCTTCAAATGTCGAAGTGTCGTCCACTTCCACTCTTCGCGGAGCTTTGTGGGGATGCCGTCGAAGGTAAGCCCGCGGTTCCTCTTCGCATTCGTTCCGCAAACCCGACACACAGCAATAAACTGTCATTGTTTGATATTTAATTTTAAACTACTATGGTTTTGCCGAACGGCGTTTTCTTTTCTTGTCGTCTGCCAGTCCGTCCTCGTTCGTCAGCAAGCAAAGAAGTTAGGGGCATAACGACCGGAAACGAACGTAAGTGACCAATAGGAGGGTGGCACCTTAATATTGACCGTTATGATGAGTCTTTGTAGATTTTGGCCTTTATTTTTATTTATTTTTTATAATACATATCGGTCACATTATATTTTCAGGCTCGCAAGTGAACCCCGGCCGGACGGTTAGAGGGTTACAGTTGCAGCGTGTTGTGACTGGTATCTCTGCCCGACATGTGTTTCAGAAAACTGCGTCCAACCGTTATACCATTTGGAGAGTCGTGGTGGTCTGCGAGACTCTCTGCGTTTTCTCGGTTTGTGATTCGTATCATGTCTGTGTTTGTGTGCCTTAATTGACAACTTTAATAACGTTTTCACCGATACCAATGCTTAAATTGTTGAAACTGATACGGCACTGGCCCGGCTGGCGTGGCTTCGACGCGCGCGAGGGTTATGTCAGTTCACTTTCAATAGTTTGTTTGTTTTGCCTCGTCATTGCTCTGCGCTTTCATTGATTAGTAACGCTTTCAAAACCCTTTCTCTTTGCTCGCGCTCATTGTTGGAATTAACTAGTTCTCGAGACGCGTTTTCATTCAATTTGGTGGTTTGTGACGAAACCTAATGGAGTGTGTTTTCGCAGGTTATAGGTGGTTATAGGAGAAGGAAGATGTCCACGAACGCCGATTGTCTTCTACGTCGCCTTGGCGTTTAGGATTTGTTTGCCGTGTGCTGTTCTGGGATAGTCAGATCCCATCGACACTCGTCAAGGTTGGTTTTGGGCGACGTGTTGCGATTGAGCGGTATGTGATGAGGCAAATGACTGAAACCTGCCTAATGTAGAGAAATTTTCAACAGAGCTTTGTTCTCTCTGCTCATGTGTGCTGCGAGTCGAAGATTTTTGTGTTATAGAATGTGCTGCATCCTTTATTCGTGCCCTTGTGTCTGGACATTTTCACTCGTGTGTTCCTGGCTCATGATTTGGTTGTTTTCGTACTGTTCGCAGAAGAACTTCAGACTCTGGTTCTACGTACCCGAGGCTGACTGCAATGCAAGGATCGTGTCCGTACCACTAGGTAAGCGCCCACCCAAATTAAATGTCCCGTACAAGAAATTAGTACTTGCTTGAGGTGTCTCTTTAACATTTTATGCGTCTGCCTTTCCCAGGGGCTCCTGTTCTCACTAGGTGCGTCCGAGTGCCCTCAATGTCCCACTTGATGCCGGATTCTGGGTGCCATGCGTAGCAAGGACAAGACTGGAATCTCTCCCTTCACTCCAGATGTGGACTTGAACTCATCGCTCTGTGCGTCTGTGTGCTGCAACCTTCGATCAACTGCACTACTTGTTGTTCCTCCCCATTATATCTGCACTGTGTGCATGGGTGGCTGCATGGGAGGTTGCATCTGCTTGCTTTGATTTGTGAATGTCTATGCCAAGAGCTTGTCGCATGATTGCATGATGTGATAGTAGTTCTTTGCATTTTGATTCTCATGAGTTGTGCTTGCTATATTAGTGGGGCTGTGTGGTTGTGCCCATGAAGTGCAAGCATGGCATGGCATGTGCTCTTTTATCTGAGGGTTCGTTTCCTTCTTGCATGGCTTGTGAGCATGAGTCGTACCCCTGCCTCATTATGCTGTAGATCAGGGATGCATGTGAAGTAACGATTATTTATTTATGTGGTTGCTTGGCTTAGTGTTGTTATACTTAACGTGGTCAGCATGCTCATCTTTGTATGCGGCTTGTATGCTTTTGCAGCATTGGGGAGGAATAGCAAGTAACAGCTAATCTCACAGCATGCTGAGGATAACTGTATGACCTTTCCTCTCCCCTGCTCCCATCCTTTGAAAGGTTTTGTTCAGTTCAAGAGAGTTAGCAGTGTTTTAACACATGCCCCGCAGTGTTCATTATCTGGACTTGATGTATACTTTATTTCTTAGTATTTCTCGCTTTGCTCAATTAGAGTTTTCATAGCCTAACTTTGGTATTGACAACTGCTGTGCCAATTTACTTATCACAGAATCTGGAATATTCTGTAATGTTTGCGGAGTATCTTGAACACACAAGTCTGATGCCAGCAGAATACTCTTACTTCTTGCTGGTCCAGTCATATTAATTTGTTGCTTCTGCTTGTAATGGTGCATGTTGATGCATGTTTGTATCATGTTAATGTTCTGCTAGTAATAATTGCTACTACGAGGAGCATCTACACAATCAGCATGAATATTTTAGTGCAGCCTGCTTGCAATTTGCATGGTATTTCTGCTATTTGGCATGTGCATGGCATAATTGCTTATAATTTTTCTATTGTTTCTTTGCTTCAGTATTACTGTTTTCAATTGGTTGGTTACTTCGTGCATCTCTATGAAGTGACACGCTTAGAGTTGTGAAAATGTCATTGTGGGTCCTTGTGCATGCCATCAATGGGTGGAGAGTAGAATTTTTAACTGATGCAGCACCAAGAGTTATTCTTGCTGGCAGGTAACAGGCAGGATCCGACTTCACAGCAGGGACGTGAGGCGCCAATCCCACTGCTTCCCAAAATCACAGATACGTATTTTTGAACTTTACGCATGCTGCTATGTTTGTGTAGAATCCTGTGTTAGTGTAGTTTGCATGTTCACTTTTCTCCATCAGTTCCTCTCTGCATGGCATGCACTTCATGTTGTTTTTGTTGCTATTGTTGTTTCCAGGAGTTTGGATGTGTGTGTAGTACTGCATGTTGTGAATGGTATACTGCTTCCAGCATCTGCTTTCTGCATGAAGTGGGTTTTGAATGTTATGTCTTGATAAACTTGGGGTTATTTGCCCTTTACGTGGCCCTTGGATGGATGTACAGTGGAAGATTGATGTAGTTTCTGTGTCTCCATGTTGTGAATGAATCTTTGTGGTATGAAATAGCATGGCATGTATTGAATGCATTTTTTTGCTTACACGTGATCTGGAAGTGGTATGGTTATTGATGTTATAAGACCAAGAAAACAATGTGTGCTTAAAATAATATGCTGCCTGTGTTTCAAGGTTGCACCTGCTTGGAGGCTCAAAATCGATCATCTTCATTCTAAGGTGGTTCTGCCGTTCTGCAGTATACCATCTGGATTTTCTGCTGTTTCTGTGTTGGTGGCAACTTGCAAGGTAAATGTCCTGAGCATTACATGTGTTCTCAGATCCACTCCATTTGTTTGTACTACTTATGACCTGTCCAGGCTATGCTGATCGATGATGCTCCCAGTCATTGTCTCAGATTTCTATCGCGCCTGAATTGCTAAGGTGATTAAGATAATAAGGTGCATTATTACTCTGCTTATTCTTTTAATTTGGCATTTTCTTGTACTGATGTTGGTGCTCTCTCTGTTTTCCAGATGGCGGGAGAGAGAGAACAGATTTTTTCCCCACCACTCTCATTTGGTCACTGGCTGGTTGTATCCAGCGTGTTCTGCAGTAAATTTCAGAAGTGTAATTGCAGATGTTCATTTTTTATAAACTGTGAACCCTGATTTGTCAGTGATTTTTTTTATTTTTTTTTCATCCTCTTTCCCGCAAGGAACACCAATGCCTATGCTGAGGACATTGTAGGACGTAGCTACAGATTTATATAAATCTTCTAATGGCCTGAACATCAAACTTGAGACCATTAATCAATTAAGAATTAAATATCATAGGATACTCAGGAAAAGTAAGATTGACTGGAATAATGTGAAAATAGCAAGATTTGACAATGTATCAAAGAAAACTTGGAAAGTCATCAATAAGTAATAAATCCAGCTACAGTAGGAAACAAGAACAAATTAATTTCACTACTAATGCCGGGACTACCAGAAATGCAGCGATAACGATTTTTCTATCGATGTCAATGATGTTAACATTAGAGATTCTGGTACTTCTAAATTTCTGGGTATCCACTTTGATAATTATTTAAACTGGAAGACTCATATTCACTCCGTTGCTAGTAAACTATCAACTGTTTTATGCCTTTGTCTACTCTCATATTAGCTGTTGCACCTCTGCATAGGGTAGTGCTTCTATAAATGATCTTGATTATATTTTTAGATTAAAAAAAGTCTCCTTAAGAATCATGTTAACAGCTGAAAAAGACTCTTCATGCAAAGGTAAATTTAGAACCCTAGGCCTACTTACTATCCCTGTGCTCTATATGTAGTCCAATGTAACTTGTGTGTTGTATCTCACCCTCTTAATATTGTTAAGAATGGTGAGATACATGGCTATAATACCAGAAGTAGAAATGATATCCATACTGATAGGTATAGGGGAAAATTTCCTGGCCGAAAAGGTCCTATAGGTACTGAAGGAACAGGAGGTCCCTAAGGGACATCTGAGACCCCAAAGGTACTTTCGTCCCTCAGGTGCCTTAAGGAACCTGTAGCCCCATAGGGGTACGTACCTTAAGGAACCTGAGGAACGCACGTACCTATGCAGGCAATGCGAAAATGGGGTTAGAATACAAATATTTTTATAAAAATACATTCTATAGCTCATCCTCCTCATTTCACTAAAATATCCCCTAGGAACCCCCCCCCCCCCCCCCCCCCCCCTACACATACATGTGCACGCAATAATCAAGAGAACAACAATGATGAACAAAATTAAATTTAAAACTATTTAATTTCCACAAAATATTTTATTAATTTTGTTGGTCATCCAGCACTTTGGTTTTTATCTTTTAAATAATACAGCCTAACTGATTTTATTTTTCCACGGAGGTGAAGGTTCACCATTTTTAGCCTTTTTTCTGGTGGAATGACCTTTCCGTTCTGTTGAATGGCCTGCTCGTTCTCCTGCTCGATCTGCAGGCGCTGCTGCATACAATCTGCAACATATGAAATTTGGAGACACATATGAGATACAGTAAAAGAAAACATACATTTTCAGCAAGATATCTGAGAGTAGTAGAAAATAGTAAATGGTATGACTACTACAAAATAACAAATAGGGCATTGCAACTATTCAAAAGAGCTAATGAGAAAACCTTTTATTGTTAGGCATCCCACCTTTTTGTTTCTTCTGATAATGAAGATATGAAGTGGAACTAAAACTAAACTTGGTACAAATTGAATCTTGGGTGGGGCACAAAAAATTCACTTACCCTCCAGAATTTTCCTTTTGTAAGGAGTGCATTTCTGCCATGTCGGGGCTTCTGGGTTCTTAGGGTCTGGCATTCCCGTTACAGACCTGCAGGCCAACGTGCTTCTATCCCACAAGTGGTCTGCCAGGCTTCGGATGAATACAGAGTCACCTGCTTGGCCTGCCTTGCACTTCGCCATGAGTTTTTGGATCTCGCCTTCTGGGATTGTTTTCTGCTAAAAATTGAAACACATGAAAATAGGTTAGTATGATCTGTGCAAGAAATTAATTTTACGACAAGGATGGGTCGCAGCTACTCTATTTCAGTAAGGGAATGGAAAAAGAAATGATAGTTTGTGATGTGGTAAAATAGAGACTCAACCTTATGGCATGCCAACTACACAAAATCAAAGGGCAGGAAAAATTATCACCACTATGTGAAATATTTGAGGACTGAAGAGTATAATGTTTAAATTAAAAAATGTTGCACAACTTGTTATAATACATTTCAGTGCAATGAAGTTGTGAAAAAAACTGTGCTATGAAGAAAATTTTACCAGGCACGTGCTAAGGATTAATTTAGATAATTTACACCAAGAGCAAGTCCATGCTACAAGTAAGTGCTTAGGTATGAATAATGTTAACACACCTCATCATTTCCTGCATCTAGACTTTTACTTTCGATGCATTCCTTGTCACCAGGTAACAGTGGAGCAAAACATGGCACTGGAGCTCTATCATTATTATTTCTCCCTGCTGCACCGTCCTCTGTGGGCCCAGTCATGTGCGTTGTGTCAACAACCTGGAGGGGGAAAAATTGAGGTTTTAAGGAAGGTATGTATAATTCTACTGTTCATGATAAAATGTTAACCAAGCCCAAAAATTCAAGGGGTGCAAAATAGAGAAATAAAAATTCTGAGCCATGTAGGGAGTGACAGACCTGATCCGAAGTAAAGTCAGTGCAAACTACATCCATACCGTCCCCACTGTCGAAATCCAATTCCAGAGTGCTATTTCTCTGGGATGAATTCTGGAGAGAAAAAAAAAAGAGCTATTAATTACCATAAAGCTTAGGCAAGAACAGCGCACTTGTTACAACTAAAGAATGAAATACCTCTTCTGCTGGTAAAGCGGCCAGCACAGTGAATTGTGTGGGACTTGAAAGACCTGTGATTTCCTGCAAAATAGCGAGAGAAAAAAATTGAGCCATGTAGGAAGGAGGGGGAGCAGTGTATTGTCAAAACTAAAAAATGAAATACCTCTGTTGCTGTAGCACTCAGCACAGTCAATGGTCGTGCACCAGAGGATTCCTGAAAAGTAAAGTAAAAAAACATGTAGGAAGAAGGGATAAGGATGGATAGGGATGGTAAGGATGCTATTGAATACAGACTTACATTAAAATCTAATCTCTTTACTCCAGAATGTCTGCTTGGGAAAGGAGTACTGGTTTCCATACATTTCTGGAAGAAAAAAAAACATAGTGAGATTAAAATAAATGTTTACATTTTAAAACACAGGCCTACTAAGGCAATTTATATTCCCCTCCAACAGTTGCATAATGCAGACGGAGGCTTGGAAGCAAATTAGAATGTGTAAGCACTACCATTTCAAACTCTTTTACAACTAAAGAGAAAGCAATTCACTGCAGAATCTGAATAGAAATCTATGCTACAGATGATCTGTGTTTACCGGCTTAGATGAGGACTGCAACAGGAGCTTCTTAAATGTGTCGGTCTTGTCTTGCAGGGCCTCAATAAGTTTCTCCTGGAGAGCATTGTACTTCTCCTGGAGATTATTGTACTTCTCCTGGAGAGCATTGTATTTCTCTTGGAGACCATCATGCTTGGCCTGCCAATGCGTTGCAGATTCCCCGTACTGTTCTTTGTGAGCGGATGCCAGCGCTGCCTCCAAAGCTGCCATACGACTCAGCAGATTATCTTCTGCCGCACCGGGCTGCTTTTCACATGCGGCATGAGAGCGCTGTGAAAAGACAGGAGCACAACATTGAATTAATGTTGCAACAGTTTAAATTTGACATGGTGTGGTTCAGAAACCAAACTCCTTACTTAGCAGATCAATCAACTGGCCTAATATAGTCACCAAGATATTTTAAATAGGTACCGTCCTCAATTATAGCTGGACATGATACTTTCTTAGAAGACGTATGTCAAGCCCTACCCAAAAAGCATTTCAAAGACAAAACTGTCTTCAGCATCGATTTTACGGAGACCATAAAAGGCTGTCTGAAGTTATACCACAATTGGTTATAAACTTGACCGTTATATTTTCAGAATCTACAGGCATAAACTTTGAATAGCATTTCACTTACTGGTTGATCAGGTTCGAACAATTGGTCATTCAGTTGTTGTGTATGCATCTCATTGAGGGCCCTCTTTGACAATTTTTTAACCTGCAAAAGAGAAGGTAATGATTTGTCTCATAGGATCTCACCCAGACAAGTTCATTCTAAAGGCTAGGATAATACGTACTGGGGCTATGGTTTCCAGTGGAATTGGGTGGGTTTTGGTCCGAACCCTTGTAGTTTTAGGCGCGTTTGCAGACGGATCTTGTATTACAGCATCGATAGCAGCGACGGTGTCTGTGAAATTAGGTAATGAACAGTTTTAGGTTCACGTGACCTCATGGTGAGGTTAGGTGGGCCCCATCGGCAGTGAATACCACTGAAGTCCTTACCTCGAATCAGCAATATACGGGCTAAATAATAACCCATCATGGCAGCACCTTTGGCTCCCGAACGAGAAATGTGAACCCTGCTCGGAAGTTTCCCGAATAACTTAAAAACTTTCTGTGGCGTGTCCTCTGAGTCTGGACTCCAGAAGACATACACTTCCTGGGTCTCCTGTAGCTTGACTTTCTCATAATTTTCGACAAAATCCTCGGGTACAGTAAGAAGCGTGTTACACGCTAAGAATCTAACGCGCAAATACCGCAATTTATCCATTTTGGAACAATAAACGATCACAACAGAACAGATATCAACACGCCTCCTCTGTCCCTCTTCTCCCCGTGGTATCCCCCTGGTTTCGCCATGGATTTCTCATACTAATACATTTTATGTTCGATTTTTCATCTTACTGCTTGTCGGCTGCTAGAGAGTGTAAACATGCTTACTCATTCAGTGTTTGAGAGTGAAGTTGGGAACGGGCGTTCTTTAAAACAGTGACGACTGTGCCGGTGTTTGCTCGGTACTTGTGAATCGTAAGCACCCTCCTCAAATGTTATAAATACTCTAGAAGTGCAGTGAGGTATGGAAACGTCGCGCTGACTGTTACCCGATTGTGCGCCTTGCTCTGAATGAATAGAATGCCTGAATGCCTTGTTCGTTTCGTTGTAGCATGTTTGCAGTGTTGTGGCGAAAACATTTATTATTTTGATTGAATGTTGCAGTTTATTGTTCGTCAAAGTCCACTATGGACGCCACCCAGCACAACAGAGCCCAGCCCACATCGCAGAGCAGCGAAGAGGTTATCGGATGGAGCGCCGAGCCAGAGGCAGAATTGGGGTTTCCAGAGCAACAGCATTTCGTATTAATAGAAGATTGCGGGAGCAGAGACAAGCCAATGCCGAGAATAAACGACAAGGTGATAACATTCCACTTCAAGCTAATGTGGAGCAGATTAGAAGAATTCAAGACCAGTTTGAATCCCTTGTGCCATTTATGCAGTTGTTTGCTGTGGCTGGCTGCTAATGTTATTTTTCTCTGATATTTACTTTTATACATTTTCCAGGATTATAGAAATGATGTAATGTTCGGAGACAACAATTTAATGACGGATTCATTTGAACACCACGACGAGAACATCATGTCTGAGGTATTTATATTTGTACACGTATTTGACCATATCAGTTTGCTGAGTGTACAGGGTCAGTAAGAGTGAATGTTTGTTTCACATTCTAGGAAGAAGCACAAGATCAGAATGACAATGATGAAATGTTTGCTGAAGCCCTGGTGAATCAAGATCAAGAGGTGAGTGTACAGTTTGAAAGTTAATGATATCTTACACAAGTTATACTCAATGAAACATTTTGTTTTTCATGGTTTAAGGCCTTGTGGAAACTTCTTTGAACGCATGTCAAGAAAGAAGGTTTCGTATACCGCAAGATTGTATTCGAGGAAAGGAACAAAGTCAGATGACAGTGTCATTTGCCTCCAAGATGGATCTTATGCAGTTATCATTCGCATACTGAAACGTTTAGATGGGGAAGTTACTCTCATGTTACAAAGGCTTCTCACTCAGCATACCATGACTGTAAAGCTAAGGCGCAACATATCAAACTTTGTCATAACCCATGGATGTTTGGTCAGCTTCTTTTTCGAGTGTTGAGGCCGTTGCAGGACAGGCAATTATGTTGGACAGGTTTTATGTTGTGTTACTGCAAAATTTTGCAGTTGAAGTTTCTAATTTTTCTCTCCCTCTGATGTGACTTATATAACCCTGTGAGGTAAAGTTTATTTTCTTGTCAGAGTGCTTGCATTATTACATTTTATTTGCTATGTCCAACTAATTTTCCCAGTTATTTGTATTTTAATATTTGTCCAGACTGTCCGTTCTTGATTTTGTACTGTCATTGTCTGTATTTATAGGACCTACCTTCATGTGATATATCCTTCCCTGTGACTTATGTTATATTTTATTGTTGCATCTAATCAAATTCGCTTACAATGTCATAAATAAACTCTAATTCTGTGAATAATGGCATGCTTCTGGTTCCCAAAGTTAAAATAATTTTCGAACAGTCTTAAGAATGTTTGCTAGTCAGTTCCAGACTTAATTATGGCTATTAATCATAAATTGATGTTTAAAAGTCAGGACACAGTCTGTGAAAAACTGAGAATGCGCTTAAATGTGGGATGCATTTGGCACCAAACATTTTATGATAGACCAAACTTTGGGGGACCGAAGGAACTTGGCAACAGAAGTGCTAATTTTTTTTAAAGTGTTGGGCAGGAGTTCCTTCAGGTCCCTTCTGAGCCTCAGCTCGAAGGGGAATGTCCCTTCGTGTGCAAAGGGACATAGGCTCGGTTCCTTCATGTACCCTAAGGAACCTAAAGGTACTTTTGCAGCAGGTAACCCTTTCTATGTAGGTAGTATTTTTTATAATCACCTTAAAAGCGACAAACATTATAGTAAAAGCTTCATGATTTTCAAAAATAGGATTAAATCTTTCTTGATTGAGCTTGAACCACATAAGATAAGCGATTACTGTTCAATATGAGGCATTATAAACTTTCCGTCTATGATTTAGTACTTTCCTTGTAATTGAGAGTTTTGATCTGTCTATCAGTTGTATCTCTATATTTCAAGTATCTTCTTCTCATTGCTTTGTAAGCCTCATTGGCAAACAACTAATAAATAAATAAATTAGGTACAAATGCAAGGAAAACACGAGAGGTGTATGTTTGATATGTACTTCTATTCAAGTATACTTTAACAACAAAAATACAATTCTGACAAAATTACATATCAGTGATGATGTGACAGATGCAAGGAAAACACGAGAGGTGTATGTCAGAAGTATACTTTAACAGAAACTTATATTTAAGTATACTTTAACAAAAGAAAAACAAAAGTATATCTGACAAATGTCTAGTTGTCATCATCATCATCATCATCTTGCTGCTCCCTCAGCAGAGCCACCAGCTCGGCCTTTGTCATTCTTTCAATGCGTTCTGGAAATTCAATGAGTATTTTAGTTCAGTATTTGTACACAGCCTACACTTATTCATGAGTCCTTTACCTAACACTGCACTTACTTCCTTGTGGCTTCTTCGTCCTTGATTTATTCTGGAAGAGAAAAATCAATTATTATTAATTATTGTTAATAAATAATATGAAGATGCACAGCCAAATAATGATGAGCCCAAACCTGCTTGGAAACCTGGCGGGAAGAGGCTACTGATTTCTGAAGTACAAAACAAATTAAACAGTTATTATACACACACAAACGTGAAAAAGGTACGAATCACAAATAGTACCAGGTGTCCATACCTGTTCTGGTTCTGAAGGCTTGGAGCAGGACGGTTCTGATCTCTGAAGTACAAATGGCATCATCAGTTATCAAGGGGGAAAAAAGCACACAGAAAGCAGCATTAACAACCTTCCAAAATACATCTTTAATAAACACCCTCAGCCCACAAAGTAAAGAGAAATGCTCTCCAAAACTGGGACACAGAGCCTGTGCTGAAAACTACACACAGTACAAACCTGTTGGTTCGGCGCAGTTGCTATGACATCGACAGCCTTTCTGGCCACCTTTTCAAGACGGTTCTGCAACAAATACATACTCATTCTTATATAGAAACACCCCAACATAAATTTTAAAAATTCCACAGCATAAACTGCAACACAATTTGAATTTTAATACCGTTAAGTCTTGAAATGATGTCAACTTATCTGTGATGCCATCACCTCCCTCCTCATCATCATCTGATGTTGGAATGTTTTGGTTTGCTTTTCGCTTTCTGCGCTGTGATCCAAAGTCACTCTCTTCAGAGCTAGAAATCAGCAACTGTAAAGTCGAATAAAAAGAGAACCCGTTGAAGAATTTGCAGGTCACATCAGTAGAAATATGAAAAGATAAAAAACACATACTATGTCATTTGGACAGGCATCGACGATTTCGTCTTCTTCAGAATTCTGATAAAGGAAAAGTAGATATTATATTCAGTACCAAAAATAACATAACATAACCAAACACACAATCAGAACAGTCTCACCTCATCCATATCATAGACTGTGTCCCCATCTTCATTTTTCGTGACCTTGGCTGCATGTCGAGACCTAAATTTTTTAAGTTCCTACAGAAAAAAAAAACACTTTACAGTATCACAAACACACTGTGTCAGTTGCGAGTAAACTGTCCAACCTTTGGCTGCTCTTACCTCTGAAAACGATGCCTTTGGCTGCATTCATGAAGACAAAAGAAAGGGAGCAGAAATAATTTTTTTATTGCAATATAACATGAAAGCAAGAGGTGACAGAAAAATTTAGCTGTGGCCTTCTGCCACTTTTGAACAGCTGCAGTGTTTGCGGTGCATCATGTGCAGACAAGAGCATGAACACATATATCAATAAACACTTACACCAGACAGTTGTTGTGAGCCAACAATTTTTCCCTGCGAAGGCAGCATTTGCAAAGTGTTTCTTTTGCCAGACGGGGATGCAGAAAATGGACCTACTTGCAACTGACCAGCAGATCTTCCTGTCTCCACTGTGAGCACGGGCTCCTGCAGAAGTACAATGTTTTGGTTTTATCATACACATGCTAAGGGGAAGAGTATGAAGCCAATGAAATAGACACATACCTGTGCATTCCCTACCAGGAGGGGGGGAGGGACATCAAATGCCACAGTGTTGGTCTTTGGGAGTATCCCTGCAGGCACCTGGCCAGCCTGTAAATTTCTTTCTGTCTGCAATGTAAGCGGAGGTTCCTGCAGAAGTAAAATGTTTTAGTTTTATCATGCACTTGCTACAGGGAAGAGTATGAAGCCAATCAAATAGACACACACCTGTGCATGCCCTACCAGGAGGGGGGGAGGGACATCAAATGCCACAGTGCTGGTCTTTGGGAGTATCCCTGCAGGCACCTGGCCAGCCTGTTAATTTCTTTCTGTCTGCAATGTAAGCGGAGGCTCCTGCAGAAGTATAATGTTTTAGTTTTATCATACACTTGCTATGGGGAAGAGTACGAAGCCAATGCTAAGGGGAAGAGTATGAAGCCAATCAAATAGACACACACCTGTGCATGCCCTACCTGGAGGGGGGGAGGAACATCAAATGCCACAGTGTTGGTCTTTGGGAGTATCCCTGCTGGCACCTGGCCAGCCTGTAAATTTCTTTCTGTCTGCCCTACCAGGAGGGGGGGAGGGACATCAAATGCCACAGTGTTGGTCTTTGGGAGTATCCCTCCAGGCAGCTGGCCAGCCTGTAAATTTCTTTCCGTCTGCAATGTAAGCGGAGGCTCCTGCAGAAGTATAATGTTATAGTTTTATCATACACTTGCTATGGGGAAGAGT
Organism: Odontothrips loti; assembly: GCA_038380765.1. Classification (NCBI taxonomy): domain Eukaryota; kingdom Metazoa; phylum Arthropoda; class Insecta; order Thysanoptera; family Thripidae; genus Odontothrips; species Odontothrips loti. The sequence goes on along the minus strand of JAZGLN010000119.1, from coordinate 61,779 downwards.
ACGAAGCCAATCAAATAAACACATACCTGCACATTGCCTGTTGAAGGTGCATTAAATGCCAGTGTTCTGCTCCTAGATACGGCCTCTGCTGCCTGCATATCAATGATGAGAAATCTGTTGCCATCCACTGCTCGCATAGCCACCTGCTAAAGAACAATGTTTTGGTTTTAGCTGACACTTGCTGAGGGAAGGAGTATAATGAGGCCAATTGAATCAACACATACCTGCACATTGCCTGTTAAAGGCGCATTAAATGCAAGAGAATTGCTCCTAAAATATTGCTCTGCTGGCTGAATATCATTAATGAAAGGCACCTGCAGAAGTGAAATGTTTCAGTTTCATGTTACGATTGCCCTGAGAAATCGCTGAGGTTTTGAAAATGAATACTTACCAAAGCGTTTCCTGCAGAAAAAGGCTGTATGGATGGTTGTCCCAACCCATAAGTATTTCCTACAGCGAACACCTGTTGATACAATGTTTACATAATAATGTAGAAAATGTGATAAAAGTACTGGTCGAAAGAATTATCCACAAGAATAAGACAGTTTTGTTCAAGAATTACAATATTCAGTATCAATGAACTGCAATGAAATGTTTCCACAAATACTTACATTAGCCAAGGCCTGAGCTTGCTGCATATGAAGAATAGGCAGAGGAAATTGTGGGATGGGGGTGGATGGCAGCTGGACTGGAAACTGTAAATTATGTTGCACACTGGCAGCACGAGCCTGGAAGGCCTGCAAGGCCAACTCCTGGAGCCAAAAAGGATCCATCTGAAAAGCGTTCAAAAAGTAGTATGTAACGTCACTTAGGACTGTCCTACTGAGCAGGCTAAGTAAGGTGTGCCGTCAAGTTCAAACCCACCCACCCCCCGGCTACCACTTCAAGGCAGAGATAATTGGAAAATGAAAATGGAATGGTCTATCGACTATTACATTGACAATTTAGCTTACCTCACACAAGTACGATGCACAGCACAGGACGCCAGAAGACAAAGAAGGGAGGGAGTGCTGGCTGAACGGGCACGCCACAAACCTAGTCAGTTTTCTAGGAAAGTTGACTCTGGCGCTAACTTGTACTTGGTGCCAATTATCTGCACAGGAAACTTACTGACAGTACTATATAACCAACACCTTACCGTGCAAAAATTATATTAGTTTCAAGGAAAGTTACTTTGTAAGCACTTGGGAAATCCAAACGTTAAACCACTAACGTTTCGTACAGCCTAACTTACCGAAGGTTTCGGTGTCTGTAGGTTGGTATGTTCCTCGTGATTCGCTGGTCACCCCCCCCCCCCCCCCCCTACCACATCCCAATTAAAGGAGTTGCAGACCCTTTGCCCGCTTTGACCGTTCCAGTCGGCCATAACGCAGTGGTTAGTTTTAGAATTCTTCGTCTCTTAGTCCATCGAAGAAGTTTCCAGTGTGTTCCTGTAAAGTGCAGCAATGCAAGAGCAAGACAGAATCATTTGGCAGGAGGGGATGCGGGACAAAAGTGTCCTCATCCATGCACCGGACGGCCACGCCTACCATTTCAACAAGGAGATGAAAGGAGGCAGGGTGTACCTACGCTGCCATCGGTACTACAAGAAGTTATGTACAGGTGCTATCAGTGTGGATCCAACTGACGGCAGCTGGAAACGGTGTGGTCGTCATAAGCACCGGGCCGATCGGTTCCTCATGCACCAGCGACGGTTTCGGAACGCAGTCCTTGCTGCATGCCGCAATGGGGACCTGCGCGACCTCAAGGTCATCTACCATGACACTCGGCGGGAATTGAGGTCAGTATTTACATTTTGTGTGTCTTCAGTTGTGGCCAAAAATGGTGATGAGTCATTAACAGGGTATCGCCATTTTCTTTCTAGGACTTCCGCCGGAGGCTGTAGTAGATCTTCCCTTCATTAAGCTCAGACAATCAATGGTGAGAGCGCGCGAAAAGGGTCTGCCTCCCCTTCCTCAGAACCTGTCTCAGCTAGCCGCAATCTTGTCAGATCCCCAGTATGCTGCACTATCTCAAACACTCGACGGGACGGACAGTATCTATGCTGGAGTCATGGGGAAGACAAGTGAGGGCACGAGATGCGTGTTCCTTTTTTCCAAGCGGCAAAGATCATACATGAAGAAAGCCAAACGCATTTTCTCTGATGCAACATTTTGTATTCCAAGGAACCTTGGTTGCCGTCAGATTCTGAACATTGTAACACTCAGAAGGAAGAGGAAACGCCATGTGGGTCTTTCAGGCTACGTGCAGTCAGTTCAATGATTATGTCTTGAACTCTCATTATCTCTAATGTTATTTGTTTGATTTGCAGATTATTCCACTTGGGTCTGTCTTGATGCAGTCGAAATCGAGGGAATGTTATAGAGTTGCTGTGAGGGGGCTGAAGCAACTTCAACCCCTATTTAACTCTACCGACATCATGTGTGATTTCGAGCCAGCTGAACAAGGGGCGTATGGTGATGAATTTCCCACTGCAGAGAGACATGGATGCCACTACCATTATACAGCTGTAAGTATCAAGGTTAGCTGCCTCCTGCTTCACTGCACAGAAATGACTACTTTTAGTATCAGAAATGTTTTGTGGACGGTCGTATTGGGTTCTGTATGACGTGTTTTCCTTTGTTTTTTTTTTAGGACATTTGTAACTATGTGAAGAACATTAGGCTGGGGCCACTACTGCAGGAAAATGCTCAGGCGGACAGCATTGTGCGCTCGCTGTGTGCTCTCCCTTTCCTTAAGAAGGAGAACATAATTCAAGAATTTGAGGCAGTGTTGGCAAGGGCACAGAGGCAAGGGTTAGTGCAGCTCACACCAGTGTTCGATTATTACATACGCACCTGGTTGCCTCCGTATCGGCTTAGGGTGCTGTCTGTCTACAACCAGCCTGATCGCACTTCAAATGCAGATGAATCATACAACCGTTCGCTCAAGGTGGAGGTGAAACGGTCACATCCAAATGTGTTTCAATTAGTCGGTATGCAGAAAAAGTTGGCATTCCATCTCAAATGTTACATAACTAGACGCAATGTTCAACTCTTTTCCATGCGTTCTTTCTCCATACAGGTGCTTGTGTGAGACTAGAAGACATCTGCCACCTGGACTTGATGGTCTTGGCGGATGGAGGAAGCCCCAGTGTTCAAAGGAGAGCCAGCTGCCTCTGGAATGATGCGAAGATTGCTGGTCACATTGAGGACCTTGAGCTCGGAGACATTAGCATTGACACATTCCTGAGGAGAGCATCGAGGCGCATTCAGGGAGTATACAACGAAGTCCTTCACTAGGCTCATCATGTGCGATTGATTTCGTTTCATTTATTGATTGTGTTTTATTTAGCAATGGAATCCATTGTGTGTACCATGGTCAAACATCAAAGATACTCTTCATACCAGCTTGTCCATTTTTTCTTTAAGTCTCAGTCTCAGTCTCATATTACTGATGGTCTGACAAAGTGGCCTAATTCCATTTTAACAAATTTTACATGCGAGCTATTTTTTTGTTCACGGAAAATTTACAAGATAAATGCAAGAGATAAATAAGGCAAACTATGGAAAAGGTTTTAGGGTCAGTAATGAAACATGCATTTTAATCTAAAATTGTATTTAAGAGTGAGTTTAATCAATGTTATTACATGATCATAATAGCATGTAATTTTCTGGTTTGTGACAAGTGGCGTATAATCAGGTTTGGATGAAATTACGCCACTTTCTCAGACTAAAATTTGAAAATGCGCACCAGTATTAGAATATGCGCTTCTTTGTCAGGTCATGATGTTAATACACGACTTTGATTGGCTGGAGTTTAAGGGATGGAATCGCGCCAGTATCTCAGAGCTGTTATGTAAAAATGCTACCGGGTTTGTTTTGCTCTGACTACACATTAATTAGTGGACTGTTCTGATGTCGTGCACAACACCAAAGCAGTCTCTTAAAGATATACTTCTTTTTTTTGTTGAAGTAAAAGTTCAAGTTTTTCTGTTAAAGTATACTTCTAACATACACCTCTCATGTTTTCCTTGCATCTGTCACATCACTGATATGTAATTTTGTCAGAATTGTATTTTTGTTGTTAAAGTATACTTGAATAGTAGTGCATATCAAACATATACCTCTTGTGTTTTCCTTGCATCTGTCACATCACTGATATGTAATTTTGTCAGAATTGTATTTTTGTTGTGAAAGTATACTTGAATAATAGTGCATATCAAACATACACCTCTCGTGTTTTCCTTGCATTTGTACCTAATTTATTTCATTATTACTTGTTTGTCAGTGAGGCTTGAGGCAGAACACATTGCGGTCAAAGAAATACAAAGCAATGAGAAGAAGATACTTGAAATATAGAGATACAAATGATAGATACATCAAAACTCTCAATTACAAGGGAAGTGCAACATCATAGACAGGGAAAGTTTATAACGCCTCATATTGAACAGTAATCGCTTATCTTATATGGTTCAAGCTCAATCAAGAAAGATTTAAGCCTACTTTTGAAAATCATGAAGCTTTTACTACAACAATTGTCTCTTTTGAGGTGATTAAAAAAATACTACCTACAACGAAAGGGTGACATTTGGCAAATTTATATTATTTAAAAGATAAAAACCAAAGTGCTGGATGACCAACAAAATTAATAAAATATTTTGTGGAAATTAAATAGTTTTAAATTTAATTTTGTTCATCATTGTTGTTCTCTTGATTATTGCGTGCACATGTATGTGTAGGGGGGGGGGGTCCCTAGGGGATATTTTAGTGAAATGAGGAGGATGGGCTATAGAATGTATTTTTATAAAAATATTTGTATTCTAACCCCATTTTCGCATTGCCTGCATAGGTACGTGCGTTCCTCAGGTTCCTTAAGGTACGTACCCCTATGGGGCTACAGGTTCCTTAAGGCACCTGAGGGACGAAAGTACCTTTGGGGTCTCAGATGTCCCTTAGGGACCTCCTGTTCCTTCAGTACCTATAGGACCTTTTCGGCCAGGAAATTTTCCCCTATACCTATCAGTATGGATATCATTTCTACTTCTGGTATTATAGCCATGTATCTCACCATTCTTAACAATATTAAGAGGGTGAGATACAACACACAAGTTACATTGGACTACATATAGAGCACAGGGATAGGAAGTAGGCCTAGGGTTCTAAATTTACCTTTGCATGAAGAGTCTTTTTCAGCTGTTAACATGATTCTTAAGGAGACTTTTTTTAATCTAAAAATATAATCAAGATCATTTATAGAAGCACTACCCTATGCAGAGGTGCAACAGCTAATATGAGAGTAGACAAAGGCATAAAACAGTTGATAGTTTACTAGCAACGGAGTGAATATGAGTCTTCCAGTTTAAATAATTATCAAAGTGGATACCCAGAAATTTAGAAGTACCAGAATCTCTAATGTTAACATCATTGACATCGATAGAAAAATCGTTATCGCTGCATTTCTGGTAGTCCCGGCATTAGTAGTGAAATTAATTTGTTCTTGTTTCCTACTGTAGCTGGATTTATTACTTATTGATGACTTTCCAAGTTTTCTTTGATACATTGTCAAATCTTGCTATTTTCACATTATTCCAGTCAATCTTACTTTTCCTGAGTATCCTATGATATTTAATTCTTAATTGATTAATGGTCTCAAGTTTGATGTTCAGGCCATTAGAAGATTTATATAAATCTGTAGCTACGTCCTACAATGTCCTCAGCATAGGCATTGGTGTTCCTTGCGGGAAAGAGGATGAAAAAAAAAATAAAAAAAATCACTGACAAATCAGGGTTCACAGTTTATAAAAAATGAACATCTGCAATTACACTTCTGAAATTTACTGCAGAACACGCTGGATACAACCAGCCAGTGACCAAATGAGAGTGGTGGGGAAAAAATCTGTTCTCTCTCTCCCGCCATCTGGAAAACAGAGAGAGCACCAACATCAGTACAAGAAAATGCCGAATTAAAAGAATAAGCAGAGTAATAATGCACCTTATTATCTTAATCACCTTAGCAATTCAGGCGCGATAGAAATCTGAGACAATGACTGGGAGCATCATCGATCAGCATAGCCTGGACAGGTCATAAGTAGTACAAACAAATGGAGTAGATCTGAGAACACATGTAATGCTCAGGACATTTACCTTGCAAGTTGCCACCAACACAGAAACAGCAGAAAATCCAGATGGTATACTGCAGAACGGCAGAACCACCTTAGAATGAAGATGATCGATTTTGAGCCTCCAAGCAGGTGCAACCTTGAAACACAGGCAGCATATTATTTTAAGCACACATTGTTTTCTTGGTCTTATAACATCAATAACCATACCACTTCCAGATCACGTGTAAGCAAAAAAATGCATTCAATACATGCCATGCTATTTCATACCACAAAGATTCATTCACAACATGGAGACACAGAAACTACATCAATCTTCCACTGTACATCCATCCAAGGGCCACGTAAAGGGCAAATAACCCCAAGTTTATCAAGACATAACATTCAAAACCCACTTCATGCAGAAAGCAGATGCTGGAAGCAGTATACCATTCACAACATGCAGTACTACACACACATCCAAACTCCTGGAAACAACAATAGCAACAAAAACAACATGAAGTGCATGCCATGCAGAGAGGAACTGATGGAGAAAAGTGAACATGCAAACTACACTAACACAGGATTCTACACAAACATAGCAGCATGCGTAAAGTTCAAAAATACGTATCTGTGATTTTGGGAAGCAGTGGGATTGGCGCCTCACGTCCCTGCTGTGAAGTCGGATCCTGCCTGTTACCTGCCAGCAAGAATAACTCTTGGTGCTGCATCAGTTAAAAATTCTACTCTCCACCCATTGATGGCATGCACAAGGACCCACAATGACATTTTCACAACTCTAAGCGTGTCACTTCATAGAGATGCACGAAGTAACCAACCAATTGAAAACAGTAATACTGAAGCAAAGAAACAATAGAAAAATTATAAGCAATTATGCCATGCACATGCCAAATAGCAGAAATACCATGCAAATTGCAAGCAGGCTGCACTAAAATATTCATGCTGATTGTGTAGATGCTCCTCGTAGTAGCAATTATTACTAGCAGAACATTAACATGATACAAACATGCATCAACATGCACCATTACAAGCAGAAGCAACAAATTAATATGACTGGACCAGCAAGAAGTAAGAGTATTCTGCTGGCATCAGACTTGTGTGTTCAAGATACTCCGCAAACATTACAGAATATTCCAGATTCTGTGATAAGTAAATTGGCACAGCAGTTGTCAATACCAAAGTTAGGCTATGAAAACTCTAATTGAGCAAAGCGAGAAATACTAAGAAATAAAGTATACATCAAGTCCAGATAATGAACACTGCGGGGCATGTGTTAAAACACTGCTAACTCTCTTGAACTGAACAAAACCTTTCAAAGGATGGGAGCAGGGGAGAGGAAAGGTCATACAGTTATCCTCAGCATGCTGTGAGATTAGCTGTTACTTGCTATTCCTCCCCAATGCTGCAAAAGCATACAAGCCGCATACAAAGATGAGCATGCTGACCACGTTAAGTATAACAACACTAAGCCAAGCAACCACATAAATAAATAATCGTTACTTCACATGCATCCCTGATCTACAGCATAATGAGGCAGGGGTACGACTCATGCTCACAAGCCATGCAAGAAGGAAACGAACCCTCAGATAAAAGAGCACATGCCATGCCATGCTTGCACTTCATGGGCACAACCACACAGCCCCACTAATATAGCAAGCACAACTCATGAGAATCAAAATGCAAAGAACTACTATCACATCATGCAATCATGCGACAAGCTCTTGGCATAGACATTCACAAATCAAAGCAAGCAGATGCAACCTCCCATGCAGCCACCCATGCACACAGTGCAGATATAATGGGGAGGAACAACAAGTAGTGCAGTTGATCGAAGGTTGCAGCACACAGACGCACAGAGCGATGAGTTCAAGTCCACATCTGGAGTGAAGGGAGAGATTCCAGTCTTGTCCTTGCTACGCATGGCACCCAGAATCCGGCATCAAGTGGGACATTGAGGGCACTCGGACGCACCTAGTGAGAACAGGAGCCCCTGGGAAAGGCAGACGCATAAAATGTTAAAGAGACACCTCAAGCAAGTACTAATTTCTTGTACGGGACATTTAATTTGGGTGGGCGCTTACCTAGTGGTACGGACACGATCCTTGCATTGCAGTCAGCCTCGGGTACGTAGAACCAGAGTCTGAAGTTCTTCTGCGAACAGTACGAAAACAACCAAATCATGAGCCAGGAACACACGAGTGAAAATGTCCAGACACAAGGGCACGAATAAAGGATGCAGCACATTCTATAACACAAAAATCTTCGACTCGCAGCACACATGAGCAGAGAGAACAAAGCTCTGTTGAAAATTTCTCTACATTAGGCAGGTTTCAGTCATTTGCCTCATCACATACCGCTCAATCGCAACACGTCGCCCAAAACCAACCTTGACGAGTGTCGATGGGATCTGACTATCCCAGAACAGCACACGGCAAACAAATCCTAAACGCCAAGGCGACGTAGAAGACAATCGGCGTTCGTGGACATCTTCCTTCTCCTATAACCACCTATAACCTGCGAAAACACACTCCATTAGGTTTCGTCACAAACCACCAAATTGAATGAAAACGCGTCTCGAGAACTAGTTAATTCCAACAATGAGCGCGAGCAAAGAGAAAGGGTTTTGAAAGCGTTACTAATCAATGAAAGCGCAGAGCAATGACGAGGCAAAACAAACAAACTATTGAAAGTGAACTGACATAACCCTCGCGCGCGTCGAAGCCACGCCAGCCGGGCCAGTGCCGTATCAGTTTCAACAATTTAAGCATTGGTATCGGTGAAAACGTTATTAAAGTTGTCAATTAAGGCACACAAACACAGACATGATACGAATCACAAACCGAGAAAACGCAGAGAGTCTCGCAGACCACCACGACTCTCCAAATGGTATAACGGTTGGACGCAGTTTTCTGAAACACATGTCGGGCAGAGATACCAGTCACAACACGCTGCAACTGTAACCCTCTAACCGTCCGGCCGGGGTTCACTTGCGAGCCTGAAAATATAATGTGACCGATATGTATTATAAAAAATAAATAAAAATAAAGGCCAAAATCTACAAAGACTCATCATAACGGTCAATATTAAGGTGCCACCCTCCTATTGGTCACTTACGTTCGTTTCCGGTCGTTATGCCCCTAACTTCTTTGCTTGCTGACGAACGAGGACGGACTGGCAGACGACAAGAAAAGAAAACGCCGTTCGGCAAAACCATAGTAGTTTAAAATTAAATATCAAACAATGACAGTTTATTGCTGTGTGTCGGGTTTGCGGAACGAATGCGAAGAGGAACCGCGGGCTTACCTTCGACGGCATCCCCACAAAGCTCCGCGAAGAGTGGAAGTGGACGACACTTCGACATTTGAAGCTAGTGACAATCCATACCAAATTGTGCAGTTCACATTTCCAGGACGACACCGTTTTCACGACAGCACGGAAATCAAACGGTGAGTGCAAAAAGATGGTATTGCCTCGAAAAGTCGAGTTTGGTCGCTCGTCCACTGTGTGCGTCGAAAGGGGCCCCTTAACCTATAAATTGCTCATTGTTTTAATTTACTTTATGTCTTGCTCCCTCAGGCATAACAAGGAACCGTTGCTTAAAGGAAGGAAGATGCCCTTCGAAGAATCTGCCTACTTTGCCATGTTTGTTTACAAGTCCAGAAGCGATCCTGGGTGAAGTTCCTGCCCTGTCAAAATGTACATATGCAGGTAAGGGTTTGTAACTGCTCATCTTTAAAACATACATGTCCTGTGTCCTACCTTGTACTTCTTGACTTATTCATGTATGTCTCTTCCGTGTTTTCTCAGGTGTCGTGACAAGTTTGCAGTGTGCGACAGGGGAATTCGATTCTCTGAAGAGTAGGCACGCAGATACGGCTGTCGAGTAAAATGACATTATGACCATGCGTAACCCTCCACCAAAGCAGATGCCTCTCTTTGGTGTGGACCTTATGACAGAAGACCAGTTGGTGCATTATACGGGTTTCAGTTGTAAACAGCTGGATCAGTTAGGGACATTACTCTTCTTGAGGAACGATCAACTTCTTTTAACTCTCATAAGGTTACGCATGAATGTTTCCTTCAAGACTCTACGAAAAACATTTCGAGTGAATCCACACTGGGATTCGAGAGTGTTTCATGATTGGCTTCTTATGATGCACCTACTTTTCAAAGAGATGTGTTTCGACTTTGCTCCAACCTATATCCAGGATGTAACCACACAGTTGAGGAACCATTTTGCCATAACTAGTGACCTCTGTGTGGACCAACCACTAAGGAAGGAGATTCTGTCTGTCATTGCATGTCTGCATCAATTTTCTGAAAAGAAACTGAACAAGAATGTAATGTTGAATTTCAAAACAATGTACCCCAACACAGCAGTTGGTTGTGGGCTCAGTGATGTGGTTTCTCATGGGTTTGGTCTGGAATGGATGCATTTATATTGTGTTATGTAGAATTTTAAAAATTAGTTAACATTTGCAGTTGTAATGAGACATAACAGAATGGAGGGATGGGGCAAATGGAACAATGATGATTTTGTTTTATGTATCGATACCTGTTTGTGTGCTAGTATATTTAACAAATTTAGTGTTTAGGATTTCTCTTGTTCTGCTACTGTGTAATGAAATATGTAGGTATTGATTTCCATCCTCACTCTTAAATTATTGTATTTCAAAGTTTGTTCAGATTGAATTTTAAAACAACTTCATTTGTATTTTCCTTCTCATGCGTAGGCTAGGAGTTGGTATTGGAATCCATGAATATAATTTGAGCATTGGTTAAATAACAGTCCAAAACATGATTAATTTTCCAACTAATATTACACACACACACACACACACACACACATTCCAATGTCATACCTGTTATGAAAATAGTCACGTGAAGTCGCATCATGGTACTGGAAACCATTAAGTAAAAGAAAGCCAGCTTTAACTTTTGCTTAGTATTGACATTAGTTATATTCAAATTTTAATTTTGAGAATCCTCTTCAAGAACCTTAAAGTTATTGAACTAGCACAAAACTTAAAGTATGAAATTAATAGGAAGCCTGAAAAATTCATGAATCTGATGCAAGACATATCATCTAAAGCCTCACAAGAAATTAACTTTACATACTTCATCCGAAGTTCATCAAAGGTACCTGACTTTTAAATGCTGCGATAGTACTGACACGAAGACAGATTGCATCACAAATATAAGGAAAGACAGGCACTTCTTGCAATTATGAATACAGCAGAATAGATGACTATGACAAATACACTAAATGAACCCAGAGAGGAAATAATCATTTTACCACGATACACAGAGGGCAAGAGATGAGGTCGATGCCACCCCATGCACTCTGCATCATTGATTACCACATATTCATGCAATATGGAAAGATATTAACGCCAGTTAAAACACCGGTTTTTAAAACACTTTAAATGTTGAGTTCTCATCACACATGTCAGCATAGTCAGGTGTATCAATCTATGTGATTTTGATATGGCAGTACCAACTGACTGAAAAGTGGCCCAAAACAAGGCTAAGGAAGGAAGAGGACCCTGTCCCCTTTATCCGGGCGCTGATGGTGAGGGATGGTGAAAATTGTAGTGGTGGCATCAGAACACGGCGTTTGTGGATGGAAACTTAGGATGGGATGGCAAGGCGCAATACTACGTGCCATTTGAAGTACACGGGATCAAACCGCTCCATAAGCCTCAACATGCGTTTATACTCTTCCCACTCACACTCCCTCTTCGCCACCATCCCCGTTGTCGGGAGTTTAAGCACACACAAGGGGCCGGGGCGCAAAGGTGGCTTGCCTACCAGTGCGTTAAGGCCAGCATAAGGGATGCATTCATTTCCATAGGGCGGAAAACTCCCAGCGCGCGGTAAACACCGGAAAACGACAGCGGGAAATCCCTCGCCTCGCAGCCCGTGGTCAGCAGGCGTTTGCGTGATTTTCCTGCACAGCGGGTATTTGAACCCGCGTCTCAGGAAGGCTCAGGCGGCTCATCTCATTACGCCGCCCAATGGAAGGCAGCAGGCACTAACTGACCCTGACTTCACAAGTACTTCGGTCAATCCCAGCACTCATGGCGCCTGTAGGGTAGGCAACATCGCCTCCTGCGTTACACGCCGGCCTTGCGGGTGCGGGCTTGCCTACCCTCTTCACTTGCATGCACTTCTCGTCCAGTCATTCGTAGTTGAGCTGAACATTAGTGTAGAGCCGTAGTTACGGCCTACATAGTTAAGTTGTGTAAACGGTCCAAACTGCATGAGGTCACCGATAGCGAGTCACGAGTAAGTCATACCACGCAGCCCTCACGCGGCTCTGGCCAGTCCAAGGGTCATAGGGAAGACCTCCAGCCGAGTGCACACGACACTATGGAGAAGGGCTATATAAGCGCTTGCAGCCCAGGCCTGACACCGCACTCAGACGCTCACTCAGCACCGGACTCTCTTACGCACTGGACCGCTGCTGTCCCGTCGCTCTGCGCTTTGGGACCTTTCCCTACCCGATCGCTGCCTCATTGTCAGTGGACAATGGAGAAATGTCAGAACTTAGACTAGTTAGGATTTGACTCTGTAAAGTGTTCTCGCTGTGTTGTGCATTTGAGTTCAATATATTATGCTATGCAATTGAGCTACCTTTTGAACTAATGTGTTGTGTAAACCTCATTCTACTACCACTAGTTAGAACCCCACCTCATTCATAGTCGTATGATTCTCAATGACACACCGCTACCGAGAGGCTCCATGCTACCGCTCGTTGTGAGGATTCGTATCCGCCATAGGATCCGCTCGTAGTCAGGAATTCTCAGAGGCGAACGATGACCCGGGGCCGCTAGAGGGATTCTGGTGTTAAAGAGTGGGACCTACTGGTGGGGACAACCGATCGGCTTGTGTTATCATGTGTCGCTTGTGACACCACACAGGAGTAGAGAGTGTTGCCGATGCTCAGGGGCATTCCCCAGTTCACCACGCAAACAACTCCCCTACAACTAGCAATGTCTCGTGGGGCTGGGTGACGGGGAAGCCCCAACAGCGAGCGGCACTACGGACTTGAGTAAAGTCTTCCATTCCTTAACAACGATTGAAAGATAAGGGTTCAAATACCGGACTGGTGGTATGAAGGGCAGGTAACGGACATACTTGCCTGATTTATACATAGGTTTTGTTTGGCTTACTGTCTACATTCGGTGTCAACCCTGCGGGATGGGTATTTGAACGCGTTCGGAACCCAACGAAACTAAACTCAGAAACTCAGTCGGCCCGCATGCGGGTTACGAGACACATACGTGTGATTACGATATCGTCCTTTAAGTCCATCTACGACATGACGTCGCCCATCAAGTACTTCTGAAATGGCAAACGGAGACGCCGAGCGCCTGCGAATCCGAGGCTAGGCCTGCCCGCACAACGTACGTGCATGCACAAGTCGCGGCTGCCTACCCAGCAGGCGCCCCTGGCCAAATTATAGGTTTCCGCTTGCGGCAATAGCGTTAACGTACTGAATAGATGATCCCTATTGTCGCATGCACAAACCTGATTCGGCCGCAATGTGAGCAACAATGGCGCCTGCGAGGTAGGCAACCTGGACTAAAGCATGCTCTTGTGTCGTGCGGGCTGGCCTACCCGACCATTCGCAGGCGCTCGTCTTTGATGTTCGCGTGTCGAGCTCAGCAAAACTTGGGCGTACTTGAAAAGGCGTGCACAACTTGCGCCATCGGTTTTGGGCCACATTTTGACGATTTTGACACCTCTCCTCCCCCCGGTTGTCATTGTTCACACATTTCCTCCTACCCCTGTCAAATGGCGTAGGATTTTACTCGTTCTTTGCTGCTACCACTTTACTACTTATACGTCACGTAGAAGCAAAAATTTACGAGTGGTGCGCTCGGCCTGTCTGTCAGAAACAAAACAAAACAAAAAATCCCGCGGTAAACACCGAAGAATGCGGAAGAACGTCGTAGTGGCGAGCCCCTCCTGCGAAGTATGCTTCTTGTTGCCCGCCACACACGGGTGTGGTGCGTGTCAGCCTACCCGGCGGGCGTTCACTTGCCTTCATTGTCCTCCCTGCAGGAAATGCACGCCAACAGCATTCCAGACCAGTTGTGAACCCGGGTTCAAATACCTACTCGTGAATATCACAGAATATGTGAGTATCGAGTGGTGATATTGGACATTACAATGGTCACTTGCCTTTAACTTTGAATTAAAAGGTCGGACAATTTCAGGTCGGACAAAAAAAAATCGCTTTTCCGGAGGGCGTCCGAAATGCCGAGGTCGGACAATCGCAGGTCGTACAAGCGTTATAGACCCCTGAAAGTGTCCTCGGGGCCATGTCGAGGTGACTCAAGAAAAATGTGTAAAATGCAACGAAGAGTATCATGTGGAACATGGCTTCACAAACTTGCAAGATTCCATCACCTTCTGGATGGGTGATGAGAAGAATTGCAGGAATGATGGATGCAAGGAGAAGGCAACGCCGCATTGCATCATGAGCAATCTGCTCATTGTCGACACTAACACAGCGACTGCGCCAAACCAGCAAGTGCCGCTGACTGACATCCCAGAACGGTCAACAATCTGCGGTATTAACTACCGCCTTATTGGTACAGTGGCACACAGACCACGGCATTACGTGGCATACGTGCGGAGAATGTCAGGGCAGTAGGAATTGTATGACGATATTGCTAAGAAGGTTCAAAAAAACATCAAGACCAGTACAGTAGTAAAACCAGAACTCGTATTGTACTACAGCAATGCACCAACTGACTCAAACTAAAATTTCTTGTTAACATGTTACGCAATGCAATGTTACTTTTACACTTTGACATCAGCGTCAGACAGTGCCAAAGATGTGCCAGATAAGATTTATTAGTAATAAGAAAATGTTAATGTGAATAATTTTTTTAAAGTTTTTTTTTTTTTAATTGTTTACTGAGGTACTTTTATGTACAAAGACTGATCAATATTTTTAAGTCTTATGACCTCGTTTTATTGCCACTTAAGTGCCACGGGACATTTTTTTTTTGAAAATTAGTAACTGCGTAATTTTTTTTTTTAACTCCTATCTCTTTAGAAGTTTGCCGCGCCCGCAAACAGTACACAGCGCGCAATGTGAGGTTTAAACCAGTCATTCACTTGGAACAAACTCGGAACAATGTAAAACAGGTCAAACTCGGTCAAGAACTTTGGTAATTTTTTTTTCTTTTATTCCTACTAACTTTTTAGAAGTTGGCCGCGCCCGCAAACAGCACACAGCGCGCAATTTGTGGTTTAAACTAGTCTTGCACTTGGAACAAACTCAGAACAATATAGAACAGTTCAAATTTGGTAGAGAACTGTAGTCAAAAAATATTTTTAACCCTTATTATCTCTTGAGAAGTTGGCCGCGCCCGCAGGATGTAGACAGTGCGCAATGTGAGGTTTAAACTAGTTTTGCACTTGGAACAAACTCGGAACAATAAAGAACAGGTCAAACTCAGTCGAGAACTGTGGTAATTTTTTTTTTTTTTACTCCTATCTCTTTAGAAGTTGGCCGCGCCCGCAAACAGTACACAGCGCGCAATGTGAGGTTCAAACCAGTCTTGCACGTGAAACAAACTCGGAACAATATAGAACAGGTCAAACTCGGTCGAGAACTGTAGTTAAAAATATATATAACCCTTATTATCTCTTCAGAAGTTGGCCGCGCCCACAGGCAGTACACAGCGCGCAATGTGAGGTTTAAACTAGTCTTGCACTTGGAACAAACTCTGAACAATATAGAACAGGTCAAACTCAGTCGAGAACTGTGGTAATTTTTTTTTCTTTTACTCCTATCTCTTAAGAAGTTGGCTGCGCCCGCAAACAGTACACAGCGCGCAATGTGAGGTTTAAACTAGTTTTGCACGTGAAACAAACTCGGAACAATATAGAACAGGTCAAACTCGGTCGAGAACTTTGGTAATTTTTTTTTTTTTTCACTCCTACTAACTCTTTAGAAGTTGGCCGCGCCCGCAAACAGTACACAGCGCGCAATGTGAGGTTTAAACTAGTCTTGCACTTGGAACAAACTCGGAACAATAAAGAACAGGTCAAACTCAGTCGAGAACTGTGGTAATTTTTTTTTTTTTTAACTCCTATCTCTTTAGAAGTTGGCCGCGCCCGCAAACAGTACACAGCGCGCAATGTGAGGTTCAAACCAGTCTTGCACTTGGAACAAACTCAGAACAATATAGAACAGGTCAAACTCGGTCGAGAACTGCAGTTAAAAATATATATAACCCTAATTATCTCTTGACAAGTTGGCCGCGCCCGCAGGCAGGACACAGCGCACAATTTGAGGTTTAAACTAGTCTTGCACTTGGAACAAACTCGGAACAATACGGGACAGTTCAAATTTGGTAGAGAACTGTAGTCAAATAACATAAATAACCGTTATCAACGCTTTAGAAGTTGGCCGCACCCGCAAGCAGTACACAGCGCGCAATGTGAGGTTTAAACTAGTCTTGCACTTGGAACAAACTCTGAACATTATGGAACAGTTCAAATTTGGTAGAGAACTGTAGTCAAAAAATATTTTTAACCCTTATTAACTCTTTTGAAGTTGGCTGTGCCCGCAGGCAGTACACAGCGCGCAATGTGAGGTTTAAACTAGTTTTGCACGTGAAACAAACTCGGAACAATATAGAACAGGTCAAACTCGGTCGAGAACTGTAGTTAAAAATATATATAACCCTTATTATCTCTTCAGAAGTTTGCCGCGCCCGCAGGCAGTACACAGCGCGCAATGTGAGGTTTAAACTAGTCTTGCACTTGGAACAAACTCCGAACAATATGGAACAGTTCAAATTTGGTAGAGAACTGTAGTCAAAAAAATATTTTTAACCCTTATTAACTCGTTTGAAGTTGGCCGTGCCCGCAGGCTGTAGACAGTGCGCAATGTGAGGTTTAAACTAGTTTTGCACTTGGAACAAACTCGGAACAATAAAGAACAGGTCAAACTCAGTCGAGAACTGTGGTAATTTTTTTTTTTAACTCCTATCTCTTTAGAAGTTTGCCGCGCCCGCAAACAGTACACAGCGCGCAATGTGAGGTTCAAACTAGTCTTGCACTTGGAACAAACTCAGAACAATATAGAACAGGTCAAACTCGGTCGAGAACTGTAGTTAAAAATATATATAACCCTTATTATCTCTTCAGAAGTTTGCCGCGCCCGCAGGCAGTACACAGCGCGCAATGTGAGGTTTAAACTAGTCTTGCACTTGGAAAACAAACTCCGAACAATATAGAACAGGTCAAACTCGGTCGAGAACTGCAGTTAAAAATATATATAACCCTAATTATCTCTTGACAAGTTGGCCGCGCCCGCAGGCAGGACACAGCGCACAATTTGAGGTTTAAACTAGTCTTGCACTTGGAACAAACTCGGAACAATACGGGTCAGTTCAAATTTGGTGGAGAACTGTAGTCAAATAACATAAATAACCGTTATCCGCTTTAGAAGTTGGCCGCACCCGCAAGCAGTACACAGCGCGCAATGTGAGGTTTAAACTAGTCTTGCACTTGGAACAAACTCGGAACAATGTAGAGCAGTTCATACTTGGTAGAGAACTGTAGTCAAAAAACATAAATAACCGTTATCAACGCTTTAGAATTTGGCCGCACCCGCAAGCAGTACACAGCGCGCAATGTGAGGTTTAAACTAGTTTTGCACGTGAAACAAACTCGGAACAATATAGAACAGGTCAAACTCGGTCGAGAACTTTAGTAATTTTTTTTTCTTTTACTCCTACTAACTCTTTTAAAGTTGGCCGTGCCCGCAGGCAGTACACAGCGCGCAATGTGAGGTTTAAACTAGTTTTGCACGTGAAACAAACTCGGAACAATATAGAACAGGTCAAACTCGGTCGAGAACTGTAGTTTAAAATATATATAACCCTTATTATCTCTTCAGAAGTTTGCCGCGCCCGCAGGCAGTACACAGCGCGCAATGTGAGGTTTAAACTAGTCTTGCACTTGGAACAAACTCTGAACAATATGGAACAGTTCAAATTTGGTAGAGAACTGTAGTCAAAAAATATTTTTTTTTTTTTCCCTTATTAACTCTTTTGAAGTTGGCCGTGCCCGCAGGCAGTACACAGCGCGCAATGTGAGGTTTAAACTAGTTTTGCACTTGGAACAAACTCGGAACAATATAGAACAGGTCAAACTCGGTCGAGAACTGTGGTAATTTTTTTTTTTTTAACTCCTACTCTTTAGAAGTTGGCCGCGCCCGCAAACAGTACACAGCGCGCAATGTGAGGTTTAAACCAGTCTTGCACTTGGAACAAACTCGGAACAATGTAGAACAGTTCATATTTGGTAGAGAACTGTAGTCAAATAACATAAATAACCGTTATCAACGCTTTAGAAGTTGGCCGCACCCGCAAGCAGTACACAGCGCGCAATGTGAGGTTTAAACTAGTCTTGCACTTGGAACAAACTCTGAACATTATGGAACAGTTCAAATTTGGTAGAGAACTGTAGTCAAAAAATATTTTTAACCCTTATTAACTCTTTTGAAGTTGGCCGTGCCCGAAGGCAGTACACAGCGCGCAATGTGAGGTTTAAACTAGTTTTGCACGTGAAACAAACTCGGAACAATATAGAACAGGTCAAACTCGGTCGAGAACTTTAGTAATTTTTTTTTCTTTTACTCCTACTAACTCTTTTGAAGTTGGCCGTGCCCGCAGGCAGTACACAGCGCGCAATGTGAGGTTTAAACTAGTTTTGCACGTGAAACAAACTCGGAACAATATAGAACAGGTCAAACTCGGTCGAGAACTGTAGTTAAAAATATATATAACCCTTATTATCTCTTCAGAAGTTTGCCGCGCCCGCAGGCAGTACACAGCGCGCAATGTGAGGTTTAAACTAGTCTTGCACTTGGAACAAACTCCGAACAATATGGAACAGTTCAAATTTGGTAGAGAACTGTAGTCAAAAAAATATTTTTAACCCTTATTAACTCGTTTGAAGTTGGCCGTGCCCGCAGGCTGTAGACAGTGCGCAATGTGAGGTTTAAACTAGTTTTGCACTTGGAACAAACTCGGAACAATAAAGAACAGGTCAAACTCAGTCGAGAACTGTGGTATTTTTTTTTTTTTTTTAACTCCTATCTCTTTAGAAGTTGGCCGCGCCCGCAAACAGTACACAGCGCGCAATGTGAGGTTCAAACCAGTCTTGCACTTGGAACAAACTCAGAACAATATACAACAGGTCAAACTCGGTCGAGAACTGCAGTTAAAAATATATATAACCCTGATTATCTCTTGACAAGTTGGCCGCGCCCGCAGGCAGGACACAGCGCACAATTTGAGGTTTAAACTAGTCTTGCACTTGGAACAAACTCGGAACAATACGGGACAGTTCAAATTTGGTAAAGAACTGTAGTCAAATAACATAAATAACCGTTATCAACGCTTTAGAAGTTGGCCGCACCCGCAAGCAGTACACAGCGCGCAATGTGAGGTTTAAACTAGTCTTGCACTTGGAACAAACTCTGAACATTATGGAACAGTTCAAATTTGGTAGAGAACTGTAGTCAAAAAATATTTTTAACCCTTATTAACTCTTTTGAAGTTGGCTGTGCCCGCAGGCAGTACACAGCGCGCAATGTGAGGTTTAAACTAGTTTTGCACTTGAAACAAACTCGGAACAATATAGAACAGGTCAAACTCGGTCGAGAACTTTGGTAATTTTTTTTTCTTTTACTCCTACTAACTCTTTAGAAGTTGGCCGCGCCCGCAAACAGTACACAGCGCGCAATGTGAGGTTTAAACCAGTCTTGCACTTGGAACAAACTCGGAACAATGTAGAACAGTCAAATTTGGTAGAGAACTGTAGTCAAATAACATAAATAACCCTTATTTCGCTTTAGAAGTTGGCCGCACCCGCAAGCAGTACACAGCACGCAATGTGAGGTTTAAACTAGTCTTGCACTTGGAACAAACTCGGAACAATATAGAACAGTTCATATTTGGTAGAGAACTGTAGTCAAAAAACATAAATAACCGTTATTAACTCTTTTGAAGTTGGCCGTGCCCGCAGGCAGTACACAGCGCGCAATGTGAGGTTTAAACTAGTCTTGCACTTGGAACAAACTCTGAACATTATGGAACAGTTCAAATTTGGTAGAGAACTGTAGTCAAAAAATATTTTTAACCCTTATTAACTCTTTTGAAGTTGGCCGTGCCCGCAGGCAGTACACAGCGCGCAATGTGAGGTTTAAACTAGTTTTGCACGTGAAACAAACTCGGAACAATAAAGAACAGGTCAAACTCGGTCGAGAACTGTAGTCAAAAAACATTTTTTTTTTTACCCTTATCAACTCTTTAGAAGTTGGCCGCACCCGCAAGCAGTACACAGCGCGCAATGTGAGGTTTAAACTAGTCTTGCACTTGGAACAAACTCGGAACAATATAGAACAGGTCAAACTTGGTCGAGAACTGTAGTCAAAAACATATATAACCGTTATCAACTCTTTAGAAGTTGGCCGCACCCGCAAGCAGTACACAGCGCGCAATGTGAGGTTTAAACTAGTCTTGCACTTGGAACAAACTCTGAACAATATGGAACAGTTCAAATTTGGTAGAGAACTGTAGTCAAAAAATATTTTTAACCCTTATTAACTCTTTTGAAGTTGGCCGTGCCCGCAGGCAGTACACAGCGCGCAATGTGAGGTTTAAACTAGTTTTGCACGTGAAACAAACTCGGAACAATAAAGAACAGGTCAAACTCAGTCGAGAACTGTTGGTAATTTTTTTTTCTTTTAACTCCTACTAACTCTTTAGAAGTTGGCCGCGCCCGCAAACAGTACACAGCGCGCAATGTGAGGTTTAAACTAGTCTTGCACTTGGAACAAACTCAGAACAATATAGAACAGGTCAAACTCGGTCGAGAACTGTAGTTAAAAATATATATAACCCTCATTATCTCTTGAGAAGTTGGCCGCGCCCGCAGGCAGGACACAGCGCACAATTTGAGGTTTAAACTAGTCTTGCACTTGGAACAAACTCGGAACAATATGGAACAGTTCAAATTTGGAGAGAACTGTAGTCAAAAAATATTTTTAACCCTTATTAACTCGTTTGAAGTTGGCCGTGCCCGCAGGCTGTACACAGCGCGCAATGTGAGGTTTAAACTAGTTTTGCACTTGGAACAAACTCGGAACAATAAAGAACAGGTCAAACTCAGTCGAGAACTGTGGTAATTTTTTTTTTTTTACTCCTATCTCTTTAGAAGTTGGCCGCGCCCGCAAACAGTACACAGCATCGCAATGTGAGGTTTAAACCAGTCTTGCACTTGGAGCAAACTCGGAACAATGTAGAACAGTTCATATTTGGTAGAGAACTGTAGTCAAAAAACATAAATAACCGTTATCAACTCTTAAGAAGTTGGCCGCGCCCGCAGGCAGTACACAGCGCGCAATGTGAGGTTTAAACTAGTCTTGCACTTGGAACAAACTCTGAACATTATGGAACAGTTCAAATTTGGTAGAGAACTGTAGTCAAAAAATATTTTTAACCCTTATTAACTCTTTTGAAGTTGGCCGTGCCCGAAGGCAGTCCACAGCGCGCAATGTGAGGTTTAAACTAGTTTTGCACGTGGAACAAACTCGGAACAATATAGAACAGGTCAAATTCGGTCGAGAACTGTGGTAGTTTTTTTTTCTTTACTCCTACTAACTCTTTAGAAGTTGGCTGCACCCGCAAACAGTACACAGCGCGCAATGTGGAGTTTAAACTAGTCTTGCACTTGGAACAAACTCAGAACAATATAGAACAGGTCAAACTCGGTCGAGAACTGTAGTTAAAAAAATATATAACCCTCATTATCTCTTGAGAAGTTGGCCGCGCCCGCAGGCAGGACACAGCGCACAATTTGAGGTTTAAACTAGTCTTGCACTTGGAACAAACTCGGAACAATACGGAACAGTTTAAATTTGGTAGAGAACTGTCAAAAACATGACCGTTATCAACTCTTTAGAAGTTGGCCGCACCCGCAAGCAGTACACAGCGCGCAATGTGAGGTTTAAACTAGTTTTGCACTTGGAACAAACTCGGAACAATGTAGAACAGTTCATGTTTGGTAGAGAACTGTAGTCAAAAAACATAAATAACCGTTATGAACGCTTTAGAAGTTAGCCGCACCCGCAAGCAGTACACAGCGCGCAATGTGAGGTTTAAACTAGTTTTGCACTTGGAACAAACTCGGAACAAAAAAGAACAGGTCAAACTCAGTCGAGAACTGTGGTAATTTTTTTTTTTTTAACTCCTATCTCTTTAGAAGTTGGCCGCGCCCGCAAACAGTACACAGCGCGCAATGTGAGGTTTAAACTAGTCTTGCACTTAGAACAAACTCTGAACATTATGGAACAGCTTAAATTTGGTAGAAACTGTAGTCAAAAAATATTTTTAACCCTTATTAACTCTTTTGAAGTTGGCCGTGCCCGCAGGCAGTACACAGCGCGCAATGTGAGGTTTAAACTAGTTTTGCACGTGAAACAAACTCGGAACAATATAGAACAGGTCAAACTCGGTCGAGAACTTTGGTAATTTTTTTTTCTTTTACTCCTACTAACTCTTTAGAAGTTGGCCGCGCCCGCAAACAGTACACATCGCGCAATGTGAGGTTTAAACTAGTCTTGCACTTGGAACAAACTCAGAACAATATAGAACAGGTCAAACTCGGTCGAGAACTGTAGTTAAAAATATATATAACCCTTATTATCTCTAAAGAAGTTGGCCGCGCCCGCAGGCAGTACACAGCGCGCAATGTGAGGTTTAAACTAGTCTTGCACTTGGAACAAACTCTGAACAATATGAAACAGTTCAAATTTGGAAGAGAACTGTAGTCAAAAAAACATTTTTAACCCTTATTAACTCGTTTGAAGTTGGCCGTGCCCGCAGGCTGTACACAGCGCGCGATGTGAGGTTTTAACTAGTTTTGCACTTGGAACAAACTCGGAACAATAAAGAACAGGTCAAACTCAGTCGAGAACTGTGGTAATTTTTTTTTTTTTAACTCCTATCTCTTTAGAAGTTGGCCGCGCCCGCAAACAGTACACAGCGCGCAATGTGAGGTTTAAACCAGTCTTGCACTTGGAGCAAACTCGGAACAATGTAGAACAGTTCATATTTGGTAGAGAACTGTAGTCAAAAAACATAAATAACCGTTCTCAACGCTTTAGAAGTTGGCCGCACCCGCAAGCAGTACACAGCGCGCAATGTGAGGTTTAAACTAGTCTTGCCCTTGGAACAAACTCTGAACAATATGAAACAGTTCAAATTTGGAAGAGAACTGTAGTCAAAAAAACATTTTTAACCCTTATTAACTCGTTTGAAGTTGGCCGTGCCCGCAGGCTGTACACAGCGCGCAATGTGAGGTTTTAACTAGTTTTGCACTTGGAACAAACTCGGAACAATAAAGAACAGGTCAAACTCAGTCGAGAACTGTGGTAATTTTTTTTTTTTTAACTCCTATCTCTTTAGAAGTTGGCCGCGCCCGCAAACAGTACACAGCGCGCAATGTGAGGTTTAAACCAGTCTTGCACTTGGAGCAAACTCGGAACAATGTAGAACAGTTCATATTTGGTAGAGAACTGTAGTCAAAAAACATAAATAACCGTTCTCAACGCTTTAGAAGTTGGCCGCACCCGCAAGCAGTACACAGCGCGCAATGTGAGGTTTAAACTAGTCTTGCCCTTGGAACAAACTCTGAACATCATGAAGCAGTTCAAATTTGGTAGAGAACTGTAGTCAAAAAATATTTTTAAACCTTATTAACTCTTTTGAAGTTGGCCGTGCCCGCAGGCAGTACACAGCGCGCAATGTGAGGTTTAAACTAGTTTTGCACGTAAAACAAACTCGGAACAATATAGAACAGGTCAAACTCGGTCGAGAACTGTAGTCAAAAAATATTTTTAACCCTTATTAACTCTTTTGAAGTTGGCCGTGCCCGCAGGCAGTACACAGCGCGCAATGTGAGGTTTAAACTAGTCTTGCACTTGGAACAAACTCTGAACATTATAAAACAGTTCAAATTTGGTAGAGAACTGCAGTCAAAAAATATTTTTAACCCTTATTAACTCTTTTGAAGTTGGCCGTGCCCGCAGGCAGTACACAGCGCGCAATGTGAGGTTTAAACTAGTTTTGCACGTGAAAAAAACTCGGAACAATATAGAACAGGTCAAACTCGGTCAAGAACTTTAGTAATTTTTTTTTCTTTTACTCCTACTAACTCTTTAGAAGTTGGCCGCGCCCGCAAACAGTACACAGCGCGCAATGTGAGGTTTAAACTAGTCTTGCACTTGGAACAAACTCAGAACAATATTGAACAGGTCAAACTCGGTTGAGAACTGTAGTTAAAAATATATATAACCCTTATTATCTCTTGAGAAGTTGGCCGCGCCCGCAGGCAGGACACAGCGCACAATTTGAGGTTTCAACTAGTCTTGCACTTGGAACAAACTCGGAACAATAAAGAACAAGTCAAACTCAGTCGAGAACTATGGTAATTTTTTTTTTTTTTAACTCCTATCTCTTTAGAAGTTGGCTGCGCCTGCAAACAGTACACAGCGCGCAATGTGAGGTTTAAACCAGTCTTGCACTTGGAACAAACTCGGAACAATGTAGAACAGTTCATATTTGATAGAGGACTGTAGTCAAAAAACATAATGACCGTTATCAACTCTTTAGAAGTTGGCCGCACCCGCAAGCAGTACACAGCGCGCAATGAGAGGTTTAAACTAGTCTTGCACTTGGAACAAACTCTGAACATTATGGAACAGTTCAAATTTGGTAGAGAACTGTAGTCAAAAAATATTTTTAACCCTTATTAACTCTTTTAAAGTTGGCCGTGCGCGCAGGCAGTACACAGCGCGCAATGTGAGGTTCAAACTAGTTTTGCACGTGAAACAAACTCGGAACAATAAAGAACAGTTCAAATTTGGTAGAGAACTGTAGTCAAAAAACATAATGACCGTTATCAACTCTTTAGAAGTTGGCCGTGCGCGCAGGCAGTACACAGCGCGCAATGTGAGGTTCAAACTAGTTTTGCACGTGAAACAAACTCGGAACAATAAAGAACAGTTCAAATTTGGTAGAGAACTGTAGTCAAAAAACATAATGACCGTTATCAACTCTTTAGAAGTTGGCCGTGCGCGCAGGCAGTACACAGCGCGCAATGTGAGGTTCAAACTAGTTTTGCACGTGAAAAAAACTCGGAACAATATAGAACAGGTCAAACTCGGTCGAGAACTTTAGTAATTTTTTTTTTTTTTTTTACTCCTACTAACTCTTTAGAAGTTGGCCGCGCCCGCAAACAGTACACAGCGCGCAGTGTGAGGTTTAAACTAGTCTTGCACTTGGAACAAACTCAGAACAATATAGAACAGGTCAAACTCGGTCGAGAACTGTAGTTAAAAATATATATAACACTTATTATCTCTTGAGAAGTTGGCCGCGCCCGCAGGCAGGACACAGCGCACAATTTGAGGTTTAAACTAGTCTTGCACTTGGAACAAACTCGGAACAATACAGAACAGTTCAAATTTGGTAGAGAACTGTAGTCAAAATACATTTTGACCGTTATCAACTCTTTAGAAGTTGGCCGCACCCGCAAGCAGTACACAGCGCGCAATGTGAGGTTTAAACTAGTCTTGCACTTGGAACAAACTCCGAACATTATGGAGCAGTTCAAATTTGGTAGAGAACTGTAGTCAAAAAATATTTTTATCCCTTATTAACTCTTTTGAAGTTGGCCGTGCCCGCAGGCAGTACACAGCGCGCAATGTGAGGTTTAAACTAGTTTTGCACGTGAAACGAACTCGGAACAATATAGAACAGGTCAAACTTGGTCGAGAACTTTGGTAATTTTTTTTTCTTTTACTCCTACTAACTTTTTAGAAGTTGGCCGCACCCGCAAACAGTACACAGCGCGCAATGTGAGGTTTAAACTAGTCTTGCACTTGGAACAAACTCAGAACAATATAGAACAGGTCACAACTCGGTCGAGAACTGTAGTTAAAAATATACATAACCCTTATTATCTCTTGAGAAGTTGGCCGCGCCCGCAGGCAGGACACAGCGCACAATTTGAGGTTTAAACTAGTCTTGCACTTGGAACAAACTCGGAACAATACGGAACAGTTAAAATTTGGTAGAGAACTGTAATGACCGTTATCAACTCTTTAGAAGTTGGCCGCACCCGCAAGCAGTACACAGCGCGCAATGTGAGGCTTAAACTAGTTTTGCACTTGGAACAAACTCGGAACAATGTAGAACAGTTCATGTTTGGTAGAGAACTGTAGTCAAAAAACATAAATAACCGTTATGAACGCTTTAGAAGTTAGCCGCACCCGCAAGCAGTACACAGCGCGCAATGTGAGGTTTAAACTAGTTTTGCACTTGGAACAAGTCCGGAACAAAAAAGAACAGGTCAACCTCAGTCGAGAACTGTGGTAATTTTTTTTTTTTTTAACTCCTATCTCTTTAGAAGTTGGCCGCGCCCGCAAACAGTACACAGCGCGCAATGTGAGGTTTAAACTAGTCTTGCACTTAGAACAAACTCTGAACATTATGGAACAATTTAAATTTGGTAGAAACCTGTAGTCAAAAAATATTTTTAACCCTTATTAACTCTTTTGAAGTTGGCCGTGCCCGCAGGCAGTACACAGCGCGCAATGTGAGGTTTAAACTAGTTTTGCACGTGAAACAAACTCGGAACAATATAGAACAGGACAAACTCGGTCGAGAACTTTGGTAATTTTTTTTTCTTTTACTCCTACTAACTCTTTAGAAGTTGGCCGCGCCCGCAAACAGTACACATCGCGCAATGTGAGGTTTAAACTAGTCTTGCACTTGGAACAAACTCAGAACAATATAGAACAGGTCAAACTCGGTCGAGAACTGTAGTTAAAAATATATATAACCCTTATAATCTCTTAAGAAGTTGGCCGCGCCCGCAGGCAGTACACAGCGCGCAATGTGAGGTTTAAACTAGTCTTGCACTTGGAACAAACTCTGAACAATATGAAACAGTTCAAATTTGGAAGAGAACTGTAGTCAAAAAAACATTTTTAACCCTTATTAACTCGTTTGAAGTTGGCCGTGCCCGCAGGCTGTACACAGCGCGCAATGTGAGGTTTTAACTAGTTTTGCACTTGGAACAAACTCGGAACAATAAAGAAAAGGTCAAACTCAGTCGAGAACTGTGGTAATTTTTTTTTTTTTTAACTCCTTTCTCTTTAGAAGTTGGCCGCGCCCGCAAACAGTACACAGCATCGCAATGTGAGGTTTAAACCAGTCTTGCACTTGGAGCAAACTCGGAACAATGTAGAACAGTTCATATTTGGTAGAGAACTGTAGTCAAAAAACATAAATAACCGTTCTCAACGCTTAAGAAGTTGGCCGCACTCGCAAGCAGTACACAGCGCGCAATGTGAGGTTTAAACTAGTCTTGCACTTGGAACAAACTCTGAACATTATGGGACAGTTCAAATTTGGAAGAGAACGGTAGTCAAAAAATATTTTTAACCCTTATTAACTCTTTTGAAGTTGGCCGTGCCCGCAGGCAGTACACAGCGCGCAATGTGAGGTTTAAACTAGTTTTGCACGTGAAACAAACTCGGAACAATATAGAACAGGTCAAACTTGGTCGAGAACTTTGGTAATTTTTTTTTTAACTCCTACTAACTCTTTAGAAGTTGGCTGCACCCGCAAACAGTACACAGCGCGCAATGTGAGGTTTAAACTAGTCTTGCACTTGGAACAAACTCAGAACAATATAGAACAGGTCAAACTCGGTCGAGAACTGTAGTTAAAAAAATATATAACCCTCATTATCTCTTGAGAAGTTGGCCGCGCCCGCAGGCAGGACACAGCGCACAATTTGAGGTTTAAACTAGTCTTGCACTTGGAACAAACTCGGAACAATACGGAACAGTTTAAATTTGGTAGAGAACTGTAATGACCGTTATCAACTCTTTAGAAGTTGGCCGCACCCGCAAGCAGTACACAGCGCGCAATGTGAGGCTTAAACTAGTTTTGCACTTGGAACAAACTCGGAACAATGTAGAACAGTTCATGTTTGGTAGAGAACTGTAGGCAAAAAACATAAATAACCGTTATGAACGCTTTAGAAGTTAGCCGCACCCGCAAGCAGTACACAGCGCGCAATGTGAGGTTTAAACTAGTTTTGCACTTGGAACAAGTCCGGAACAAAAAAGAACAGGTCAAACTCAGTCGAGAACTGTGGTAATTTTTTTTTTTAACTCCTATCTCTTTAGAAGTTGGCCGCGCCCGCAAACAGTACACAGCGCGCAATGTGAGGTTTAAACTAGTCTTGCACTTAGAACAAACTCTGAACATTATGGAACAGCTTAAATTTGGTAGAAACCTGTAGTCAAAAAATATTTTTAACCCTTATTAACTCTTTTGAAGTTGGCCGTGCCCGCAGGCAGTACACAGCGCGCAATGTGAGGTTTAAACTAGTTTTGCACGTGAAACAAACTCGGAACAATATAGAACAGGTCAAACTCGGTCGAGAACTTTGGTAATTTTTTTTTCTTTTACTCCTACTAACTCTTTAGAAGTTGGCCGCGCCCGCAAACAGTACACATCGCGCAATGTGAGGTTTAAACTAGTCTTGCACTTGGAACAAACTCAGAACAATATAGAACAGGTCAAACTCGGTCGAGAACTGTAGTTAAAAATATATATAACCCTTATTATCTCTAAAGAAGTTGGCCGCGCCCGCAGGCAGTACACAGCGCGCAATGTGAGGTTTAAACTAGTCTTGCACTTGGAACAAACTCTGAACAATATGAAACAGTTCAAATTTGGAAGAGAACTGTAGTCAAAAAAACATTTTTAACCCTTATTAACTCGTTTGAAGTTGGCCGTGCCCGCAGGCTGTACACAGCGCGCAATGTGAGGTTTTAACTAGTTTTGCACTTGGAACAAACTCGGAACAATAAAGAACAGGTCAAACTCAGTCGAGAACTGTGGTAATTTTTTTTTTTTTAACTCCTATCTCTTTAGAAGTTGGCCGCGCCCGCAAACAGTACACAGCGCGCAATGTGAGGTTTAAACCAGTCTTGCACTTGGAGCAAACTCGGAACAATGTAGAACAGTTCATATTTGGTAGAGAACTGTAGTCAAAAAACATAAATAACCGTTCTCAACGCTTTAGAAGTTGGCCGCACCCGCAAGCAGTACACAGCGCGCAATGTGAGGTTTAAACTAGTCTTGCCCTTGGAACAAACTCTGAACATCATGAAGCAGTTCAAATTTGGTAGAGAACTGTAGTCAAAAAATATTTTTAAACCTTATTAACTCTTTTGAAGTTGGCCGTGCCCGCAGGCAGTACACAGCGCGCAATGTGAGGTTTAAACTAGTTTTGCACGTAAAACAAACTCGGAACAATATAGAACAGGTCAAACTCGGTCGAGAACTGTAGTCAAAAAATATTTTTAACCCTTATTAACTCTTTTGAAGTTGGCCGTGCCCGCAGGCAGTACACAGCGCGCAATGTGAGGTTTAAACTAGTCTTGCACGTGAAAAAAACTCGGAACAATATAGAACAGGTCAAATTTGGTCGAGAACTTTGGTAATTTTTTTTTCTTTTACTCTAACTAACTCTTTAGAAGTTGGCCGCGCCCGCAAACAGTACACAGCGCGCAATGTGAGGTTTAAACTAGTCTTGCACTTGGAACAAACTCTGAACATTATAAAACAGTTCAAATTTGGTAGAGAACTGCAGTCAAAAAATATTTTTAACCCTTATTAACTCTTTTGAAGTTGGCCGTGCCCGCAGGCAGTACACAGCGCGCAATGTGAGGTTTAAACTAGTTTTGCACGTGAAAAAAACTCGGAACAATATAGAACAGGTCAAACTCGGTCAAGAACTTTAGTAATTTTTTTTTCTTTTACTCTTACTAACTCTCTTTAGAAGTTGGCCGCGCCCGCAAACAGTACACAGCGCGCAATGTGAGGTTTAAACTAGTCTTGCACTTGGAACAAACTCAGAACAATATTGAACAGGTCAAACTCGGTCGAGAACTGTAGTTAAAAATATATATAACCCTTATTATCTCTTGAGAAGTTGGCCGCGCCCGCAGGCAGGACACAGCGCACAATTTGAGGTTTAAACTAGTCTTGCACTTGGAACAAACTCGGAACAACACAGAACAGTTCAAATTTGGTAGAGAACTGTAGTCAAAAAACATAATGACCGTTATCAACTCTTTAGAAGTTGGCCGCACCCGCAAGCAGTAAACAGCGCGCAACGTGAGGTTTAAACTAGTCTTGCACTTGGAACAAACTCTGAACATTATGGAACAGTTCAAATTTGGTAGAGAACTGTAGTCAAAAAATATTTTTAACCCTTATTAACTCTTTTGAAGTTGGCCGTGCCCGCAGGCAGTACACAGCGCGCAATGTGAGGTTTAAACTAGTTTTGCACTTAGAACAAACTCTGAACATTATGGAACAGCTTAAATTTGGTAGAGAACTGCAGTCAAAAAATATTTTTAACCCTTATTAACTCTTTTGAAGTTGGCCGTGCCCGCAGGCAGTACACAGCGCGCAATGTGAGGTTTAAACTAGTTTTGCACGTGAAACAAACTCGGAACAATATAGAACAGGTCAAACTCGGTCGAGAACTTTGGTAATTTTTTTTTTTTTACTCCTACTAACTCTTTAGAAGTTGGCCGCGCCCGCAAACAGTACACAGCGCGCAATGTGAGGTTAAAACTAGTCTTGCACTTGGAACAAACTCAGAACAATATAGAACAGGTCAAACTCGGTCGAGAACTGTAGTTAAAAAAATATATAACCCTCATTATCTCTTGAGAAGTTGGCCGCGCCCGCAGGCAGGACACAGCGCACAATTTGAGGTTTAAACTAGTCTTGCACTTGGAACAAACTCGGAACAATACGGAACAGTTTAAATTTGGTAGAGAACTGTAATGACCGTTATCAACTCTTTAGAAGTTGGCCGCACCCGCAAGCAGTACACAGCGCGCAATGTGAGGCTTAAACTAGTTTTGCACTTGGAACAAACTCGGAACAATGTAGAACAGTTCATGTTTGGTAGAGAACTGTAGGCAAAAAACATAAATAACCGTTATGAACGCTTTAGAAGTTAGCCGCACCCGCAAGCAGTACACAGCGCGCAATGTGAGGTTTAAACTAGTTTTGCACTTGGAACAAGTCCGGAACAAAAAAGAACAGGTCAAACTCAGTCGAGAACTGTGGTAATTTTTTTTTTTTTAACTCCTATCTCTTTAGAAGTTGGCCGCGCCCGCAAACAGTACACAGCGCGCAATGTGAGGTTTAAACTAGTCTTGCACTTAGAACAAACTCTGAACATTATGGAACAGCTTAAATTTGGTAGAAACCTGTAGTCAAAAAATATTTTTAACCCTTATTAACTCTTTTGAAGTTGGCCGTAGGTTAGGTTAGGTTAGGTTAGGTTAGGTTAGGTTAGGTTAGGTTAGGTTTGGATAAGGAGAGAGTGCAATATGTTAGTCTAGGTTAGTTTTTAGGTTAGGTTTGTTTAGGTTAGGTAAGGGGAAAAAGAGAAAATTGATGTAATAGGGCAGGCAAGGAGATATAGGGGGTGTGTGATATATGTTTATAGGGTGGTTTTTGATGAGGAATTGAATGGAAGAAGTTTTAGAGTGTTTGGAGTTGATTTGGGGAAGATATTTGGAAAAATTGATGGAAAAGTGTATTGATGAGTGTGTTGGAAGAGTGTGGTGTAGAGAGGGGAAGATGAGATTGTGTTTGGTGAAAGAATTTTGTATCAGAAATATAAAAAGGATGAGATGGAATGAGTAGGTAGGATAAAGTTGTTGTTAAAATTGAAGAGTAGGATTGGGATAGGTGAATTGAATATGAGATGATTAGGTTAGGTTATTATAGGATGTGTTAATTTAGGTTGTTGATTTTTGTGATTTTAATTGATAAGAGTGGGAGGGTGTTTGTTAATATGATTGGAGTTGATGATATTGTGTATGTGTGAGGGTAAAATGAATAGTGAGTTGAAGATAAATAAATATGGAGTGTGGTAATTGAAAGATAAGAAAGTTGAAATGATTTAAAGAGAGGAAATATGTTGAGTGAGGAGAATATAAGAGACATGATAAGTTTTGAATGGAGGAGATGATGATAAGGATTGAAATAGATGAATTGAATGCAGGGTGATTAGGTTAGGTTATGAGAGGATGTTTTTTTTTAGGTTGATTTGATAAGATGATGTGTAAAGTGGGAGAAAATGAATGTTAGTGGGAATGAATTGAATTTAAGGATGGTCAGGTAGTTTATTTTTAGTTGTGATTGGTAAATGGGACAGGAGGGAAGTGTTAGGGTGGGTGGTGTGTTGTATGTGAAGAGGATGATTGATGTTGGATTTGATAAGTAATATTAAGTGATGGAGGATTTGTATTATATGTGTAAAGAAAAGGATTGAGATAGGTGAATTGAATGCAGGGTGATTAGGTTAGGTTATGAGAGGATGTTTTTTTTTAGGTTGATTTGAAAAGTGATGATAATGAATGGATGGGAGGAGGAGGGTAGTTTAAATAATTGGGAAATGGGAGTTGGAGTTGAAAAATGAGAAGAGAGGTTGGAGTGGAGAATGAAATGAATAAATTGGAATTAAGTGAATATTGTGATGGAAGAAGGAGGGATCATTGTTTGGAAGTAATTATGTGTTTATTGAGGGATGGGAAAAATGAAGTGAAAGTAGAAAGATTATTAATGTGAGGTGATTAGGTTTGGTTATGAGAGGGTGTGTTCATTTAGGTAGTTATGACATGGGGTGGATGGGGTTGTCATTTTTCAGGATTGACATTAAGGTAGAATGAGATTACAACAAGGGCAATATATTGTAATGAGATGGTGTGCAGATGTGATGAAAGGATTTGTTAATAGAAGTTGTGTGTTCATTCAGGTTCAGTTGATAAAGATATTTGAAAAATAATCACAAGGGGGTGTTGCCAGAAGATGAATTTGAATGCATCATGATTAGGTTTGGTTATTGAAGGATTTGTCCATTAAGGTTGTCAAAGACATGATGAAGGGGAATGAAAGAAGGACCAAATGGTGATGTGTGAGGTTTATTGTTGAAAAAATAAAATAAAATTGAAGATATTTTTTTTTGTGTTGCAAATAAAGTGGTGGTGGTGGTGGTGTTGTCCATTTATATTTTTGTGGTGGGAGTTTATATTAAATGTGGGAGACAGGAAGTTGAGATGTTAAAATAATGGGAGATGTCAGGTGGTGGCCAAAGATGAACCAAGTTGTTCAGGCAACAGGTGGTGGCCAAAGGTGAGCCAAGTTGCCAAAGATGATGAACCAAGGTGCCAGGTACCCAACGAGTTGCCAAAGGTCAAACAGATTGCCCCACAGACCCACCAAGTTGCCAGGTACCCAACTAGTTGCCAAATGTCAAACAGATTGCCCCACAGACCCACCAAGTTGACAGGTACCCAACAAGTTGCCAAAGATCCAACAAGTTGTACAGGTACCCAACAAGTTGCCAAAGATGAACCAAGTTGCCAAAGATCCAACAAATTGTCAGGAACCCAAGAAGTTGACAGGCACCCAACAGGTGGTGTTCAAATATGAAGCAGGCTGACAAAGATCCAACAAGTTGCCAGGTACCCAGCAAGCTGCCAATGATGAAGCAGGCTGCCAATGAAGAACCAAGTTGCCAGGTACCCAACAGGTGTTCAAAGACGAAGCAGGCTGACAAAGATCCAACAAGTTGCCAAAAATGAACCAAGTTGCCAGGTACCCAACAAGGTGTTCAAAGATGAAGCAGGTGCCAAAGAACCAACAAGTTGCCAGGTACCCAACAAGTTGACATTGCCATTGACAAAGCAGGCTGCCAAAGATGAAGCAGGCTGACAAAGATCCAGCAAGTTGCCAGGTACCCAACCAGCTGGCAGGTACCCAACAAGGTGCCATTGACGAAGCAGGCTGCCAATGATGAAGCAGGCTGCCAGGGACATGACATCCTTCCACTGTTGTATAGAACCTTCCAGTGTGGCGCGGATGGGCGCCTGCGGCGCTAAGTCCCTTGTTTTAGGTAAGAGGGGAGGGAAGGCCAAGGGTCGGAAGGACACGGCGCCGTGAGTCCGAGGCGAGCGCCTGGCAGAGCAGGCCGGCGTACGAGCAGTGGAGCCTGATGGGCTGCCTACCTGCCGGGCGTCAACGGAGTAGAGGTGGCAGGGTGTGGTGGGTCGTGTGTGGTCGGCGACAGATGACATGAATGCGGCGTGACTGGGTTAGGTTAATGAAGTGATTCCTTTTTTTTCTGTTTTGATATTCCACGGTGGCTTATCGTGCCTTGAACCATCGGCACGGGTACAAATGTCCGAAATGGCTGGTTGTACTTTATTTTGAAATCCCACTGTGTCTTATTCTGCCATGAACCACTACTGGGGCACGGTTACAAATGTCCATATCATGGCTAATTGTCCCTTATTTGGGAGATTTTTTTTTTTTTTTTCAAATTCATTTCTACATTTTTACGTTATTTTCGGAGGGTGAGATAATGTCGTAAATATACCCACACATAGTCATTTGTGACCAGCTGTGCTCAAGATTCTGAATTGTGATGAGCAGGAGGAGTACACACAGAAACAGTGACTGGAGACAGTGATACAAACACGAGATGAGCATATTTATTTAAAGTAAACAAAATGATGTAGAAATACAAGGGCTTGCTGGCCGCCTCTACTTGGAAGACTCTAGAGCGTCTTTGTGATCTTGGCTCTCAGCTGCCAGAACTCTCGCTTCTTGGGAGATATGCATCTGCAAGAAATGGTTCAAGATATTAATGATAAAAATGGTCTCTCATCATTGCAAACGAATAAGATATACGAGACTATTATCGGTCTCACTCACCCGCGCGTCGAGCACCATTTCAATCGCTCTCCACTTTGACAGGTAAGGTATTTTTTTGTCTAGAGCTGTGGGATCTTTCATGGTGGCAACGTCACGGACTGACCTCAGTCCCATCCTGATCATCTTCTTTGCTCGCTCCTACACAGGAAAAATAAAAAGATCAACCAAATGAAGAAGAAGAAGAAGAAGAAGGAGGGACCTTGAAGAGTTTGTGGCAATTTACGACAACACTTACCACCGTCACATGCCGCAATCCCAGGAGAGGCCTCACATCATCCTGTGCTGCATCTGCCAGTCGTCTTATCATGGGAGTGGACAGTGCCGGATACCACCAGTAACGGTCCAGGGCCTGTACACCGTGAAAACGAAAACGGCGTTTACATTCTCTTGACAAAAAGGGGGGGGGGGGGTGGCACTACTCGTGGTTGACAGGCATCTATACGTACCACACAGAAATTCTTCAGGTTGCCCATACGTGACGCCAAGCTGGATGTCATCTCCAGCACGTTTCCCCGTTCGAACCCAAAAGCTGTGCACAGCTCTTCGTAACGATCCGGTTCTGCACAGAGGTTCTTAATGAATAGGGCAGACCAAAGCCGTACGAGCTTGCCATTAAAGACTGGATCGCGCCGGACCTTGTGCATACCGGTCACCCATGAGTTAATTTTCGGTTCTGTAACTCCTATCTGTTGAAACACTTCACGGTCTGGGTGTACACTGTACTTGTCAGCAATCTGTGGGAAAATTATTATCATCATCATCATCATCATATTTTTTTCTCAATTTTTTTTTTTTTAAAGAGAAATTCACCACAAAAAAAAAAAAAAAAAAGGGGGGACCATGATAAGTCACCGTGCCACTCACTTCTCTGGCAATGAGGTGATTCATGTCGACGGAATGGCTGGAATATGGTGTCGACTCCGGAAGCTGTCTGCTCATGTCCTTGGTGATGGAGAGATACAACAAGGAGAGTGGGCTGTCGAGACGCATGCAGGTCTGCAGCGCATCAGCTTCTTTCATGAAATCTTCTGCGTCCAACAGTGACAAGGAACCTGTCCACAATAATGACGACGTTTTCATAAGACGTGTTATTGAATTCATAATCCCCCCGCAAGTCAATATAATAAAAAATTAAGGATTACTGAGAAAAGTGTACAACACAGTCCCTGCTTCCTTTTTTCCCCACCCCACCTGCAGTTGCTGCTGACGTGAATGGGGTTGCTCGTACGCCATAGTTGATGACGTCCAGGGTCCCTGCAGTCAATGCTTCTCGTATCCCTTTTAAGGCAGCTTCCGTCTCTGTAGGTGTCAGTTCTTTCTGAA
This sequence comes from Odontothrips loti, assembly GCA_038380765.1. NCBI lineage: Eukaryota > Metazoa > Arthropoda > Insecta > Thysanoptera > Thripidae > Odontothrips > Odontothrips loti. Next base: position 25,419 of record JAZGLN010000119.1, on the reverse strand, counting down.
GAATGTCTTCGATTTGCTGCTGACCTCCACGTGCCGGAGAGACGACGACCTGGCCGCCTTGATCAACAACACCAATCCTCTTCTGCTGCTGCTGCTGCTGCTGCTGCTGCTGCTCCGAAGAAGGCTGCTCCAATGCCAAGTGCAGTTCTCCCGCTTGTGTGGAGTCTGGCTGCATCAGCTGCAAGTAACCTTTCTCCAACATGGCCTGCAAAAACGATAAATACGTGAATGAAGGTAAATTATTGGTAAAACATTCTCGTAGGATGGGCGTTAAATTGTAGTAGTAGTAGTAGTAGTAGTAGTATTATTACCTGCAGTTCCTGAAGCAAGGGTCGAATGGTCATGACAGTAACTTCTTCTTCTTCTTCTTCTTCTTCTTCCTCTTCACCACCACCTGTCAAGCTCCTCCTCCTCCTCCTCTTCTCTCCCATCTGATAGAGTAGAGTGAGCTTATACGTGGTGATGATCTCCTCCAGGCTGACGAGTGTCGTCTCATTGATTTCCAACGAGTTCAGGATGGTTCTCGTCACGCCACTGAGTTCCCTACTTTCACTCACCGTTTCCAGATCCTTGCGAAATTCTCTCGAATTGCCTCTCTGGTAGAATGCACATTGAAGCTGGAGCTGGCTTCCAACGTCTTCGACGTGTTGTTTCAGCAAATGCTCGAACTTTTCGACGTCATTGGAGCTCATTATGATGTAGGAATCTGGATCGTGTGGGGGGGAGGCAGTAGTGGTGGCTGCGTTGTTTTCTCCCCTTCCACCACAACTCCCTGCTGCTGTAAGTCCTCTTCCAGCTCTCCCGACCATCTGCATGTATTTGGCACAGGAAATGAATCCATCGGCACCCACCTTCGGTGACCTGATGACGACTCTCTCAGCTGGGAGATTCACCCCTGCTGCAAGGGTGCTTGTGCAACAGAGTGCAGAAATGATTCCCTTCGAGTAGGCATCTTCAATGGCTTTTCTTTCCGTCGCACTGAGTGCTGCCGAATGGAACCCGATTCCGCGTCGGACGCCGTCCAGGAGAACCCTCTCTACGACTCCCTTGCTTTCCTCACGAAGGTGTCCAATCAGGCAATCCCTTTGCGTCTTGATCACATCCGGGGTGGTGGTGGTGGTTTCTGTCTGGTCCCTGAAGAAGAAGAAGAAGAAGAAGAAGAATAAGGAGAAATAATTATTCAGTGTAGCACAACACACTTACTGCCCAACCATGGTGTGTGTCATTGATGACTCACCCATAGATCTCCTTGTGCGCCAAAGTCAGCGCACGGCACAGGTCCACACACCTCCTTCTAGTGTCGCAGAAAACCAACACTGGTGCACCCCTTTCCACGGCCTGGAAAACTAGACGTGCTGTAATCCTGTCCTCCAGGTTCGGCAGCACGTCCGACACCTTGTCATCATCATCACCAAGGATTTGCCTCCGTTCCCCTGAGAGCGTTACCTGCCCTCTACCTCCTTCATCCCTGTCGATGGTCACTTCATATCCTGCGACGACCAAATGCTCTCGGATTCGAGTGGGTCTCGCCGTGACCTGGTAGATGTTGCATTTTTCTTCGAACCCTCCACCCAGGAACTTCCTGATTGCTTCCGGATTACCGACCGTGGCGGACAAGCCCAACAATTTCTGCTCGCCTCTGGACCCATGCAGGATGCTCACGACCAGCCCCTCGACTGCGACACCTCTGATTCCATCGCCCAGCATGTGCACCTCGTCCAATACGGTGAGTCCAACCTCCGACCGCCTGTCACCATCCTTGCACAAGCAGCGCCACAGGACGCTGGCCTTCTCGGTCGTAGCCACGTACAAAGTCCTGAGGCCCGTCCTCTGCCTCGGCGGAGGGAAGAACCCCTTCTGTCCAGCATACTCTGCCACTGCATAAGTCCCAATTCTGTTCGCCAACACGCGAAGCTGTCGTACCTTCTCCGCCACGATCGCGACGTAGGGCAGAGCGAGGATGGCATCTTTCTTGTGACACAGCAGGCAACGGAGTAACAAAATTATGGCAACCAGCGTTTTACCTCCGCTGGTGGGGGCCAGGACTAGGCCGTTTTTCGTCTCTTTGTCTTCCTCAATGTGGCGCCGTAGCATTTCCCGTTGCCACTCTCGGAGCTCCTTGACGTGAAACACCTCGAACACAGCATGACGTATCCCCTCGCCGAGACCATAGAAAGCTTTCTCATCCGCGTCGACCTCCATCTCGTGCTGCGTCTCAACGGTGGCCCATTCCTCCTGGACAAACTGCCGCTCGTCAGGTGGACAAAGGTTCACGAACAAATAATTGCTGTCTCCATCTGTGTCTGCAAAGAAAACCGTGCAAGAAAATAAACTGAAACACGGTCGTGGCCCGTCCAGTAATATGTATTTAAAAAAAAAAAAAAAATCTGCTGATGGTGCAAAGCTACAGAGTGTGTACAGACACTACTCATGAGTACCTTGTCTGGACGGTGCCGTCCTGGATGCTGGCTCCTGAATCGCATCGAGTTTCGCTTTCTTACTGTCACTCATTTGGTCCTTCCCCGGAACCGTCGTCGTCGTCGTCGTCGTCGTTTTCTCCTGCAGCTCCTCAGCATCTGCCGAACAGCGTTCACAGAGGGTTATAGCACCATTAAAATTAATGCATGCAGGAAAACCCTGCGGATGAGAGTTGTATTCTAGAAAATGTCATTCCTAGGAAAACAGAAAAAGGACCGCGATAGCTGACATGAACGCGACGTGATTAGGTTAGGTTATGAAAGGATTTGTTCATTCAGGTCGTTTAAAATCAAGCTTGAATTGAACGCGACATGATTAGGTTAGGTTATTTGAGATATTTTTTTTTTGGTATTTATATTTATCTCTCTCTCTCTCTCTCTCTCTCTCTCTCTCTCTCTGATTTTTCAGACTTGCCTTGTGGTGGTGACTCTACCCTCGACCTCTTCCGCACCGGCGGCTCGTCCTCGTCTGACTGTAGGCGTCATAATCGAAACCAAATTGTTAACCGTTAGAAAAACACCCTTGACAGAATGTGAGAAAATAATTTTAATTTTTCTGTCTTCGGTCACAAGAAAATACCCCCTGACAAAGACGATACATCCAAGTCCATATTCAAATAAAGGCAAGAGTTGGACAAATTTGTGTGTCCTTCCCTATCCTCTGCCTTCTGGAAAGATGAGAAATCGACCTGCGTCACTTACAAGCTATACCGTCCTCACCCTCGCTCACCGAGGCGAAAGCATTGCTTGTTACAGGCGGAAATTGAAGAAATGGTGAGTATTTAAATTGTTTGGGGTGTAAAGAACTCTGTCCCCCGAACATCGTTTGCGAAATTCGTCATACTTCTTCTGTTCGACATTTCTATGTGGATCATTTTCCGTATGCATGATGTGAATGGGATGGGGTTAGGTTGTGAAAGTCGTCATCACTGTATTTTGCCTTGGGCTGACCTGAGACCTCCACGACGAGCGGTTGAACATGTTATTGATTTTTTTATCTTTCTCGCCCCAACGGAGGAATTGGGACGAGGAGTATTATGCCCTGTCTGCGTTAGACAAGTGGTAAAAAGTGGTCTGGTTCAAACTTGACCTGAGTTCCAAAACTTCAGCAGCTACAGACCGTTGTGCAGTAAAATACTGCGATTTCTTATGGCACATGCGGAAATAATACTGAGATCAAATCCCAGTGCTCTTAAATAAAACATGTTACCTGTGTTTACTATATTTCGGATCGTGCTCGTCGCACGATGTACACCGTGGGAGGTTATGGGACACCCACACACTCACTCACATGATGCATCATGGTTGTTTGCAGGACCGACAGTGGAAGCATGAGGCGGACAGTCACTCAGATGAATCCGACGCAGAACCTGACGACGCCTCCCACCGGGACGGCCCTAGTCGCCAAATGACAACACCGTTTCGACGCCGCAAACAAGGTCGTCCATCAGGCTCCAGTCAAAATCCTTGGTTCACATGGCAGATAGACAAAGTATTTAAGTTGATGTTGAAGCGTTTGCCAACAAATCCCTGTGGGACAGAATTTTTGATAGCAGTGAAGGAGGTGAGTTACTTGGCATGCAGAATTAAAAATGTACATAGCCCCCCCCCCCCCCCCCCATATGGATGGGGCTCAATGTACACAATCTGCTTTAGGTTAACTGGAACATGATATATAGCACAGGAAATGCACTCTTACGATTACCCCTTGATGTTTAACTCTGCAGGTCTTTCCCGATCGCAGCCTATCCGCGATCCAATCTTTCATCAGCCAGAGACTGAAACCAATGGTGCCGAAACTCATCGATCACTGGTACGGTGGACACTTGGACAGACTATCTCCTGCTCAGCGTACATTTTTAGCGTAAGTGCACCATTTGATCTCTATATGCGCTCCCTAGAAATACCAAAATGTCATGTTCATTGATGGAGAGCCATTTGGTCTCATTGCAGAGAATTCATCGGTGACCGTTACCCTAAACTCGGAACCTCACTGATGCTCTTCGACGAGAGTGACGTCGAGGAGGAGAATGATCAGAGTCATCAAACGCATCCGCGGATGAGGAAATCATGCAATGAGGACAAGAGTTCTGCTGGCAAAGGTGCTCCCAGCCATTCCGACATGCGTTTCCATTCCTCTGGCTACAGCAGTACCGCCTGCTCCTCCAGATCATATGGACGACCTCAGTACCCACAGCTAGAAATATCGCTCGATGGCTCCAAGAAATCTCACGGTGCTAGTGGACATATGGTGGGCCAAGGTAGAGGTGACTTCAGCCGTTCTGAGATGCCATTCCATTTCAGTGCCTCCCGCCGCAGCAGCACCGCCTCTAGCACCTGCGTACGACCGCAGTCCCCACAGCAAGATTTATCACCGGACGGCTTCGAGGAACCTCACGGTACTGGTGTTCATCTGGAGAGCGGAGATGGAGGCGGTCCCAGCAATGCCGACAATGGTGTCGGTGCCTCTCGCCACAGCAGAGTCGCCTCTAGCATGCGACCCCAGTCCCCACTGCAAGATATTTTGCAGGATGGCTTCAGGGAATCTCACTGTGCTGGCCGAGATGGCAGGGCAGGGCCCAGCCATGGTGACGGTAGTTGCTGTGCCTCTCGCCGCAGCCGTGACAGATCCAGTTCCTCCGGACGACACCACCAACAGATGGATGTGGCACAAGGAGGATCCAGGGCATCTCGGGGGCTCGTGATCATCTAGGCAGCAGTAGTGAAAGCGGAGCCGGCCGATGTGACAATCGTGACGGTGCCCACCGCCGTAGCAGGGTGAGTCACTTTTTCACAGGACGACCCCACTCTCCACACATGGATAGTTTTGAAGATGGTGGTGGCTACATGTATTACGGGGGCGTGGTGAATCACGCTACAATCCCTACTTCGTGCCACAGAAGATGTCCACCCCCGTGAAGGAGAAGAAAAGTACACAGCTTTCGCGTAGGACTGGGGGATGGCACTGGAGTGAGGAAGGCGACTTCAAGGTACCCACGTCGCCCTCATGCTGTGATGATGTTATGCCCCTTCATATCAAGCAAGAGCCAGCGGACAGGACTCCAAGATCACACGGAAAACATGGAGAAGGCTCCAGTTCACAGAGCCCCATCTATGTCTCTAGCGACAGCGAAGATGACGGTGGTCAAAATGACATGAACGCTAGCCGGGAGCTGTTGCCACAGCAAAAACAAACAGACACTGTGGTCGACTTAGAACAGTCACTGTCCGAGCAAATGCGGAAGTACTTGATAGAGGCGATAGACATCGTGGAAAACTCTGGGTCCACAGAATGTTCCGCTGCAGAGACTGCCACTCCAAATCTGATCGTGGGAGAAAGCGGGGACACTACAGGCAACTTGAAGTCACAAGACGCGAGCGCTGCATCGACCAGTGGTGTGGACGTTCCCTTGGCCGAAAGCAGGGACTCTCTGGACCAATCAGTGCCACAAGAGACAAGCGCTGCATCGACCAGTGGTGTGGATGTTCCCTTGGCCGAAAGCAGGGACTCTCTGGACAAATCAGAGCCACAAGAGGGGATCGCTGCAAAGACCATGATACACACAGAAGACCGGCCCGTCAGCGCTGCAACGGAAGCTGCAGAAGACCTCGCTGTGGTGCTCAGGGACTCGCAGCTTCGCGCACGCGTGCAGACGGTCACCAGAATCGAGATATTTGAGGCCGACGAGAAGCGCGGTCTGGATTCGAACTTTGTTGCAGCTGAAACACGTGACGGGGGGTATGTCATCATCCACCGCCCGTCGGCTGCGAACAAGGCGAAATCCGTCAACTGGTCAATGGAGGTGGTCACTGGAAATCCCAACGACACCTCAGAACCCGTTGAAGACATCTCGAAAAGGGATATCGTCAGTCGTGCTGACGGTCCCTTTTCCTACACACCATTGTTAGTGACCGGCGAGGGTGTGAAGAAGAAAGGGAACAACTACCTGACGCTGAAGACAGGTGACGGAAAACCATGCCGGTCTTCTTCAGGCGCAAGTAGAGAGGACTTCATTATTTTTCGTAATTCCTTTTCATTTCTCATTTGTTCTAACTGCGGCTTTCTTGTGACTGGATGCGTCAAAGATAGCAGGGCAAAAAGGTACATGACATTTTGTTTTTGTTTTATCTTGGGCCAGTGTTACCCTATCATCATTTGATGCCATTGTTCGTTTTTATTTTAATGTTAACACATGCCTCATTGTTCAAACTATCGTATCAGAATAAAAAAAAAACTTGGTTTTCCATGATTGGTGAAGAACTCATTATTTTTTTAAAAATTATGTCTCATCCAAGGCTACACAGCATAGTGACAGTCAGTTCCATTTCAGGATGACAATTAAATTATTCCATTGTTTTGGTTGCGGAAACATGGTCATTTCAGAGTCACACTGTCCATACGTAGTTCATCTTAAAGAGCACATTTTTCTGAGCTAAAAGACATCTCCACTTCAAATTGAAGTCAAACACTTCCACAGAAATAAATATTTTACCTTCATACCATCCACAGAGGTTCGTAGAATTCACTGGTGTCATCACGCATTGCAGGCCAGAGGACACAATAATTATCTGATGACTTCAAGATTTTTAGGGCATAGAGTGCAGCTATGGGCGCTGCTTTTAAGCCATCATTTTTAAAATTCGGTTTTGTAGTTGCTGAGATAAACATCCATTTGTGTTCAAAGTGGCATGGATTTAGCCCACATATAGGTATATAGCTCCTGAGGTACAGAAATTCAACGCTTCATCGTAACAAGCTGAAAGTTTTTGCACCTATACTACCTACTATTTGGGACTTCTGTGTAAAATTACAGCACTGGCACCCTCCTGGTTTTATATTTATGGATTGGTCTATGTCAGCAGGATGGGACATGACTCCGTCTCGGAGACTGAAGTTCTTACCAAGAAGCAATCTCATCTGCAACAAGCAATAATGATCTGATGACTTCCATATTTTAATGCCATAGAGTACATCAGTGGGCGCTCCTTTTAAACCATCATTTTTAAATTTCGGATTACAACTTGCTGAGAAAATAATTGATTTGTGTTGTTAGTTGCAAGGACATGGCCCCTTCACAACTTTCATCCAAAGTACTTTGCTGAGAAATGCCCAGAGAAACCTAAAGTACACTGTTACATTTTTGTAACAGTGTACTGTAGTGCTCATCTCCTCTCTCTGTGGTCCGATCATGGTGAGACTTGGATTAAAATTCTTGTCTCAATCCCCTTTACAACTTTCATCAAGAGTACTTTGCTGAGAAATGCCCAGAAAAACCGAAAGTACACTGTTACATTTTTGTAACTATGTACTGTGGTGCTCATCTCCTCTCTCTGTGGTCCGATCAGGGTGAAACTTGGCTTAAAATTCTTGTCTCAAGCCCCTTTACAACTTTCATCTAGAGTACTTTGCTGAGAAATGCCCAGAAAAACCGAAAGTACACTGTTACATTTTTGTAACTATGTACTGTGGTGCTCATCTCCTCTCTCTGTGGTCCGATCAGGGTGAAACTTGGCTTAAAATTCTTGTCTCAAGCCCCTTTACAACTTTCATCTAGAGTACTTTGCTGAGAAATGCCCAGAAAAACCGAAAGTACACTGTTACATTTTTGTAACAGTGTACTGTAGTGCTCATCTCCTCTCTCTGTGGTCCGATCAGGGTGAAACTTGGCTTAAAATTCTTGTCTCAAGCCCCTTTACAACTTTCATCTAGAGTACTTTGCTGAGAAATGCCCAGAAAAACCGAAAGTACACTGTTACATTTTTGTAACTATGTACTGTGGTGCTCATCTCCTCTCTCTGTGGTCCGATCAGGGTGAAACTTGGCTTAAAATTCTTGTCTCAAGCCCCTTTACAACTTTCATCTAGAGTACTTTGCTGAGAAATGCCCAGAAAAACCGAAAGTACACTGTTACATTTTTGTAACAGTGTACTGTAGTGCTCATCTCCTCTCTTTGTGGTCCGATCATGGTGAGACTTGGCTTAAAATTGTGGTTTCATTTTACCCTTTATAAGTTTTCTCTTACCCAGGTGGGTACATTTATATCTTTCAGCATGTAAGTGGAGAAATAAGAAATGATGCTATTTCAAAAATTGGTATTGTTTATTCTGACACGGTGTCTTGTTTTACCATTGTGCAAATACACAAGTCTTACACATTTTCAATGTTATTGATCCATACTGGATTGCTGTAGAACATTCATACATTTTTTGCGACAAAGTGGTCAGTGCAGTAACCTTTTTTTTAAAAAGTTTATTATTTAATATCCTCCAATATCCTCCAATATGTAATGGCCTTGACCACAGCTTAAACTTTGAATCTGAACTATAGAACATATGGTAAGATCAATATAAGTAAAAGAGATACTACAAATACATTTACTTTTCTGTACATTGAGGTCCAAGTTTTGCTTAAAAATCACATTTTAGAGTGAAGCACATGTCCTACAGAAGAATCGTACTTTATGCATTTCAATTAAGTCATACTTATTTATAAATCACAGAAATTTATGAATCTTTAACCTTGGTTCTATCACTTTGCTTTCTTTACCGTAGGTGCACTTTTCTCACAAGCTGCTTCGTGTCTCTTCCGATGGAATGTGTTCCCACGCAATTCTTTATTGCATATATTGCACACAAAATCTGGCTCACTGCTCGTTTGTGGGGTCAGTTTGATGAACCTGTCATTTATCTCGTCCTCTAGTTTATCCGCCATACAGGGATGTATTTTTTGGACATGTTTCACCAATCTTGATTTGCCTTCCTTACCCCTTGCGCTTGTTTTATATCGACAAGCCGGGCATTGAAACCGGTCTGCTTGCTGAAGGGGCTCTTCATTCTTTGCACACGGACTGGGGCAGGGCAAAGAACACTGGTAATCCAGTGTCTCACTAGGCACCTGGGCTCGCTCATCTGGTTCATTTCCCATTGCCTTGCCATCTCCCTCGTCGTCTTCATCTTCATCGTCAGAGAGGTTTTACCTAGTCCGCCGATAAAATTCTCTTCTGCAATGTGCCCTGTGAAAGGAACCAGCCTTGTCTCCAGCACTTTGCAGTCCTAAGGATGAGGCCATAAACATGCATATATTAAAATGATTTCTTGTTAAACGGAGTGATAATTTAAAGTTGAATGCTCTGCTTGCCATGCTTACAAGATCAGCCGCTTGAACCGACTCTGTGCCAAAAAGTAGACGGGGATCCGGCAGAACCATGTCCACCTCTGCAGAGTAGGGGTTTCTCACGTCCACCTTGGGTATAAGTCCGTAAAGCTGTCCTTTCTTCCACCTGAGGATCGTTTCTTCAGGTACAGCCATGGCCTTCAGTATATCCTCAATATCGGTGCCAGCCATATCTCTGGGTATACTAAAAAGAAAAGAACAGTTCATGGAGAGAAACAACAATGGCATTCGCTACAGAAGACACGGAAATGAAACGTACTCGGAACACTGGCACATAGGCTTGGACAGCATTCCAGATGGGGCCCAGGACACTGACGCCACATTCACGGCCTCATTGATGTTATACCCTAGCCGAGAAAAATATGAAAAAGGGTTCAGAAAATATTGAATGGTGAAAGGAGGACAATCTTAAGCAACATAATGTTATCAACTGACCTATATTTATTCCCCAGTGGATCGCAAATGGCAGTACATAAACTACGTCATTAACACGCTGTCTCACCTAAAACAAGAGATCTCAGGTTCATCAAAGTGCCCTTCAGAAGACGGGCTACCAACAAGTCTTAGTGAATGTATACTGACCGTTCGCACAGGAAAACCAGCACGTAGCACTTCCCTGGGATCAATGAAATTATGTTTGTGCTGCAGATATGTGAAACAGTTGGTGTCTGTTCCACCAGCGGCTACGCCCATCATGGATAACCAAATTGTGAAGGCTTTATAGTAGGCCGGTGGGATTATGAACCTGGAAGGAAGAAGAAGGAAAAGCAACACGTAATAGCACAAGTCTCAGTCAGCTAAAGTATCAGTCATGAAAATAAATGAAAAGACGGACCAAATTTTCTCAGAACCAGCTAACAGCCGATTGATTGACCCAAATGCGAAGTCTTCTATGTGACAATTGAAACAACTGCATTCCGAACCAATGTAAACAGTCGGAGTGTTAATGCCAACAAATTCTTTCTGGTCTTTATTGTTCCTGAAAATGTAGATACAGAGTGATGGTTAGGGGGTGATTGTAATAAGCATAAAGTATAACAAGATAGACATTGGTTTTAAGGGAATTTCAAATTATATAAGGAGCAAACTTGAACAGAGTGACGTAAACTATGCATAAAAGAACTTCAGTGTAAACCTACACATTTTTTAGATGGGCAATGAAGGGGAGTCCATTGCTGTCATGCTTACGTTGCAGCTGACCTTCAGCTCCTGTCCTTTGGGCATCGGGAAGCCAGGACCATACCATATTACTTTTTCTTCATCAAGAATTCCTTCAAAGAACTTGGTAAGACACTCGTCAATGCCCCCTGATTTTAACGCGTTCTCACTGGTGACGAAACACATTAATCAGGACCAAAAAACAACGTTCATTGAGAAAGACACTGAAAAATATAAATAAGAAAATTATTGAAAAACAAAAAGACTTACAGCTCAGTTGGAGGTTTGTTGCTAAAGTCGCAGTCCACGATTTTGTCTATAAACGACCTCCTCCCTTCGCAGTATTCCTTGCCTTTTTGCTGTTGGGGGACAATGTACATAGAACCGTACTCGGGCCAAAGACACTTTCTCAACTGCACAACGGGCATAAATTGCCTTTTCTTGCCAGTATGTTCCCTGTCGTTCATCAGCGCGAGCTTCACGGCGTCAACCTGACTCTGCTGGGTCTCCTTGGTCAATTCTGGAAGGCCTCCTAACTCTCCCTGTAAGGCAGACAGACACAAAGATGCTCTGAGAACACATTTCACTGAAGGCAAACATCGGCCTAGACACACGGCACAGGTTAGGCACATTTAGTGAGGTTAGAACAGGATCAGGTAGTTTGTCTCTTTCTGAGGAAGTATTACTTACAATAAAAACACCTGCGGCGCATATTTCGACATCCTGTGTCATCAAATCGAAGAGGTGGCATGGTTTCATGAAGAGTTCAGGGGTTAGGATGAACCTCTTAACGCCAAATTCAACCTTCGATAATATGGGATTAATCATATCAATATCATCAGCCATTGTGCACATCACTTCAGAATGCAGTCTTCAATAAAAAAAAAAAATGCTCCGGTTCAACAAGATGAGCTTTTAGGCGTTCCTTCGAATTTATGATGTTATTGTCGGTTCAGCACTTGAGTCCACTGCCCGCCTTCGATCACGGTTGCCGTTGCGCACGGGCTCAAGTCGCCAAAAATCGCCACCAGGGCAGTCGTGGCGCCACTCAGGTCGAGGTCGCCAATCGAGATCCAGACAGCCGGAAGGTTTTCTTCCTCGAATCCGGTGCGAAGGGGTCCCGCAGCAATCTATGCCGGAAATATTCCGGCTCCTCCCGGTCAACAGCAGCTGTGCTGGCTAGTTTTCGTAATTTCCCGCGCTGAGAGTGGAATACTTGGCGGAGCTGGGGAGCTGCAAGGCTGTGGGACTCTGCAGTGCAGAGTGTTTTGTTTTCTGCTGACCTCATATTGCCCTGCCCATCATTGCACATCAACTCTGAAGTCGTTCAGTTTACAAAAATCTTTCTTACGAACTTCAAAGTAACAGGAGATGTCAGAAGAGTGTAACAAATTTGAATGTGGCTGCTGTACCGAGTTGTCCGTGTCAAGGTACCACGGCAAACCTTTCAGCGTGGAACTTTCATTGAACTGCAACCTAACCTTATGTGTGCGTTTTTTCAGCGACGCAAATGACGTCCCGATTCCTCAAATGACTTGGAAAATGCTGAAGGGTTATGTAGGCATTGCGGCGGAACGTGTGTTATCGACGAAGTCAGGAGATACCCATGGGGAAAACAACTCTTTACGAGGTATATTGGACAGGTTAAGCGATGCTCTTTACGGAGTTGTAATGAATGGAGAAGTCAATTTTCCCAACTGCAAACACCCTAAAGCACACAGCGATGACGTGGTAAGTAATTGCATACAGGGCTCGGGCTACCTGATGACAGTAAATTTGGATATTTTTTTTTCCTGTGTACAGTCCGAGGACATTGACATTGAGGACACTCCTATCAAAGAAGAACAGGCAGACGGTATTTCCAATCAAGAGAACAAACCTGAGTTTTGCGTTCCAGAGTTCCATGCACCTAGACTCACGAAGGACGTCCCTGCAACTGCTGTATTTCGCATGAGAGGTGTACGTTGCAAACTCTGCTGGATGGCATTTAAGGGTGATACCTGTGTTGCTGATTTAATTCTGCACACTATGCAGAGACATTCCAACGTAGCAACCCCTATATTTTTAGAAAGAATCAGGAAGAAAAATTCGTACGATAAAATTCTCGGGGATGGAATATTGTACTGCACGTGTCAGAATTGCATTTTCATTGGTCCAGCCAAATGGGATAAAAGATTTGATAATGTACGTCGCATACCAGCCAAGCATGGTCATGCAGAAACTGTGTACATTCACAAATGATTGAATTTCTACTTGAGAACACATGTTAACAACATGTTCCTCCCTTGTTTGTGGTTTATTTCCTTATTTTCTGCATGCTTACTTGATCCCTTCCATTTGGGCCACAGAATGAAATGAATAGTTCATAATGACATGGAATTTCAGTTGTAGGTTGTACGTAATTTTTTTCATGATTTGGTTTGTCAATTCCCAATTATGTTAGGTTTAATCTGTGGTCTTGACACACATCTATTTTTCTAATTTGTCTGACCGATGAGATTGATCTGCTTATTACTATAAAGCTTTATATATGTATGAACTTTTTGCTTTCTTTAGATAATGTATCATCTATTGATTTTTAGGTGTCCATATTCTCAGCCTGGCTTCACTTGATTACCATGAAAAAAGGCAATTCATGGGTGGATGAAATTTCAATTAAAATTGATTTCGCATTCTTGTTGTTCATTTTTCAGGTGTAATGAATCATTACATTTGTATATTAGTACCATTTCTATCATGTATTCCAGTAAGCCTTTGTCCTCTTATGTACAAACTTTTTTGAAATGAAGAAGGGTATTCAAGTCTGCATGGTTTGCGAAAGAGCCTTTCCCAATGCTGGAGAAGAATTTTCAGGAAGAAAACTAGTTGCTGGAAAGTGCATAGACTGCCAGAATATGCTGAAGACAGCAAGTCTCAAGATTGAAAAGCCACCAAGTAATGTCTCAAGCACATCTGTGTAAAATATTTTGATTTTCATAGAACTATTGTTTTAATCTTCCTTCATATGATGATAAATATTCTCCAATATAATCACTACAAGTTTTGTTATTTTCTGTCATAAAATAAGAAATAAGGATACATTTCTATATGTTTTCAAGAGTCAATACTTGCTTCACTATTAATTATTTGTTATTGTCTGACTGACATTTACTCTTGAACTTCTTGGTTGATTGTAATATTTTTTATTTTATTTTCTTGGCATTGTAAATAGATGATTGAAGTGTTTCCTTGGGAGCTGAATACAAGTTGGATGTTGGTGATTTTTGCTGCAAAGCATGAATGGCGTATAATGAATTGATGTATATGTCCATTTCAAATGGAATCATGTACTGTACTTTTTCCGTCATTTTGGCATGCAGTTTTTATTTCAACTATTGTGTGCACCTGTATACATTTGGGTGCGGTCATCCTTTCTTCTGTTTCAATTTTTTATCCTTATTGTGATGATTTGACTACTCATTCCTTGGCATTGTAAATGGCCAAATGAGGTGTCTCCTTTGGATATGAGAATGAATTTATATATCTGTCCATTTTGAATGGAATCATATATTCTGCTTTGTCTACCTTTTTGTCATGCAGATTTCACTCCAATTTTTTTGTGTACATGTTTCTCAGAGTATGGAAAGCCTCATAAAGTCTTTTCTTAGAGACCCTGAATGAGAATCTTCTTATTTTCTTAGTTTTATTCTTGGTTTGTTTTTGGTGATGTTCTCAAACTGACATTGAAACGGTTAAGCCATTTGCAGTTTGAATTACTCAGTGTGTGATCATAAATTATTTGCTGTGACAAATGATTACTAACCGAAGAATTTTAGAATGCACACATTTTGGAACAACTTGTTACCATTTCCTCTTTGTGTGCGGCTTGTACTCAATCCGCTTGACATTTTTGGAAGGCAATTCCAATTCCACTGTGCTAAATACGTGTGCACTTGCTGCTGTTAGCTACTGTTCATCTCACCTAATGAATCGTGAGCAGTAGACACATTACATGCAATTTGTCTGGGACACAGTTCAGAACTTCCGTCAGACAGCAATTGCAGTTCCATTTTATTATTATCATTATTGTTATAATTTGTATTATTATTATTATTATTATAAAAGCAATGAAATTGTTTTTTTTTATGATTTAGGTCAATTTTCTTCCTCTGACAGGTCATCATGTAATGAGAGTGTCAAGGATTATGGTCCGAACCAGAAGCATAGTGTATTGTGACCCTGAACACGGTTATTATTTAGAATAATTATAGAGAGTATCAAAAAAATGCATAATATAAATGTATAGTATTCCTGGGTTGTGGTAAACTGTGATGACAGTGAAACACTGTCTCTTTCTACAATTTGGCAAGTGGTGGTGGTGGATGGCTTCATAAAACGTGAAAACTTTTCATTTGTTTCGTGGTCTTCATCTTAAACACTTGTGTGAGGTTCAACAATTGATATTTGTAAAGCACTAATTTAACTTTCTGAAGCGCTGCAAGTTTTAGCTCAGTAATTAACACACCACTCCATGTGAATAATGTGGACCTCAGTTGTGTATTCGACGTCTGTCTTTCCTGAGTTCAACTCGTGCAGCTGTTCGTGGGTAAACTGAAGAAGACGTTTGAATAAAGAACAATGAAATAATAAACAAACTGCACAGCATCACATACCATTGTTATTGCCTTATGCCCAAGGCCAACCCTTTCCCTTTTCCCTTGTCCAACAATGATAGCAGAGGTATGAGAAGTTTGCATGATTGTTAAGATGTACCTACCACTCGTGTTCACAGCTGGGACCAGGTCCCGTGAGACAGGCACAGCAGGTGACCATGACTTTTCAATTATGAAAACTCAATCCTAGATCGTATCAAAGCTGGACCTGGATCTGCTAATTCTAAACTAAATTCAGGATTTTTTTATTCCTATTTCATTTTGAAGAGCACATTTTTCTGAGCTAGGAAACACCTTCCCTTGAACTTCAAGTCAATCTGTTTCGGAGTAATGAAATGTTTTGTGTTGAAACAAACAACGTGATCGTAAGCAGTACATCTCTCCACACATCCTGGGACCCAAAGAGCGTTATTTTTTTCAAGCTGTTTTCAAACTGAGTCACAGTAGAGTGTAGCTCAAGGCGCATCTTTTCAGCTATCATTTTTTAAATTTGGACAAGTGGTTCCCCAGAAATCCATTGATTTGTGTTGAAAGCTGCAATGAGTTGGCCCAAATATGGACAATTCTCACCATTTCAAAGAAATCTGCAGAAATTCAACCGTTGGGTCCTCATCTTTGCCATTGCAGCTCTTGGCCCTTCAGACATTCAAGTTTTGATGGTATGAGTCTCAGATCTTATCTCTCTTGATGAGACCAAGACGGAAGCGTGAAGTCATTCAGCTGTCCCATCTGGTGTCGGGTACAGAATCAATTCATCATTTATAATTGTTTGAGGCTCAAATAAGAGTGCAGACCATTTTTACAAGATTAACGGACATATCATGCAACCACAGTGATGTAGGGAAGGCAATCATTTCATTTTTCAAAAAAAAAAATTTCCCCAATTTTCATCATTTATAAAAAATCTGTGTAAATTCAACCACTTGTCTGACAGCCTTGAGTTTTCAATTCTTGGCCCTGCACCCATTCCACTTTTGATGGCCTGAGTCTGAGATCTTATCTCTGTTGATGAGACCAAGACGGAAGCCTGAAGTCATTCAGGTGTCCCATGTGGTGTCGGGTCCACAATCAATCCATCATTTAAAATTGTTTGAGGCTCGAATAAGAGTGCAGACCATTTTTACCACATTCCCTGACATGTCATGACAACACTCTGGTAAAGGGGAAACAATAATTTTATTAAAAAAAAAAAAAAATTCCCCAATTTTCATCATTTATAAAAAATCTGTGTAAATTCAACCACTTGTCTGACAGCCTTGAGATTTCAGTTCTTGGCCCTGCACTCATTCCTCTTTTGATGGCCTGAGTCTGAGATCTTATCTCTGTTGATGAGACCAAGACGGAAGCCTGAAGTCATTCAGGTGTCCCATGTGGTGTCGGGTCCACAATCAATCCATCATTTAAAATTGTTTGAGGCTCAAATAAGAGTGGAGACCATTTTTACCACATTCCCTGACATGTTATGACACCACTCCCATGCAGGAATAAATAATTAAATTTGTTTCAAAAAAAAAAAAATTTCCCCAATTTTCATCATTTAAAAAAAAACCGTAGAAATGCAGGCAGTGCTCAATTAGACACCTGGACCGGCTGATTTCCTGAGTAGAGTGGAGACTTGCTCTGGCAGTTGTGACCTTAGAGTAATGAATCTTGTCTTGAAAGAATGAGCAGTCCAGCCTTATTCTTTCAAGGTATCATTTGTTTGATCTGGATGAAAACTGTGACCTGAGGACTGTCATTAGTATTCTTCTGTGCCGCAGGTGACCAGTGTGAGGTTGGAATCTGGTGTGGCCGATTGTGTGACTGCACTTTCATATTTTTGTTTCAAAGTGAGTCCTCCATATAGCCATTCTGATTACTATTTTTGGAATACCATGTCCATTGCTTAATTCCTTTTCTTAAACTATACAACTATGTTAATTCTACAAGTTTTGCAATGGTTTCAATAAATGACTAAGCACTGGGACGACCTGGGAGGACCTTCCAATTAATTTACGACGACTGCTCAGCGACAATGCTCCATAATCTGCGTACCCTTTGCTAACCCCAAAAAGCTTTATGCAGTTCTTTGTTTTTAAAGCTACTGTGGGTGTAACAGAGGTCATCAGAAAAATACTATGAAGAATATCTGCACTCAAACAGATCCTTCTCTGTACTCAGTGTTGCCATGGTGACCTAACCTGTTTGGCAGTGAGAGCCAACTCGTCATTGCTGCAGACACGCTTCGCAATTTGTAAGTCTGTAAATGTTAATCAGCTTCCATAAATACATCCGGGCATGCAAAACAGTGCTGTTAGTGCTGTTCACCTTAATTTTTTAAGAAATTAAATGTGGTTTTCATTATTTGCCCTCGCCAACATAAGTGATGGTGTTCTTTCATAAAACAGAGTATTTAAGTTTGTGAAGTTATCTGAACATTGATCAGCGTCCATAAATACATCCGGGCATGCAAGACAGTTGTGTTATTGCTGTGCACCTCAATTTTTTAAGAAACTAAATGTGGTTTTCATTATATGCCCTCGCCAATAGCAGTGTTGTGGTCAATATGTCTCCTGCAGGTTGATCTGATATGCCGCCAAGGAGAAAAAGGTTGTTGTTGAGAAGACCAAAAAACAAAGGAGCCCCCTCTCTTCAGGCAAGAGCAGCCCTCAGAAGGGATAGTAGGATTGCGCACAATACTTTGGTAAAATATCAATTGTCATCCTCAAAGGTAATTAATGATATTAAATAGTTATTATTTTTATTTCTGCCTCTGATTGTTACAAGTCATGGACATCTCTAAGTCAAATATCATTACGACCTAGCTTACGATCTCCATTTCACAATGTCCAAGCATCATTAATGTGTCGGCAGTGCAATTCCTAATTTTGTGCATTGATCTAAGTTTCGCTTAAGGAACCAGAAATATTTTGATAAAGAAACGACATCTTGTTTATCCTTGTTTTGAATTTGCAGATGTGTAAAGTTGTCCTTCCGAATCTGCAGTTAGATCACAGATCTCAGTATCAGGAGGTCACCATTGAGGGCCGCACCCACATTGTGAAGAGACCAAGAACTCTTTCACTCTTTGATGGTCTAAGCAGTGGATTGATTGCTCTGCGTAAAGCTTCAATTGAACCTGCTGTGTACTATTCAAGCGAGATCGATGAGTACTGCTTAAAAATCCAGAGATTCCATCATGGAGATTCAGTTCGACAATTGGGCAACATCTGTGACCTTGACTATCCCAAATTAAGGGATCTCAATGATATTGATTTAATTTTTGGTGGAAGTCCTTGCACTGATTTAAGGTAATGACTGGTGAAAGGTACTGTATCTTCAGATGAAAAGTCACATGTTCCCTTTTTTATGCCCAGAGCAGACACCCACAGATTCTGTTGTATTCTATGTTTCACTGTAAGATGCAATTTATTAAAGTTCACTAGTACAAGGTTGCCACTTCATTTTCAATAATTTCGCTTGTCTTTTTCATGTTCATTGGGCCAGGCCAGGCCAGGCCAGGCCAGGCCAGGCCAGGCCAGGCCAGGCCAGGCCAGGCCAGGCCAGGCCAGGCCAGGCCAGGCCAGGCCAGGCCAGGCCAGGCCAGGCCAGGCCAGGCCAGGCCAGGCCAGGCCAGGCCAGGCCAGGCCAGGCCAGGCCAGGCCAGGCCCAGGCCAGGCCAGGCCAGGCCAGGCCAGGCCAGGCCAGGCCAGGCCAGGCCAGGCCAGGCCAGGCCAGGCCAGGCCAGGCCAGGCCAGCCAGGCCAGGCCAGGCCAGGCCAGGCCAGGCCAGGCCAGGCCAGGCCAGGCCAGGCCAGGCCAGGCCAGGCCAGGCCAGGCCAGGCCAGGCCAGGCCAGGCCAGGCCAGGCCAGGCCAGGCCAGGCCAGGCCAGGCCAGGCCAGGCCAGGCCAGGGCCAGGCCAGCCAGGCCAGCCAGGCCAGGCCAGGCCAGGCCAGGCCAGGCCAGGCCAGGCCAGGCCAGGCCAGGCCAGGCCAGGCCAGGCCAGGCCAGGCCAGGCCAGGCCAGGCCAGGCCAGGCCAGGCCAGGCCAGGCCAGGCCAGGCCAGTGCTGTGCTGTGCTGTGCCAGTGCTGTGCTGTGCCAGGCCAGGCCAGGCTGTGCCAGTGCTGTGCCAGGCCAGGCCAGTGCCAGTGCTGTGCTGTGCTGTGCTGTGCTGTGCTGTGCTGTGCTGGCTGTGCTGTGCTGTGCTGTGCTGTGCTGTGCTGTGCTGTGCTGTGCTGTGCTGCTGCTGTGCTGTGCTGTGCTGTGCTGTGCTGTGCTGTGCTGTGCTGTGCTGTGCTGTGCTGTGCTGTGCTGTGCTGTGCTGTGCTGTGCTGTGCTGTGCTGTGCTGTGCTGTGCTGTGCTGTGCTGTGCTGTGCTGTGCTGTGCTGTGCTGTGCTGTGCTGTGCTGTGCTGCTGCTGTGCTGTGCTGTGCTGTGTGCTGTGCTGTGCTGTGCTGTGCTGTGCTGTGCTGTGCTGTGCTGTGCTGTGCTGTGCTGTGCTGTGCTGTGCTGTGCTGTGCTGTGCTGTGCTGTGCTGTGCTGTGCTGTGCTGTGCTGTGCTGTGCTGTGCTGTGCTGTGCTGTGCTGTGCTGTGCTGTGCTGTGCTGTGCTGTGCTGTGCTGTGCTGTGCTGTGCTGTGCTGTGCTGTGCTGTGCTGTGCTGTGCTGTGCTGTGCTGTGCTGTGCTGTGCTGTGCTGTGCTGTGCTGTGCTGTGCTGTGCTGTGCTGTGCTGTGCTGTGCTGTGCTGTGCTGTGCTGTGCTGTGCTGTGCTGTGCTGTGCTGCTGTGCTGTGCTGTGCTGTGCTGTGCTGTGCTGTGCTGTGCTGTGCTGTGCTGTGCTGTGCTGTGCTGTGCTGTGCTGTGCTGTGCTGTGCTGTGCTGTGCTGTGCTGTGCTGTGCTGTGCTGTGCTGTGCTGTGCTGTGCTGTGCTGTGCTGTGCTGTGCTGTGCTGTGCTGTGCTGTGCTGTGCTGTGCTGTGCTGTGCTGTGCTGTGCTGTGCTGTGCTGTGCTGTGCTGTGCTGTGCTGTGCTGTGCTGTGCTGTGCTGTGCTGTGCTGTGCTGTGCTGTGCTGTGCTGTGCTGTGCTGTGCTGTGCTGTGCTGTGCTGTGCTGTGCTGTGCTGTGCTGTGCTGTGCTGTGCTGTGCTGTGCTGTGCTGTGCTGTGCTGTGCTGTGCTGTGCTGTGCTGTGCTGTGCTGTGCTGTGCTGTGCTGTGCTGTGCTGTGCTGTGCTGTGCTGTGCTGTGCTGTGCTGTGCTGTGCTGTGCTGTGCTGTGCTGTGCTGTGCTGTGCTGTGCTGTGCTGTGCTGTGCTGTGCTGTGCTGTGCTGTGCTGTGCTGTGCTGTGCTGTGCTGTGCTGTGCTGTGCTGTGCTGTGCTGTGCTGTGCTGTGCTGTGCTGTGCTGTGCTGTGCTGTGCTGTGCTGTGCTGTGCTGTGCTGTGCTGTGCTGTGCTGTGCTGTGCTGTGCTGTGCTGTGCTGTGCTGTGCTGTGCTGTGCTGTGCTGTGCTGTGCTGTGCTGTGCTGTGCTGTGCTGTGCTGTGCTGTGCTGTGCTGTGCTGTGCTGTGCTGTGCTGTGCTGTGCTGTGCTGTGCTGTGCTGTGCTGTGCTGTGCTGTGCTGTGCTGTGCTGTGCTGTGCTGTGCTGTGCTGTGCTGTGCTGTGCTGTGCTGTGCTGTGCTGTGCTGTGCTGTGCTGTGCTGTGCTGTGCTGTGCTGTGCTGTGCTGTGCTGTGCTGTGCTGTGCTGTGCTGTGCTGTGCTGTGCTGTGCTGTGCTGTGCTGTGCTGTGCTGTGCTGTGCTGTGCTGTGCTGTGCTGTGCTGTGCTGTGCTGTGCTGTGCTGTGCTGTGCTGTGCTGTGCTGTGCTGTGCTGTGCTGCAGTGCTGTGCTGTGCTGTGCTGTGCTGTGCTGTGCTGTGCTGTGCTGTGCTGTGCTGTGCTGTGCTGTGCTGTGCTGTGCTGTGCTGTGCTGTGCTGTGCTGTGCTGTGCTGTGCTGTGCTGTGCTGTGCTGTGCTGTGCTGTGCTGTGCTGTGCTGTGCTGTGCTGTGCTGTGCTGTGCTGTGCTGTGCTGTGCTGTGCTGTGCCAGTGCTGTGCTGTGCTGTGCTGTGCTGTGCTGTGCCAGTGCCAGGCCAGGCCAGCCAGGCCAGGCCAGGCTGTGCAGGCCAGTGCCAGTGCCAGCCAGGCCAGGCCAGTGCTGTGCCAGGCCAGCCAGTGCCAGCCAGTGCTGTGCTGTGCCAGGCTGTGCTGTGCCAGGCTGTGCTGTGCTGTGCTGTGCAGTGCCAGCTGTGCTGTGCCAGCCAGCTGTGCTGTGCCAGTGCTGTGCCAGTGCTGTGCCTGTGCTGGCTGTGCTGGCCAGGCCAGGCCAGGCCAGGCCAGGCCAGGCCAGGCCAGTGCTGTGCTGCCAGCTGTGCTGTGCTGTGCTGGCCAGCTGTGCCAGGCCAGGCCAGGCCAGCCAGGCCAGGCCAGCCAGCCAGGCCAGGCCAGGCCAGCTGCCAGGCCAGGCCAGGCCAGGCCAGGCCAGGCTGGCAGGCCAGGCCAGGCCAGGCTGTGCTGTGCTGTGCTGTGCTGTGCTGTGCTGTGCTGTGCTGTGCTGTGCTGTGCTGTGCTGTGCTGTGCTGTGCTGTGCTGTGCTGTGCTGTGCTGTGCTGTGCTGTGCTGTGCTGTGCTGTGCTGTGCTGTGCTGTGCTGTGCTGTGCTGTGCTGTGCTGTGCTGTGCTGTGCTGTGCTGTGCTGTGCTGTGCTGTGCTGTGCTGTGCTGTGCTGTGCTGTGCTGTGCTGTGCTGTGCTGTGCTGTGCTGTGCTGTGCTGTGCTGTGCTGTGCTGTGCTGTGCTGTGCTGTGCTGTGCTGTGCTGTGCTGTGCTGTGCTGTGCTGTGCTGTGCTGTGCTGTGCTGTGCTGTGCTGTGCTGTGCTGTGCTGTGCTGTGCTGTGCTGCTGCTGTGCTGTGCTGCTGTGCTGTGCTGTGGTTGTGCTGTGCTGTGCTGTGCTGTGCTGTGCTGTGCTGTGCTGTGCTGTGCTGCTGTGCTGTGCTGTGCTGTGCTGTGCTGTGCTGTGCTGTGCTGTGCTGTGCTGTGCTGTGCTGTGCTGTGCTGTGCTGTGCTGTGCTGTGCTGTGCTGTGCTGTGCTGTGCTGTGCTGTGCTGTGCTGTGCTGTGCTGTGCTGTGCTGTGCTGTGCTGTGCTGTGCTGTGCTGTGCTGTGCTGTGCTGTGCTGTGCTGTGCTGTGCTGTGCTGTGCTGTGCTGTGCTGTGCTGTGCTGTGCTGTGCTGTGCTGTGCTGTGCTGTGCTGTGCTGTGCTGTGCTGTGCTGTGCTGTGCTGTGCTGTGCTGTGCTGTGCTGTGCTGTGCTGTGCTGTGCTGTGCTGTGCTGTGCTGTGCTGTGCTGTGCTGTGCTGTGCTGTGCTGTGCTGTGCTGTGCTGTGCTGTGCTGTGCTGTGCTGTGCTGTGCTGTGCTGTGCTGTGCTGTGCTGTGCTGTGCTGTGCTGTGCTGTGCTGTGCTGTGCTGTGCTGTGCTGTGCTGTGCTGTGCTGTGCTGTGCCAGGCCAGTGTGCTGTGCTGTGCTGTGCTGTGCTGTGCTGTGCTGTGCTGTGCTGTGCTGTGCTGTGCTGTGCTGTGCTGTGCTGTGCTGTGCTGTGCTGTGCTGTGCTGTGCTGTGCTGTGCTGTGCTGTGCTGTGCTGTGCTGTGCTGTGCTGTGCTGTGCTGTGCTGTGCTGTGCTGTGCTGTGCTGTGCTGTGCTGTGCTGTGCTGTGCTGTGCTGTGCTGTGCTGTGCTGTGCTGTGCTGTGCTGTGCTGTGCTGTGCTGTGCTGTGCTGTGCTGTGCTGTGCTGTGCTGTGCTGTGCTGTGCTGTGCTGTGCTGTGCTGTGCTGTGCTGTGCTGTGCTGTGCTGTGCTGTGCTGTGCTGTGCTGTGCTGTGCTGTGCTGTGCTGTGCTGTGCTGTGCTGTGCTGTGCTGTGCTGTGCTGTGCTGTGCTGTGCTGCTGTGCTGTGCTGTGCTGTGCTGTGCTGTGCTGTGCTGTGCTGTGCTGTGCTGTGCTGTGCTGTGCTGTGCTGTGCTGTGCTGTGCTGTGCTGTGCTGTGCTGTGCTGTGCTGTGCTGTGCTGTGCTGTGCTGTGCTGTGCTGTGCTGTGCTGTGCTGTGCTGTGCTGTGCTGTGCTGTGCTGTGCTGTGCTGTGCTGTGCTGTGCTGTGCTGTGCTGTGCTGTGCTGTGCTGTGCTGTGCTGTGCTGTGCTGTGCTGTGCTGTGCTGTGCTGTGCTGTGCTGTGCTGTGCTGTGCTGTGCTGTGCTGTGCTGTGCTGTGCTGTGCTGTGCTGTGCTGTGCTGTGCTGTGCTGTGCTGTGCTGTGCTGTGCTGTGCTGTGCTGTGCTGTGCTGTGCTGTGCTGTGCTGTGCTGTGCTGTGCTGTGCTGTGCTGTGCTGTGCTGTGCTGTGCTGTGCTGTGCTGTGCTGTGCTGTGCTGTGCTGTGCTGTGCTGCCAGGCCAGGCCAGGCCAGGCCAGGCCAGGCCAGGCCAGGCCAGGCCAGGCCAGGCCAGGCCAGGCCAGGCCAGGCCAGGCCAGGCCAGGCCAGGCCAGGCCAGGCCAGGCCAGGCCAGGCCAGGCCAGGCCAGGCCAGGCCAGGCCAGGCCAGGCCAGGCCAGGCCAGGCCAGGCCAGGCCAGGCCAGGCCAGGCCAGGCCAGGCCAGGCCACCAGGCCAGGCCAGGCCAGGCCAGGCCAGGCCAGGCCAGGCCAGGCCAGGCCAGGCCAGGCCAGGCCAGGCCAGGCCAGGCCAGGCCAGGCCAGGCCAGGCCAGGCCAGGCCAGGCCAGGCCAGGCCAGGCCAGGCCAGGCCAGGCCAGGCCAGGCCAGGCCAGGCCAGGCCAGGCCAGGCCAGGCCAGGCCAGGCCAGGCCAGGCCAGGCCAGGCCAGGCCAGGCCAGGCCAGGCCAGGCCAGGCCAGGCCAGGCCAGGCCAGGCCAGGCCAGGCCAGGCCAGGCCAGGCCAGGCCAGGCCAGGCCAGGCCAGGCCAGGCCAGGCCAGGCCAGGCCAGGCCAGGCCAGGCCAGGCCAGGCCAGGCCAGGCCAGGCCAGGCCAGGCCAGGCCAGGCCAGGCCAGGCCAGGCCAGGCCAGGCCAGGCCAGGCCAGGCCAGGCCAGGCCAGGCCAGGCCAGGCCAGGCCAGGCCAGGCCAGGGCCAGGCCAGGCCAGGCCAGGCCAGGCCAGGCCAGGCCAGCCAGGCCAGGCCAGGCCAGGCCAGGCCAGGCCAGGCCAGGCCAGGCCAGGCCAGGCCAGGCCAGGCCAGGCCAGGCCAGGCCAGGCCAGGCCAGGCCAGGCCAGGCCAGGCCAGGCCAGGCCAGGCCAGGCCAGGCCAGGCCAGGCCAGGCCAGGCCAGGCCAGGCCAGGCCAGGCCAGGCCAGGCCAGGCCAGGCCAGGCCAGGCCAGGCCAGGCCAGGCCAGGCCAGGCCAGGCCAGGCCAGGCCAGGCCAGGCCAGGCCAGGCCAGGCCAGGCCAGGCCAGGCCAGGCCAGGCCAGGCCAGGCCAGGCCAGGCCAGGCCAGGCCAGGCCAGGCCAGGCCAGGCCAGGCCAGGCCAGGCCAGGCCAGGCCAGGCCAGGCCAGGCCAGGCCAGGCCAGGCCAGGCCAGGCCAGGCCAGGCCAGGCCAGGCCAGGCCAGGCCCAGGCCAGGCCAGGCCAGGCCAGGCCAGGCCAGGCCAGGCCAGGCCAGGCCAGGCCAGGCCAGGCCAGGCCAGGCCAGGCCAGGCCAGGCCAGGCCAGGCCAGGCCAGGCCAGGCCAGGCCAGGCCAGGCCAGGCCAGGCCAGGCCAGGCCAGGCCAGGCCAGGCCAGGCCAGGCCAGGCCAGGCCAGGCCAGGCCAGGCCAGGCCAGGCCAGGCCAGGCCAGGCCAGGCCAGGCCAGGCCAGGCCAGGCCAGGCCAGGCCAGGCCAGGCCAGGCCAGGCCAGGCCAGGCCAGGCCAGGCCAGGCCAGGCCAGGCCAGGCCAGGCCAGGCCAGGCCAGGCCAG